>CM028332.1:42217799-42817799 GCA_016647705.1 Eucommia ulmoides | reverse complement strand
GGATTTTGGGTGAAATCTTTCCAATTATATTCTTTCATTGCATTATCTGATTATTGTTTGGAAATTGATCTTAGAAATTGTTTCTGATTTATTTTTTTGAAGAAAATATTTTTACAAATAATTTCTTGAATTTGATTACGTGCTTAAATTTGTTATCCATATCTTACTAAAATCAGTTTTTTCTATCTCACATTTTTCTATTACTAGTTGGGATATTAATTAAGTCATAATTTATCTGGGGTGGTAGAAGTTCCGATTGAGATTTCCTACTTATCATTTTGTATTGGTGAGTAGTGTGACGGGTTAAATATTGTTGGGGGTATTTTATCAAGGGTAGCTGTGTTTCAGTCTCTCTTGTAAAGAGATTTAGGTAGTGATTCTTCCTGGATAGAATTGCGATTTGTAAATGTTCAATCCTTACCTGGGAAAAGGATAGTTAGAGTGTTTTGTGAAGTTTTGATTCTTGAGCCTTAGTGTTAAAAAAGGAATTAAGTTATTCTTTAATTTGTAAAAAGTAAAGGTTTTTCCTTATCTTGGGAAAATGATATTGTAAAGGTTGATTCTGAGCTTGTAAAAGAATTGGTGTGAGAGTTTGGTTCTTATCTTTAAAGGGATCTTGGTTTTAGTAAGTGCGACCTCCGTGGAGCTCGGGGGACTGGATTAGCCAAGAGTAGCTTGGTGAACCAGTATAAATATTTGGTGTGCTGCTATATTTACTTTGTTATTTTTGCTGTTTGGGTGTGTACTTAGTTGATTATATTATTTCGCTGTGATATAAAGATAATAATTAATTATTTGATTTATTGAATTTTATTCTGATAATTTTTAATTACCCAATTCACCCCCACTCGTGGGTCTTCTATTGGGCAACAATATTACATTTTCTATTTTTTCATTAGTTTTTAGATTCGTGGTATATTCGACATGATACTTCCAAATTTTTAATTTTCATATTTGTGTTACATTCAACATGCTTCTTTGGAACCTTTACATCGTGTTGAATTTAACATGGTATTTTTTATAATTTAATTATATATTCAGATTCTTCAAAATAAGATTTTCAAGATGATATCACGTTCATCATTTTTTCATAAAAAATTCAGATTCGTGTTGCATTCAACATAATACTTCAAGAATTTTTAGATTTCACATTCATGTTACATTCAACATGCTAATTTGGAACTTTAATAGTTTTTCATATTGTTTCGAATTCAACATGATTTTTTTTTATGATCTAATTATATATTTAGATTTGTCTGAATAAGATTTTCAAGATGATATCACGTTCATTATTTTTTTTATAAAAAAATTACATTCGTATTATATTCAACACAAATTTCACGATTGTGTTACATTTAACACAAAATCCATCATTGTGTTGAATTCAATACGATGGTAAATCATATAACAAAATATGTACAAATAGATGTTTTGAAACAAATGACTACTCAATCATATATCTATAATCAAACCAAGCAAACAATATATAAAAAATAACGATAGTTTAAGAATATAAATGTGGTTTAATTTTAATTTGGTAATTATTCCTAATCCTATGAGTGACTTGTGGAATGAAAATATCGTCCACATCTAATTTCGGATTTGAATTTGGGCCTACCCGGTACCACAATTTTAAAAATTGAATATTATTTGATTCAATTAAAAAAATTGTAGGATAATTTAATAGATTCATATTCTTAATAAAACCATTTGGTATTTTCCTTTAAATTAAATTATATTTTATTATTTATTATTTTATATTTTATAGATTAAAAATTAATATAATATCTTTTGTCATGGAGAATCTCATAGTCTATTAATAAATAATAATTGTTTTTCATCCTAATTGCTATAGCCAAACGTGTGGGCAATCCCCCAAAACCCGCCTTTTGTTTGCTAATTTAATTTATATTTTCTTGTCTTAGGAGCAAGCAAAGCAATCTGAAATCTCTATTTGCCCCCTACGGAAACAATAAACTCAACCTAGAGCCAAATTGTTAGATGGACCACGCAGATAACATATATAATAATATATAAAAGCAGAAGCCTAGCACGGAAATACATGAGAGACAAGTATTTGTCATCTCTTTCATTTTAGTCTTCCATCAGAATGAAGGGTAAAGATTAAATCTTATAATTTCCTCTTAACTAAGGTAGGTTACTGTCATTTAATACATCTCCTTACCAGGGTTATTGTCATTCAATACATCTCCTCTCCATCCTAAAGAAATAAATCAACAATATTCACCCGCTCATTTTTTTTTTTCTCTCTCTCTCTCTCTCATGCCTCACTGTTACTATATCTACGAGTCCACCGCCATCGCTACTTCATCATCGGGTATCACTGTGCACTACTATGGCCGTCATTGTTGCTCCATCACCGGGAATTGCCCACACCGTCATGTCCGTCATCGCTACTCCATCGTCGGGCGTAACTGCACACCATCAAGCGATCATCGCTCTCTCTATCCATTTATCGGTTTCAAATTGCCAGATCAACCTCCGATTTGTCTCAATTTGGGTTTGGTTTCGTCTGAACTGCCCAAATTTGGTGGAGCTTCGAAGTAATCGGCAATCATTGAAGGTAATTAAGCCAAATCTAACTCCAACTTGGCTAGATTTGGCTTTGTTTTGACAATATCTATTTTTGATTTGGTTAAATATCTTCTATTTTTTTAGATTCGATATGGTTATAAATTTTCAAAAAAGGACTCCCGTGGCCTTGCATTAGTAGAAGGAGCAACTGGAAGAGAGTGTTGATTTGGGGCACCAAAATGCGAGGCAAATTTGGAACAAGCAAGTATGGGTAGTGCTGTCGGTGGATTTGATAATTTCTTTGATTATGTTTGTGGTGTAGCGATGGATTTATCGGTGCACGATGGAAAGATTTTTTGAAGGGCATTTAGGTTCTCCTCCTTGATTAATACAATAATTTCACCCAAGAATCACAGCTTGAAGAAATTAACTATTTCAGTAAGGTTTCAACATTTTCGTTCAATAAAGATTTCAATTTCATGATTTACATTTTGGGTTTTCTTCTTTAACCATAGATTTGATCTTCAAATAATTGACCTATTTTTTGCCTAAAAACTTACAGTGAATTGGATAGATTTCACAACAACATCAGTTTCTTCAATTTTGATATGATCTAAATTTAGAATTTTCAAATATAAGCCTTAGTTTAGTTGAATTCTTCTATTTTTTTGAGTTTATAAACAAGAGTTTCATTTGATGTTAGGGCTCACGTTTTGCAGTTTCTACATTTTACTATCACAATGAAGCAATTTTGGAGATTTCAAGCAGAAATCAAGCTCTACAATATTGCTATTGTAGAGTTAATTTCTGGTAAAAAAAAGATTACTGTACTATTTTTATTTCATTATGCATAAATTTCATATATTTGTTTTCTGAGTTCATTGAATTTTTTTATTTTTTTTTCCATTTTTCTTTTTAACTTAGCATTTTCTATGTTATCATGCACTCTTGGAATTACTTTTTATTTTTTATATATATACAGGTTGCTTGAAGTCTTTAAGGATATATCTGATGATGAGTAGGGTTTAACAACAATTTGGCTATTGTTTTTTTTTTTTTTTGGGTTATATAAAGATTTATATAATTAATATTTTTTAGATGTTTAAAGGTTATATATATATATATAAATATATATATATATGGCTTGTGAGTGTATAAAAGTTTACATAATTATTTTTCCGTTTGTGATTGGGTAAAACAATATACGATTATTTTTCCCTTTGTAGGTATGTATATGTTTACATAATTAGTGTTTTCTTTGTGAGTGTATAAATGTTTATATAATTATATTTTTATTTATGGGTCTTTAAAGATATATTGATTATTTGGAGAGACGATGGAAGAAAAACAATTATTTTTAATATTTATAAAACTATTTCAAAAAGCTCGCAATTAGCGCGGATCTCAAACTAGTTATAATATTACGGAGATAAATCTACTCAATTATTAAAGAGATTTTAATCAACAAAATTAAATTAATTGTACTTTTATCACATTGACTTAATCTTTTTTTTTTTTTTTTTTTCTATTAAACCTAAGATATTTTTTTTATTAAACGATAAGGTGTGTCTGAGTCAACTTTCGTGCACTTCGATTAATCACCTTCTCGGACAATCTTAAGGGCATATTCCCCTACATCATTTTGATGCATTCAAATTAAGTATGATGAGAGAATTGACATTTTTTCTTGGGTTTCAAATTAAGCAAACAAATTATGGAATGCAAATAAAGGATGAAATTTTTGTCAATCAAGCTAAATATGTCAAAGAACTATTTAGGAACTATGGCTTGGAAATTTTTAAAGAATATAAAAGTCTCATGACAACGACAACTAAACTCGACAAGGGTGATAAGGGTAAGAGTAGGAATGAAAAGATATACAAAGGTATGATTGGTAGTCTCTTATATCGTACTGCTAGTAGACATGATATCATGTTTAATGTTTGTTTGTGTGCAAGATTTCAATCTTATCCAAAAGAGTCACACTTAACTGTTGTTAAACGAATCTTTAGATATTTAAAAAGAACTTGTGATCTAAAAATATGATATCCTAAGGGGAGTAATTTTACTTTAATTAGTTAGCATGACATTGATTTTGCCAGACGCAAAATTGAGTATAAAAGCACTAGTGAGTCGTGTCATTTTCTAGGTCATGCACTCATTTCTTGGTCAAGTAAGAAATAGAACTCGATAGCCTTATCCACTACTAAAACCGAGTATGTAGCAACTGGTGGTTGTTGCGCACAGGCTCTATATATAAAACAACAATTGCATGATTTTGGTGTCTGCATGGAAGGAAATTCGATTTACTGGGATAACACAAGTGCTATATGTCTCAGTAAATAACCAATAAAGCACTCACATATTATGCACATTGAGATTCATCAATATTTTATTTGAGATCACATTCAAAGGGGTGACATTTCTCTTGAATATGTTGACAAACAAAACCAATTGGCTGACATATTCACAAAACCTTTAGTGGAAGAACATTTTCAAAAATCATTTGAGATTTGTGAATGACTAGGCACAATGATGTTTGTTTAGAATATATAGCATATTTCCAAAATTGAATCATGAAAATCGTTTTATAAATATGCATAATTGTTTACATGGTTTAAAAGTTGCATAAAAGAGATATATTGTTGAATGCAAGGTTTTGATGAGCAATTAAGTATTGATATTTTTGGTGTAACTAATGATTTTATCAAGTGTTTTAGATTTATAATTCCATGTATTTGATTAAGAAGAAGATTTGATGAAGAAAACATAACGGGTGTAAGATGGACATGACAAATATATGAAAAGTTTTGAAGATGCTGAAAAAAAATAGGGAAAAACAATTATTTACTTATATACTTTTAATGCAACCCGAATTAGGATCATGCACGACACTTAAAATGGGTTAATTCTATATGTGTCACTATAAGAAGTGATAAGTTTAAGATCTTAAAATGAGATATTTTATGTGCTCCTTACGTGAAATTATTTTGATAATTAACCTAATTGAAAAATGAGTTTTAAAGTATAAAAAGTTATATTTTCGAGTCAATTTAATCAACAAAGACAAGTAATCGGTCGACTTATTAAAGTAGTGACTTTTGGGAGTTAAAATAGAGTTCTACTGATCCAATCGGTTAATCGAGAAAAGCAATAGGTCCATCATTTGAAATAGTAGCTAAAATGGATATGGAAATTAGCACACTGATCCAATCAATTAACCGAATGAAGAGAGTCGGTCAACCGAATGAGTCAGTAGATAAAATGGAGAGAATTGGATGCTCACTGCTCAATTCGGTCAACCTCCTAAGCAAGGTCCATCAACCGAATGGGTATAAGGCTAATGGTTAATTTAGCCTTGGCACAGGTCAATCAATCGATTGGAGTAGGTCGGTCAATTGACTACTTTAGTTAGGAACTCAGTTGATTTGGTTGCTTGGTCAAACACTATCCATTTTTTATGATTTCAATGAGGGATTTGGAGGTTTCAAATATATTTCAAATATGAAAACCTATTTAGTAATTCCTATTGATATGGTCCTATATTTTGATATTCTCTTAATTTAAAAGATTTAATACTTCCTATTCTTATGGTTTTAAATTGAGAATAGTTTTATGGACTTAAAAGTGAGATTTAATTATTTTTTTTAAGTGGAACATATCTATGTTGATAAGATATGCTATATGGGGTCTTATAGTGTCATTTAATGATATATCTTTAAAAAAGTAGCCGTTGAAGAGCTAGTTATTGGTATATTAATAGAGATCTGCGAGAATTGAATATAACACATCAAGAACATCAGTTTGAGCTATTATAAGAGTGAGATTTTTGCTGAGATTTCTACAAGTGATTCTTTATTAGTTATTGATCTAAAGCGCTTGATGTTTGACGTCACCAACTTGAGTTCTAATTACAACATTATTATTGTCTTCGGTGTTTCCCCCGCGAGATCCATCCAAGTTTTATTACTTACTTTTTAAATTTATATTTATTGTGATTGTTTGGTTTAGGATTGCTAGAAAATTGTTTTAAACCTAAAATCCTGAAAATATTTTTAAACGATTTCTATTTGATTATCTGATTACGTGCTAAATTTGTGCTACCCACTTTACTTATTAATCAAATTTTAATTGCCTTACATTGTATCTATCATGTAGTAATTATTCGGGACATTAATCGAGTATATTTGTATTGAGGTAGTAAAAGCTCTTTGTGGGAAGAAACTCATATTTTTTGTATTTGTGGGTTTGAGTAGATTAGACACGTTTGGGACGGTGTCTAGTTAGGGTAACTAGGTTTCAATATTGTTTATGTAAAAAAGATTAGATTTTGATCTTTGTCCTAGTAAAAAGGTTTGGTTATTCTTTTCCATTGAAAAGAATTAGGTTTTGAGTCATCCTGCAATTGAATTATTTTAAATGATTTGTAAAGATTCATCATTTCATGTGCAAAGGATAAGTAAAAAAGTGTTAGGTTAGTCTTTATCTAGATAAAAAGATAAGGTTCATCATTGGCCTGTGAAAATGGTAAATTGTAAAATTTAATTTTGTGCCTATAAAAGAATCGTGAGTTGTAAGGGTTTAGTTCCTACCTCGTAAAGGAATCATGGGGTTAGTGGATTGCGAATCTTCGTGGAGCTTGGGGGACTGGATGTAGGCAATATTAGCTTGACTGAACCATGATAAATTCGTGTGTGTTGCATTAATTTATTATCTATATTGTGTTTAGGTGTGCACTAAGTATTAAACACATATCCGCTGCGTATCAAGATAATAATTGATTTAGGAAAATTAATTATATATATTTAAAGGACTTAATTGATTAAATTTTTATAATTAATCAATTCACCCCTTATTTGGTAGCTCTTTGGGCCAACAATTGGTATCAGAGTTGGTTTAGCTCGTTTGGCTTAAAATCGTAGTTGAGAAAGATCATATGACATACCCCATAGGCACTCTAGGTGAGGGGCAGTCAATGCATCATCCATCTTTATTTGTAGGTGATAATTATTCATTCTGGAAGGACAGAATGATCGCTTTTCTTGAAGCCACTAATTATGATGTGTGGCTAGCCATTAAGGATGGTCCATTCATTCTTAAGGAGAATGAAATGATTAAGAAGAAGGAACAACTGAGCTCATCCGATAAACTAAAACCGTCTATTAATTCTCAAGCTATTAATATTTTGTTTTACTCTTTAGATGCTAATGAATATACCAGGGTTTCATGTTTTGGATCGGCTAAAGAAATGTGGAACACATTGCAAATCCCATACGAAGGGACAAATCAGGTGAAACAGTCCAAGATCAATGCATTAGTTCGACAATTTGAGCTATTCAAAATGGGTGAAGCAAATTCAATTTTGGAAATGTACACGAGATTCAATATCTACAACAACCTTGGTCAACTAGGAAAGCCTTATTCTATGGAGGACAAAGTACGAAAAATTCTGAGATCATTGACGAAAGTTTGGGAGCCAAAAGTAACTGCAATAGATGAAGCTAAAGATCTTACAATTTACACCATTGATGAGCTTATTGGTAACTTAATGACCCATGAGATGGCTATGTTGGCCCAATGAGCTATCCAATAGGGGGGTGAATTGGGTAGTTATAAAAATTTAAACAAATTTAAATCTTTCGACACTTAATTAATCAAATAATTAGTTTATCCTAAATCAATTATTATCTTCGTTACGCAACGGATAAGTGTATTTAATCTAAGTGCACACCCAAATAGAATGTAATAAATTAAATAATATAGCATACCAAGATATATCCTGGTTCAGCAAGCTAACATTGCCTAATTCAGTCCTCTAAGCTTCACGGAGATTTGCACCCTCTAAAATCCAGATTCCTTTAAAGGTAGGAACCGAACCCTTATAATGATTCTTTTCCCAAACTCAGAATTAATATTTACAATTCTCTTTTCACAGGCTGAGGAAGAACCTTATATTTTTTTTAGGCTAAAGGTTAACCTAATTCTATTACAGGAAGAATTACAACTTAATCTTTTTAACAGGCTTAAGATCAAACCTCACCAACACTCACAAGTATCATTTTTCCAGGTAAGGATTGAACCTTTATAATTCACTCAAAAATAAATTCTATCCAGGAAGAATTCACACCTAATTTTTTTCAAGGAAAAATAATAACCTAACATTTTTATACTTAGTTAAAGATCAAACATCAATCTTTTTCTTGAAAAAGATTAAAATCCAAACTACCCTTACTAAATACAACCCTAGCCATATCTAATCTGCATAAACTTACCAATGTAAAAAATAATGAGTTTCTTCCCACTCAGCGCTTCTATCATCTCAAAATAATTATACTCAATTAATGTCCTGAAAGTGAAGAATTTAATATCTGATTATAACAAGTATGGGTAGCACAACATTAAGTACGTAATCAGATAATCACAAAAATCATTTTAAAAAGAATTTTTATGCTCTTTAAGTTTGAAAATGATTTTTTTACGATCTTAAAACTAAGCAATCAATAATAATATAAAATCAAATATAAACACAGTAACTTGGAAAGATCTCACCAGAAAAACACCAAGGAATGTAAATTGAATCGCTAGATAGCTCAAATCAGTGATGCCAAAAATAATTAGTGCTTTAAGATCAAGAACACAATCACAATATCTCTCTCTCGAATAAATCTTAGAATAATATTTCTTAGAAAAGCTCAGGAACTTGATAATTCTTGGTAATGTGATGTATATGTAACTCAAATTCGCAAGTCTATTTAAACTGATTTGAAACAAACCCTCCAACGGTTAGTTTTCACAAGATAACACTTTAAAGTGCACCTATAGACCCCATATATCAGAACCATTCAATCCTGGTATAATTCACTCAAATATAACTTTTAAAACTTTCAATTAAGTCCACAAATTATTTCTCAATTACTAATTGCATAGATAGAAAATATTTAATGAACCAAATTGAGAAAATCATTTAATATATGAACCAAATTAATATCTAATCAAAACATATGGACCATATCTTCTACAATTTTAAATCTCCTGAATCTCTTCCTTGGAACCAACAAAACGGCTAGTTTTTAACCAAAAGTCCAAGTTCCTCGAGATCTCAATCGATGTAGTCAGTTGACTGATCCCATGCCCATTGGTTGATCGAACAATTAAGCATGTAAGCCAGGAAACACCCTAAAGGTAGTCGGTTGACCGAACCATCATTGGTCGGTTAACCAATTGATTCAGGTTCAATTTCCAAGCCAAATCAAGCCATGGTCGGTTGACCGATCCTGCCATGGTTGATTAACCGATCAATTCAGAGAGTTTCATTTAGCTAATTGATTGATTGATCTCTCTTGGTCGATTGATTGATCGATTCATAGGGTTACCATTTTCAGCCCATACCTATTCGGTTGACCGAACCCTTGCTGGTCGATTGACCGATCATTGTTGGATACTCTATTCTTCAACTTATTTCAACTCCAAACTTAATCGTTTGATCCCATTAACCGATTGCTTTTCTCGGTTAACACAATTGACTCTAATATTCAATTTTAAATATTAATCTTACTTAGATCAATTTTCATTTTTCAATTTCACATTAGAGCAAATATTTGAACACTAATTAGGATCCTAAATTTTATCAAATTAAACACATAAAAAATATAATTCATCAATTTGTATCATGTGTGATCCTAATTTGGGATATATTAAGAGTATAAGAGTATTTGAGTTGTTTTCACCTAATTTCTTCGGAATCTTCAATACTCTTTATTTATTTAATGTTCATCTTTGCATCCTTGATAATTTCTTCATGATTCAATCTTTAATTGGAAACTTTATACTGGAATACTCAATAAACACATTAGTTTCACAAAAAATATTAACCCTTAATTGTCTATCAAAACTTTGGGATCAACAGACTATACGAGAGTATGAGGATGAAACATGAAATATCAAAAAAAGTCTTTGACATTGTAAGTTCAGAAAAATAAGGAAGAAGATGAGAGTGATGACATTAGTCTTGTCAGCGAGCAAGAAAAGGATGTGGTGCTTCTCAGAAAAATTTCAGAAAGATGATTCGACGAACGTTCTGTAGAAAGAAATTTTTCAACATGAGTAATGTGGAATGCTTTAACTATCAGAAGAACGTACACTTTCAATCCGACTGTCATGAACCAAAGAAGGAAAAACAAAAAAATAGAAAGGAAAATAAAAAGGTGAAAAAGAGTAAGAAGAAATCAATGAAAGCTACCTGAGATGAGACAGAGTCAAGTAGCTTGAAAAAATCGGGTAGTAATGATTCATCTATGCATGCTTTGATGGCCACTGGAGATGAGGTAACGAAATGTTCTAGTTTTTGCCCTTTAGATTTCGATAATTTATTTGATATTTATCAAGAACTAACACATTATCATAAAAACCAATGTTCTCAAATTAATGCCCTACAAAATACAGTTAACACACTTAACAAGCAAGTGATGAAATTCGAATCTAAAAACATTGAATTGAAATCCAAAATTTTGAATTTACATTTGATAGTTCTCAACTTAATGTGTGGTGAAAATCATTTAAAAATGCTTTGGGAGAGTTTAAGAGGATTTCATAAGGCTGGAATTGAGTTTCCGAAAAATGTTAAACAAAAGAGATTTTACAAATTCTTTTATGAAAATGGGAATATTGTTCATGTTTTAAATGTAACATTGTGGGGGCATACCATTAGTAAATGCTTTTCTAAAGTATCTAATTGCAGACAAGTTTGGGTTCCTAAAGGAAGAAAAATTGTCCTAACTAATAAGATTTGACCTACCTAGATTAGGTACCACTTAGGAACTATTTGAGGTGCTCCTTGCAGGTTATTCTGAAAGTATCAATAGGTAAAGAAAAATGGTTCTTGGATAGTGGTTGTTCTAGACACATAACGGATGACAAATCAAAATTCACATCTTTGACACCTAAAGACGGAGGTCATGTGACATTTGGAGACAACGCAAAGGGTAAAATTATCGGTATAGGTAATATCATAATGGATCTACTTGTATTAAAGATGTTCGCTTAGTAGATGATCTTAAATATAACCAACTCAGTATTAGTTAATTATGTGACAAATGTCATAATGTGCTTTTTGATCAAGATAGACGTATTATTAAAAATGTGCATGATAGTAGCATATTATTTGTTGCATCATGTTTTGAAAATATATATACATGTTCATTTGATGACGTTTCTTCACAAAATTTATCATATTTAAATGCATTATCTGAGAATAGTTGGTTATAGCATAAATTAATTTCAAATCTATCTAAGAAGAGTCTTGTACGTGGCTTGCCTGCATTAAAGTATGTGAGGGATAAAGTATGTGATGCATGTCAACTACGTAAGTAATCAAGATCATTGTTTAAGAAGAAGTATACATCTATATCTAAATGTCATGAATTGTTGCATCTTGATTTATTTGGTTCGAATTCCAGTACTAGTTTAGGAGGTAAATTTTATGCATTCGTGATTGTGAATGATTATTCTAGATTTACATGGGTGTTTTTCCTAGTTAAGAAGAGTGAAACTGCTTCTATGTTCTCTAAGTTTTGTAAACGTGTTCAAAATGAGAAACAATTTTGCATTATTAATATCCGTAGTGATAAAGGCAGAGAGTTTAAGAATGATAAAATAAAAAGCTATTGGGATGAGCACGGGCATGCTCATAACTTTTCTGCACCAAGAACGCCACAACAAAATGGTATTGTAGAGAGAAAAAATAGAACACTTTAGGAAATGGCTAGAACAATATTGAATGAGAATCGTCTTCCTAAATACTTATAGGTCGAAGCTATATGTACTACTTTCCATGTTGTAAACAGGGTTTCCATCCAAAGAGGTTTTAATAAAACCTCTTATGAAATTTGAAATGGTAAGATTCCAAATATATCCTACTTTAAAAATTTTGGTTGCAAATATTTTACCTTAAATGATAAGGATAATTTGGGTAAATTTGATGCAAAATAAGATTGCAGTATTTTTCTCGAGTATGCTTTTGTTAGTGCATAAAACTGGTACACACCTCAAGTATGGTCTAGATGGATGACGAGTGGGTCCTCCTGCTGAAGTGGAGTCGTCGGTTGGAAATTCTTCGGGTGAGATGTGCTGGGTCCTGGAGGGACTGACTTGCTATGTCCAAAGTCCTGTTCCTCAGGGAGTGTACCTACAGAAGGCTTAGACTGGGATTTGTCCCGGTGAATCCCCTTTGGCATGGTAATCAGTGCTTAGAGAGAAAATATACAGTAATGCGGTAAGTAAACAAATGAACTTGTGCATAATGTAAGTGTATTCCAGCGTACCTCGGGCTTACATAGTCTTCGATATATATGGGTATTGGAGATGATTAGTTAGGCCTAAACACGGTTAATTAGTCAAAATCCTGTGTTTAGCCGATAATCCAGGGCGTTTAGGAGATAATCGTTGGGCTTTGACTTTTGGGCCCATTTGGTGAAGCCCGCAGGCATTTATCAGGCCTGTAGCGGTGAGCTGGTGGATGAGAGCAGAGATCCGTGGAGTCCTGGAGAAGAAACAAGGTAAAAGAGGGAGCTGGTCGAGGTGAACAGCTGAATCCCTGAAATACATCACCTAGGGCACGACGTAGAGCTCAGAGCGGCACGTCTCTACGGGGCTCCTCGCTCTTCCTTGGATACAAATGAGGTTCTAGGGAGAAGCCGTGATCGACGTATGCTCCAGTGTGGCGTTTGTGGATTTTAGAATGCATCATTGTCACTACAATGGTGGACACGTGGCTGGGTCCCAAGTGCTGACTCAGAGGTGCCCAAAAATACCCTCATCAGTTGCCCCTAGCCCTGTGCGGCGAGGGAAGTGAGGTAGTTAGGGATATCAATTCCTGGTTGGAACAGGCGTCCTGGAGACTTCGAAACGTGAGAAACACCTCTGACAAACATTTTTTCGAGAGTTAGTTTTCCCCTGTGGAGCTTATTTGAAATAGACCTCCATACGGTCTGGGTCCAGAGTCAAGTAGCACGGCAGGACGATCCTAAATTTATTCGATTTCCAAGGCGTCGCTTTTCCCACAATTAGAATTTTTGAGGAGCTAATCTGAAATAGGTTTCCATACGGCTGGGGTCTGGGGTCAGGTAGCACGGCAGGACGGTCCCAATTTTTTTCTATTTCTAGGGCGTCGCTTTTCCCACGATTAGAATTTTTTAGAAGCTAATCTGAAATAGGCTCCTATACGGCCGGGGTTCGGGTCAGATAGCACAGTAAGACAACCCCGAATTAATTCGATTTTCAGGGCGACGTTTTTTCCATGGTTGAACTTTTTTAGAGGAGCTAATTTGAAATAGGCTCACATACGGTCGGGGTTTGGGGTCAGGTAGCACGGTAGGGCGACCCCGAATTTCTTCGATTTTCAGGGTGATACACGTTCACCACGAACAAGCCCTAAGCATGAATTAACTCTTATCGAGGAATAGGGGACAAAAGCAATAAGAGGAGTCAGGCAGGGTCATTTTTCGGAGGTGCTGAGTGTGCAAAGTGGTTGGGGCGCAGATCTACTTGCATGTCGGCTGGTTGGTCCGCGTCATCGACCAGCAGCCGCTGGACTAGCAGGTTAGTTCTGCTCGGTGGCCAGTTTCCTGTTGGCTGGTGCACCCATGCACCCTTTAGTTTGGTCATGTCCACCATTTTGCACACTTAGCTTACTCATTTTTTTTTCACTTTGCAACCCTGAAGCGTGGGCCTTACCTTGGTAAGTTTACACTACTAGAGTTTAGTTTGTCATTATTATTTTTTGAGTTTTGCATCCCAAGTCTTGACACTTTGCACCCAAGAAGTTTTGGCTTGACCATTATCTCACACTTTACTCCCTTGAAGTTTGGCCAGAATTTCTTTTTGACTTTGTATCTTGAAACTTGAACATTACTTTGACAAATTCGCACCATTGGATTCTTTCTATTATTATGATAACTCTGCACCCCTGAACGTTTTGTCAACGTTTTGGCACATGACATTTTCTACCGTAACCTTCACGACGGGTGAGGCCTGCGAGGAGAGCGCATTGATTATGTCAGGGTGCTGGTCGCCTAGACCTCGTTGATACATTTGGAAAAGTCCTCCAACTGCGCCCTGCTAGCCAAAGGTAGCACGACAGGGCGATGTCTGTTACCGTCTGGACCCTGCTGGCTAGGAGTAGTACGGCAGGGCAGTGTTGGTCGTTATCTGGACCTTTCCGGTTAGGAATAGCACGGCCGGAAAGTTTTGGTCGCGGAGCACTGAGGGTGAACCCTGGACGGAGCCTCGGGAGAGGACCACCATGTCGACTATTCACTGCATGCACTCAGATCCCTTCGTCGACCCTGTGGGGATGAATTTTTCAAAGATGAATGATGGTGTCACACACAAGGGCGCCGAGCAGAAAGATATTGGGGAGGATAATGTCGATGAGGGGCCCCTGAGGAGGGCGAGCATAAAGCTACTTCTCTTCGCACGGATGCCCCTAGGGCAAGAGCTGAGAGGACTAAGCTCTAGACTATTGGTTTTTTAATACTTAGGATTTTGTAGACTCTTTTTCACTTATTCCTATTTTTCTGCTTATAAGCGTGTAAGTTTCTAAATGGCATAGCCAGGGTACTTCAGAGTTTACTCCTTCCTCCCAACAATTTTGCCAAGTTACTTTCTGATTGGTCCTGTTTTGAGAGTTGTAAAATTTTGAATGTTTTTTTGAAAAAAACTTATCGTCTTTTCCCAGGACCATGGACCACTAGCCCCCCCCCCAAGTCCGGGACACAAGTTAATTGCAAGAAAATCGTGTCGTGGACTCAGGAGGAGGGTTTCCCAAGGTGCCTGACCTTTTTGGTCCGCAAGGGCACAACGCGATGGTTGGACCCCCGTGGTCGATCATCGGGGATTTCTTTGTAGTCAGAGTCATTCAAGAACCCTTTCAAGTTATCTCCATTTAGTCCATGTAGGAACACCTTCCCTTTTAGAATGTCAGACTTGATATCAACTAGTGGGGAGAGGTACTTGGCTGCAGGCCCTCAGACCCGATCAATGCCCCGTCCTTGGTGGATGACCTTGGTCTATCCCCGGGTACAAACTATTGACTTTCGGAGAGGGTCTGGTTGTCACCCTCGATATTGAGCGCCGGAATGAGTCTTGTGGAAAGTTACTCACAACATCGAGAGTTAGAATGTTGGGTGGAGAATCATTTGCGGCTCACGAGGTTGGAATACCGTTGAGGAAAATCATTTGTGACACCGAGAGTCGGGATGCTGATCTGGAGAATCATTTGCGACTCAGGGGGTCAGAATGCAACCGTGGAGTGCCGGAGCCGGGATGCGACTCAGGGGGTCGGAATGTAGCCAGGAAAAATCATTTGAGGTACCGGGAGCCGGGATGTTAGGTGGAGAATCATCCACGACTTAGGGGGTCAGAATACTGTTTACCAAAGAGAACACAAAGCACATTGCACCAAACACATTCTTTATTTTGATAACTAAAACTGCAATACTTCGTATAAACTAGAAGTTGTTCACAAAAGTAGATCTTCCCTACAGAAGTTGCGCTTCAACTGGTCAGTGCTCCACCGGTGCCTGAGCGGCACACCCTCTGTTTCAAAACCATATGCGCCCAATCATGTGATCCTAGTGACTCTGTATGTCTCCAGAGATGAATCTGCCATGGATAAAGTTGATTTCACTATCCACGCGCTAGTGATCCTTCTTGGCCTCAGCCCCCTAGGGCGGTGGGCGGTGGGCGGTTGTAGTTTTCCCTTCTTTTCTAGGCCTAAGGCTATCCTTGTGGCTCATCCCTATCAAGCTGCTCTTGATTTTCTCTCTAGACATAGTTCCCAAGATAGCCTCTTCGGATTAGAGCTTCAATCTCCTGCCGGAGCTAGAAGCAGTCCTCTGTGGAGTGACTTCGGTTTTGGTGGAAGTCACAATACTTGGTCATCGACCTCTCGATGGGCTTTTCTCTCAGGGGCAATGAAGGAGGAAAGAAGTCTTGCCCTAAGTTTTCTGCAAAGACGGTGGCCACCGAGGATGTGAGCAGAGTTAACTATGGTTGGTGACGCCCTGTAGGAAGAAATGGACTCCTGTCTTCGGGTAGGGGTCTGAATCTTCCTTCAGTTTGCAATCTTCTTGAGCCTTGGGTTTGAACCTCTATTCCCTGGTTCCCTCGGCTTGTTTACTCATTCCTTCTCTCTCTTGGCTGTAGCACAGAGATCAGCACTATGGAATCTAGCCCGACGATCTAGAGCTTGATCGAGAGTGGGAGCAGGGTTGGAGCAGAGGTCGTAGGATAATCTCTAATGCTAGAGCCCATCAACAAAGACATTCAGCGCAACAGCCTGAAGAAGATCATCACACACAGTGGGCTCCTACTGAGGAGTGAGAATATAAGCCACAGTCTTTAGCCTCCACCGGGAGCGACTGAAAGGAGCCAGGAACAACTGCTCAAATTTCCTAAAGGTGGAGATATGCGTTGGCCTCAAAATCTAGAACTACGTTCTCATCGCACTTGTGAGGGTGATGGGAAAAGCTCTACATCGCAAAGCTATAGAGGTTACTAGCATGTCTATATGAGACTTAAACATGGACAGGTGGTCAACGGGATCTAATGTCCCATCATACAGACTCATCTTGGGTTAACTAAAGTGTCTTAATGCTACTTCTTCCAGAACTTCATCCACAAAAGGAGATCTCACCTCCAGAAGAACACCTGGTCTTGCCTGGCCTCCTTGTACCTCTTGGAGGTGAGCTTCCATATTAGTTAGGTGGTGTTCCATAGCTTACCTTGCACGGGGCTCTCTCTGTATCCAACTGCTCCCAGCTCGAGCCACAGGGTGATGGGAGGAAGGTGAGCAAGGACCAACTTTACGCTCATGACGACCTCTGTGATCAGACCTGGCTGGCCGATGAAGAGCTCGACCATTAGGGAACACCGACATATCCCTTGGGATAAATTCTCGTGGCGGATGAAGAAGAGATCTTGGTATTGCAAGAGGGCCCTCTCTTGTCCTACAAACTAAGGGTTGTGAGGCAGAGGGCAGCCCTTGGGCTCCTGCCCATTCGGAGTATCCATGAGAATATCATGGTTTTGAGGTGGCTCATCGGGCACTACATTCTAGAGAGCTAGTCCACCTTGAACATGGGGTAGCGGTAAGCACTCAAGGAGGAACTGTACATAAG
Organism: Eucommia ulmoides; assembly: GCA_016647705.1. Taxonomy (NCBI): domain Eukaryota; kingdom Viridiplantae; phylum Streptophyta; class Magnoliopsida; order Garryales; family Eucommiaceae; genus Eucommia; species Eucommia ulmoides. Next base: position 42,800,088 of record CM028332.1, on the reverse strand, counting down.
ACTTGAACTCTTGCATTTGGCGTTTAAAGAGATTAACCTGGGATGTCTCCACGGTTCCCAAGGTTTGTCCTGCAGCCCCAAGTGGCAGAGTGGACGATCCTGCCTAGTCCTGGAGAGGGCAGTTATCCTCGTTGGTGGGAGTTGGAGGGTGTGCCCTTGGAGTCCTCGACATATCTTCTCTTTCTTCTATTCCGGGTTTGTCTTTTCGACCAGACTTTATGATCATCTAGGCTCAACCGAGCAGAGAGTAATGATTAGGGAAAGGCTTTTTGCACGGTTCCCACAGACGGTGCCAAATTGTTGGTGCATAAAACTGATACATACCTCGAGTATAGTCCAGTCGGATGACGGGTGGGTCTTCCTGTTGAGGTGGAGTCGTCGGTTAGAAATTCTTGGGGTAAGATGCACTGGGTCCTGGAGGGACCGGCCTACTATGTCCAGAGTCCTGCTCCTCAGGGAGTGTACCTGCAGAAGGCTCAGACTAGGATTTGTCCCGGTGAAGCCCCTCTGGTATGGTAATCAGTGCTCAAAGAGAAAAGATACAATAATGCGGTAAGTAAACAAATGAACTCGTGTGTAATGTAAGTGTATTCCAGCATACCTTAGGCTTACATAGCCCTCGATATATATGGGCATTGGAGATGATTAATCGGGCCTAAATACGGTTAATTAGTCGAAACCCTGTGTTTAACCGATAATCTGGGGCATTTAGGAGATAATTGTTAGGCTTGGGCTTTTGGGCCCATTTAGTGAAGCCCGTGGGCCTTTGTTAGGCCTATGGCAGTGAGTTGGTGGAGAAGAGCAGAGATCTGTGGAGTCTTGGAGAATAAATAAGGTAAAAAAAAAAGTCGGTCGAAGTGAAAGACTGAGTCCCTAAACTGATCGCCCAGGGCACGGCGCAGAGCTCAGAGCGACACGTCCCTGCAGGGCTTCTCGCTCTTCCCTGGACGCAAATGAGGTTCCAGGGAGGAGCCGTGGTCGGTGTATGCTCCAACGTGACGTTTGTGGATTTCGGAATGCGTCCCTGTCACTACAACGATGGACATGTGGTTAGGTCCCAAGTGCTGACTCAGAGGGGCCCAAAAATACCCTCACAACTTTGAATAGTAAAATTTACGCATATAGTATTTGAGGAATCGGATCCACTTGTGTCGAAAAAGATTTTGGATGATGATGATGCAGGTACATTAACTAAGTAAAACCAAATAGTTGAGATGACAAGTGGACCACAAAATTCAAAGAATGATGAGTCAAAAGGCAAAGACACAACTTTACCACATGTTATAAAGACAATACCGGGACACTTGGTAAAAGAAATTATTAGTAATTTCGAAAAAGGTGTAAGTACAAGATCCTCTCTTAGGGATATAATTAATCTTGCTTTTCTATCTCAAATTTAGTCTAAGAATATTAATGAGGCGTTAACTGATGTGTCTTGGATCTTTGCGATGCAAGAAGATTTAGTTCAATTTGAGCGTAATAAGGTATGATCTCTAGTTTCCAGACCTGATTTCCATCTTGTAATTGGTACTAAATAGGTTTATCATAATAAAAAATATGAAATGGGTATGGTGATTAAAAATAAAGCAAGATTGGTAGCACAAGGCTATAATCAAGAAGAGAGAATTGATTATGATGAAATGTATGCATCTGTGGCTTAATTAGAAGCTATTAAAATGTTACTCGCATTTACATGTTCACGTAATTTTAAATTATGTCAAATGGATGTAAAGTGTGCATTCTTGAATGACTTTCTATTAGAAGAAGTTTATGTCGAACGACCATCGGGGTTTGAAAGTGACAAACGATCCGATCATGTGGTTAAATTTTGGAGGCTTTGTATGGACTCAAACAAGCTCTGCGAGCCTAGTATGAGAGACTTAGCTGATATTTGATCGAAAATGGTTTTTGACGGGGTATTGGTGACATTACACTATTTATCAAGTAGAATGAGTCTGATATCCTATCAGTACACATGTATGTTGATGATATTTATTGATTTTAAGATTTTGATGAACAATTAAAGGTTGATATTTTTGGTGGAACTAACGGTTTAATTAAGTGTTTCAACTCATTATTTCCAATGATGAAGATATGATGACAAATAATGAATATATGCTAAAGAGACTGATAAAGACGATGGATATTAAGAGACCGAAGATTTTGAAGAATCTAAGGGAAAAGAACTCAGGTTAATTTTTACTCTTAATGTATCTTGATTAGGATCACACATGATACAAAAAGTTTTTAAATTTATGTGTGTTTTGATAGGATCCTAATTAGTCAAATTATATGCTCCTATGTGTAATTGAAAAAGAAATATTGATAATTAATTAAAATTGAATTTAAGAATTTAGTAGAGCTAATTGAGAAAAGAAATTAGTTAAAGGGTAAAAAATGTCAATGAGAATGTATTAAAAACGAATTGGAGAGAAGTGTTCAACAATGAGAAGTTGACTGATAAGTCGACTAAAGCGTATAAGACAAACTTGTTGAATCGATCAGTCGACAGATAGGTCAACCTGGAGTAGAAAGTAAACTCTCTGTATTGTTCGGTCGACCTATACTTGGAGGATAAACTCTCTGTATCGTTCGGTTGACAGACTATGAATTACCTATTGACCGATGGGCAAGAAATATTTGGCTTGGGCTACAACCTGAATCGGGCGGTCGACTTATGAGTGTTTGTCGGTTGACTGATGAGTTTGTTTTAGGTTTTATGAAATTTTGGAATTTGATCCAAAACTAGCCATTATTTGGTTACCTGATTGAGTGATTTTAGGGATATGGATATCTTTAAGATATAACACTCTTATTTTAATATTCCTATAGATTTAATACATCGAATTAAAGTGTTTTTCAAATTAGTTCTATTAATACTTTCTATCTTATCGAATTGGGTTTGAAAATTCTTTTGAGGGACTAAATTGAATATTTTGAAAGCTATTATTAAGTGAAATATACCTTAAATGAAAGATATCAATATATGAGGTCTATAGGTGATTTTAAAAGACATATCTTGTGGAAACTAGCCGTTATAGGGGTTGTTTCTGGTAGCTATAAATAGACCTGTGGATTTCACATAATTAAAATATATAATATTAAGAATTATTCAATTCCTAAGTTTTTCTAAGAGTTATCATCCTGATATTATATTGAAAAATATTGTGAGATTATTCTGGAGTTAAAATTCTTGAGTTACAGCTCTAATGTTTTTGGCATCACTAATCTAAGCTATTTGGCGATCTCTTTTGTAATCTATTGGTGTTTTCCTGGTGAGATCATTCCAACCTTATTCTTTAATTGAGTATTTGATTATTATTACTTGCTTGGTGAATTGATCTTTTTTAGAAATCATTTTTGAACTTTAAAAGCATAAAAATATTTTAAAACGATTTGTGTTTTAATCTGATTACGTGCTTAATTGTAATACCCGCATTCTTTATTATAATCAGATTTTATTTCCTCACTTTATTTTCTATCACTAGTATCGGGACATTAATTGAGTATTAATTAATCTAAGGTGGTAGAAGCTTCGAGTGGGAAGAACTTATCAATTTTTGTAACTGGTGAGTTGTGTACGGATTAAATACTATTAGGAGTGTCTAATCAGGGGTAGCTTGATTTCAGTCTCTTCCGGTAAAGAGATTGATGTATTAATTCTTCTTTTATAGAATTAATTTTGAGTGATTTGTAAATATTCCATCCTTACTTGGAAAAATGATAGTTTGAACATTTTTTGTGAGGTTTTGATTCTTGAGCCTAAGGTATAAAAAGAATTAGGTCATGATTCTCCTTGTGATAGAATTAGGTTATTCTTGAACTTGTAAAAAGTAGAGGTTATTCCTGAGTCTGGAAAAAAGAATTTGAAAAGGTTGATTCTGAGCCTGTGAAAAGAATCATTATGAGGGTTTAGTTCCTACCTGTAAAGGAATCTTGAGTTTAATGGGTGCGAATCTCTGTGGGGCTGGGATGACTGAATTAGCCAAGAGTAACTTGGTGAACCAGGATATATCGTGGTGTAATGCATTGTTTATTTCCTTTATTTTATCTTGTGTTATTTGGGTGTGCACCTAGAGCTTATTACACTTATTCGCTACTATAAAGATGATAATTAATTTTAGGATAAAATTAATTGTTTGATTTTTGAAGTGTTATTATTTCTCTGATAATTTTTAATACTACCCAATTCACCTCCCTCTTGGGTAGCTCACTGGGCCAACAATATTATATTCAGATCTACTAATGAGAACGTTTGTTAAGAATTTTCTAAGATTATACAAGTTGAGTTTGAAATAAGTATGATAGAAGAATTAACCTTCTTTCTTAGGTTGCAAATTAAGAAAACCAAAGAAAGAATTTTCATTAATCAATCCAAGTACACAAAAGAGTTACTGAAAAGTATGGCTTGGATGACGCTAAAGAATACAAAACTCTCATGGAAACAACTACAAAAATTAGAAAAAGACAATGTAGGCAAAAATTTCAATGAGAAAATGTATCGAGGTATGATTGGTAGTTTGTTATATCTTATTGCTAGTATACCTAACATAATGTTTAGTGTATACTTGTGTGCTATATTTCAGTCTTGTCTTAAAGAATTGCATCTAATAGCTGTCAAGTGAATCTTTCGATATTTGAAAGGGACAAGTAATCTAGGATTATGGTATCCTAGGGGGAGTGAGTTTAGGTTAACTAGTTACTCCGATGCTGATTTTGTCGGATGCAAAGTTGAGTGTAAAAGCATAAGCAGATCATGTCACTTTTTAAGACATGCTTTAGTTTCTTAGTCTAGCAAGAAACAGAACTCAATTGTCTTATCTACGACTAAGGCAGAGTATATGGTAGCTGGTAATTGTTGCGCTCAAATTCTATATATTAATCAAGAATTATAAGATTTTGGAATATGCTTGGAGGAGGTCCTTACTTATTGTGATAATAAAAGTGCTATATGCTTAAGTAAGAATCTTACACATCACTCACGAACTAAGCACATAGAGATTAGGCATCATTTTATTCGTGGTCATATTCATAAAATGGATGTAACTATTGAATATGTCGATACCTACGATCAGCTTGCTGATATTTTTACCAAACCTCTAGTTGAAGATCAATTTGTCAAAATTATTTGAGATTTAGGTATGTCTAGGCATAGTGATGTATGCCTAGAGGGATGTTTTTGGTTCTCTGCCCCCACTATTTGAGATGACAAAGGGGGAGAAGTTGATGTTTATGGGATTTGTTCGCCTAAACATTACATTAATTAAAGGGAAAAGTTATAAAGTTTTTAAACTTATGTTAAATATCATTATTGTTTAATTAGGGCTTATGTTGAATATCTTTATTATGGTTTAATTATGTATTCATTATTGTGCTTGAATGAGTTTAAATACCAGTCCTCAAATTTAGGGGGAGCGTGGTTACATTATATTTTGAAGAAAATATCAAAGTTAATTATCATCATAAAAAATAGGGAAATTATTGAATCCAAGGTGTTGATGAGCAATTAAGTATTGATATTTTTGGTAGAACTAATAGTTTTATCAAGTGTTTCAGATTTATAGTTCTATGCATTTGATTAAGAAGAAAATTTGATGAAGAAAACATAAAGGGTGTAAGATAGATATGGTGAAGATATGAAGAGTTTTGAAGACGCTGAAGAAAAATAGGTGAAAATAATTATTTACTCATATACTCTTAATGCAACCCGAATTAAGATCACGCATGACACTTAAAATAAGTTGATTTTATGTGTGTCATGATAAAAAGTGATAAGTTTAAGATCCTCAAATGAGATATTGTATGTGCTCCTTACATGAAATAATTTTGATAATTGATCTAATTGAAAAATGTGTTTTAAAGTATAAAACATCGTGTTTTCGGGTCAATTCGATCAACTGAGAAAAGCAATCAGTCGACTTATTAAAAAAAATGGGTTTTGGGAGTTAAAATGGAGTCTTACTGATCCAATCGGTCAATTGAGAAAAACAATCGGTTAACTATTTAAAATAATAGCTGTAATGGGTAAGGAAGTGAGCACATAGATCTAATTGGTCAACCGAATGAAGAGGGTTCGTCAACCAAATGAGTCAGTAGATGAAATGAAGAGAATTGAGTGCTCATTGATCGATTTGTCCAACCAACTAAGCAAGGTCGGTCAACCAAATGGGGATAAATCCAATGGCTAATTTAGCCTTAGCACTTGTCAGTCAACTAATTGGAGTAGGTTGGTCAATCGACTACTTCAGCTAGGAACTCGGCGTTAGGAACTCGGCTGATTTGGTATCTTGATAAAAAACTAATCGTTTTTTATGATTCCAAGAGAGGGATTTGGGAGATTTGATTGTATTTCAAATATAAACAAACTATTTAGTAATCCCTATTGATATGGTTCATATATTTTGAGATTTAATGATTTAATACTTTCTATTCTTGTGGTTTTAAATTGAGAATAGTTTTATAGACTTAAAAATAAGATTTGAAAGATATTTTTAAGTGGAACATATCTATATTGATAAGTATGTTATATGAGGTCTTATAGTGTCATTTAATGACATATCTTTGAAAAAATAGCCGTTGGAGGGCTAGTTATTAGTTTATTAATGGAAACTTACAGGAATTGAATGAAACCCATCAAAAACATTAGTTTGAGCTATTATAAGATTGAGATTTTTGTGGAAATTTCTACAAGTGATTCTGTATTAGTTTTTTTTTATCAAAATCGCTTGTTGTTTCGTGTCATCGACTTGAGTTTTTAATTGCGATATTATTATTGTCTTCGGTGTTTTCTCGATGAGATCCGTCCAAGCTTTATTAATTGTTTTTTAAAGTTATAATTATTTTGATTGCTTGGTTTAGGATTGCTAGAAATAAATTTAAACTCAAAAGCCTGAAAAAAAAAATTTTAATGATTTTTTGTCTGATTATCTGATTACGTGCTAAATTTGTGTTACCTATTTTTTGTATTGAGGTGGTAGAAGCTCTTTATAGGAAAAAACTCATTTTTTTTTTTTGTATTTATGAGTTTGAATGGATTAGACACGTTTGGGATTGTGTTTAGTCAGGGTAGTTAGGTTTCAATCTTTTTCCTATGAAAAAAATTAGGGTTTAATCTTTATCCTGATAAAAACGTTAGGTTATTCTTTTCCCTTAAAAAGAATTAGGTTTTGATTTATACTATGATTGAAATTTTTTGAGTGATTTGTAAAGGTTCATCATTCCCTGTGAAAAAAATAAGTTAGAGAGTGTTAGGTTAGTCTTTAACCTGGTAAAAATATAGAGTTTATCCTTGGCCTGTAAAGAGGGTAAATTGTAAATGTTGATTCTGTGCCTATAAAAGAATCGTAAGTTGTAAGGGTTTAGTTCCTACCTGGTAAACGAATTAAGGGGTTAGCGGATTGGAATTTATGTGGGGCTCGATGGATTGGACATAGGCAAGATTAGCTTGACCGAACCAGAATAAATTTTTGTGTACTGCATTGATTTATTATTTATATTGTTTTTGAGTATACATTTAGTATTAAACATATATCCGTTGTGTATCAAGATAATAATTGATTTAGAAAAATTAATTATTTGTGTTTGAAGGACTTAAATGATTAATTTTTTATAACTACTCAATTAACCCCCCTCTTAGGTAGCTCTTTGGGCCAACATATATTATTATTGAGATTTCTAAGAGAGATTATATTCAAGTTCTTGATCTAAAGCTCTCATTGTTTGCGTCACCAATTTACGTTTCTTATTGTGAAATCATTCTTGCTTTTAGCGAATCACGATGAGATCCTTCCACGCCCTATTTATTGTTTTTTTAGATTATTTATAATTTATTACTTGGTTAAGGCATATTAGAAAAATCATTTTTGAACTTAATTCTTGAAAATATTTTAAACGGTTTTTATTGATTATCTCATTACGTGCTACTTTTGTGCTACCCGTTTATTTTTTTAATCAGATTTATTTTGCCTCACATTGTATTTATCACATAATTTTTATTCGGGTTATTAATTGAGTATATCTGTATTGAGGTGGTAGAAACTCTTTGTGGAAAGAAATTTATTATTTTTTGTATTTGCGAGTTTGAGCGAATTAGATACGTTTGAGTTGGTGTCTAATCAGGGTAGCTAGGGTTTTGGTATTTTTCTTGTGAAAAAAAGTTAGGTTTTGATCTTTGTCTTATAAAAATATTAGGTTATTCTTTTACCTTGAAAAGATTAAGTTTTAATTCTTTCTATAATTGAATTAAGGGTGATTGTAAAGGTTCGTCCTAAACCTGTGAAAATGATATAGTAGTAGGTTGATTCTTAGTCTGTAAAAAGAATCAGATATTGTAAAGGTTGATTCTAAGCCTGTGAAAAGAATTGAGATCATAAGGGTTTGGTTCCTACCTTGGGAAGGAATTAGGGGTTTAGTGGATTGCGAATTTCCGTGGAGCTCGGGAGACTGGACATAGGTAAGAGTAGTTTGCTGAACTAGAATAAATTCTTGTGTGCTACATTATTTATTTTTTTCTAAATTGTTTGGGTGTGTATTTAGGTTGAACGCATTTTTTTCTCCTAATCGAGATAATAATCAATTTAGGATAATTGAGAATTTGTGTTTACGTGTTTAAATTTTTTATCTACCCAATTTACCTACCCTCTTAGGTAGCTCTTTGGGCAAACAATTGGTATCAGATCTGATTTAGCTCATTTGGCTTAATATCCTGGCAAAAATATCACACGGCACACCATGTCAACACTCTAGGTGAGGGGCAATCTATGCATCATCCTCCTTTGTTCGCAGGTGATAACTATTCATTCTGGAAGGACATAATGATTATTTTTCTTCAAGCCACTAATTATGATGTATGGCTGGACATTGAAGATGGTTCATTCATTCCTAAGGAGAATGGAGTGATTAAGAAGAAAGATCAAATGACTCCCTCAGATAAATAGAAACTTTCTATTGATTCTCAAGCTATTAACATTCTGTTTTGTTCTTTAGATGAAAATGAATATAGTAGGGTTTCAGGTTGTGGATCGGCAAAAGAAATGTGGGATTCATTGAAAATCACACACGATTGAACAAATTAGGTGAAACAGTCCAAAATCATTGCCTTGGTTTGTCAATTCGAGCTATTCAGAATAGGTAATACATAATCGATTTCGGAAATGTACACAAGATTCAATAATATCTACAATAATCTTATCAACTCGGAAAAGCGTTATTCTATGGAAGACAAAGTATGAAATTTTTTGAGATCGTTGACTAAAGTTTGAGAGCCAAAGGTGACTACAATCGAGGAAGCTAAGGATCTCATAGTATATACTATCGATCAACTTATTGGCAACCTAATGACCCATGAGATGGCTATTTAAGGATATAAGGATGAATTAGGACATAACAAAAAGAAATCATTGACATTGAAAGCTCAAAAAAATGAGGCAGACGATGATAGTGATGACATTAGTCTTGATAATGAGTAAGAAAAGGATGTGACGCTTCTCACTAAGAATTTCATAAAGATGACACGACAAACATTCTGTGGAAAAAAAAACTTCAATATAAATAATGTTGAGTGCTACAATTGTCACAAGACAGGTTATTTTCAATTTGATTGTCCTGATCTAAAGAAGGAGAAATATAAGGGGGGAAAAAGGTCAAAAGGAGTACGAAGAAATCTATGAAATCCCCTTAGGATGACACAGAGTCGAGTAGCTCGGAAAAATCGAACAATAATGATTCGTCCATGCTTGCTTTTATTACCACTGGCGATGAGATAACACAATACTCTAGTGCTTGTCCTTTAGATTTTGATGAGTTATTTGATATTTATCAAAAACTAAGGCATGATTATAGAAACCAATGTTCTCAAATTACTGCCATACAAAGTACAATTAACACATTTAATAAGCTAGTGATTAAATTTGAATCTGAAAACAATGAACTGAAATCCAGCATTTTGGATTTACATTCTATTGTTCTCAAATTCATGGGTGGTGAAAATAATTTGAAAATGATTTTGGGGAGTTCAAGATGAAATTTTGATAAAGTTGGAATTGGTTTTCAGAAAAATATTAAACAAAAGTGATTTCACAATTTTATTTTATTTTGAAACTAGAGATCTTGTTAGATGTTTTAAATGTAATATTGTGGGGACATACAATAAAGATTTTTTTTAAAAATATCTAAATGCAGACAAGTTTGGGTTCCTAAAGGAATTGAAATTAGTTGGCTAACAAGATCGGACCCACTTAGATTAGGTACTACTTAGAAACTATTTGAAGTGCTCTTTGTCGATTATTCTGAAAGCATCAATAGGTAAGAAAAAATGGTTCCTGGATAGTGATTATTCTCAGCACATGATAAGTGACAAATCTAAATTCACGTCTTTGACACCTAAAGACAGAGGTCATATAACTTTTGGAGACAACGTAAAGGGTAAAATTATTGGTATAAGGTAATATGTAATGGATCTAATATTATTGAAGATGTGCTATTAGTAAACGGTCTTAAACATAATTTGCTTGGCATTAGTCAATTATGTGATAAAGGGTTATAATGTGGCATTTGATCATAATAGGTTCATTATTAAGAATGGACATGATAGTAGCATATTACTTGTTGCATCACGTTTTGAAAATATATATACAATGTTCATTTGATGATTTCACGTCTTAAAATTTATCATGTTTAAATGCATTATCTGAGAATATTTGGTTATGGCATAGACGACTTGGGTATGCTAGTATGGAGTTAATTTCAAATCCATCTAAGAATAGTTTTGTATGTGGTTTACCTGCATTAAAGTATGTGAATGATAAAGTATGTGATGCATGTCAACTAGGTAAGCAATCTAGGTCATCGTTCAAGAAGAAGTTGTATACATCCACATCGAAATATCTTGAATTGCTTCATCTTGATTTATTTGATCCGAATGCCATTACTAGTTTATGAGGTCAATTTTATGCATTCGTGATTGTTGATGATTATTGTAGACTAACATGGGTTTTTTTTCTTGGCTAAGAAAAGTAGGGTTACTTCTATTTTCTCTAACTTTTGTAAACGTGTGTAAAGTGAAAAATTGTCATGCATTATTAACATTTGTAGTGATAGAGAAGAGAATTTAAGAATGATGAAACCATAAGTTATTGTGATGAGAATGGATATGCTCATAACTTTTCTGCACCAAGAACACTACAAAAAAATGGTGTTGTGGAGAGAAAGAACAGAGCGCTTTAGGAAATGGTTAAAACAATGCTGATTGAGAATTGTCTTCCTAAATATTTTTGGGCCGAAGCGGTAAGTACTGCTTGACATGTTATTAATAGTCTCTATCCGAAGAGATTTTAATAAAAACCCCTTATGAGATTTGGAATGGAAAAACTCCAAATATATCATATTTTAAAGTTTTTTAGAGTAAATATTTTATTTTAAATGGTAAGGATAAATTGGGTAAGCTTGATGCCAAATCTGATTGTGGTATTTTTGTCAAGTATGCTTCGGATAGTAAAACATATAGAATTTATAATAAACGTACTTTAGATATGGAAGAATCTATGCATGTCGTATTTGAGGGATCTGATCCACTTGCCTCGATAAAGGATTTGGATGATGATAATACAAGTACATTGACTGAGCAAAACAATCAAGGAGTTGAGACAGGAAATAAGCCAGCAAATCCAAAGAATGATGAGCCAAAATACGAAGAGACAACTTTACCACAAGCTATAAAGACAATTTCAGGACATTCGCTAAAAGAAATTATCGGTAATTTCGAAAAAGATATAAGTACAAGATCTTTTCTTGGGGATATTATTAATCTTATTTTCTTATCTCAAATTGAACCTAAGAATATAAACGAGATTTTAACTGATGAGTCTTGGATCTCTGTGATGCAAGAGGAGTTAGTTCAATTTGAGCGAACTAAAGTTTGGTCTCTAGTTCCTACACTTGACTTTCATCTTGTTATTGGTACTAAATGGATTTATCGTAATAAAAATAATGAAATGGGTATGGTAATTAGAAGCAAAACAAGGTTAGTAGCACATAGTTATAATCAAGAAGAGGGAATTGATTATAATGAAACGTATGCACCTGTGGCTAGATTAGAAGTTATTAGAATGTTACTAGCATTTACATGTTCTCGTGATTTTAAATTATATCAAATGGATATCAAAAGGGCATTCTTGAATGACTTTCTAACTGAGGAAGTTTATGTTGAACAACCACCGGGGTTTTTAATTTATTCTCACACTGAAGGGTATTTTGCCGATATCACACTAGTATCCCAAGTGTTACACGTGTTATGCAGGTTGGGAGAAACTTACTGCTGGTGAAATCATGCAACATCAATTGACGTTGTCTATAGAAAAATGAGCAAAACGTTTATAACCATACCGCAACTAAGATCAGGTCGTGAAACCATTGATGATGTGCCAAACAAAGATATTTTGGTAAGCGACAATCATGTTGCGAAAATTGTTGCCCTCAATCTTCAAATTAGGGAGTTGCGAGCTTTGGTAGAACAATTAACAGAAGCTCAAGTGCAGAAGAAGCAGTCCAAAGAGCAAGAGACAAATCATCACAATTTGTCCCATATCTCGAAAATTGACGAAAAATTCACTTCAGTGAGACCAACAATGTGGAGGAATCAATCAACTCTGATTGAAGGGAGAACAATAAAAGACGGGAAGAATCTCAGTACAAGTACGAACTAGAGGAGCTGCTCAAAACGATAGAATTTTCATTCATTCAAGTAATAATGAAGGAACCCTTTCCACGAAAGTTTGGCCTTGCTAAGCTAGATAAATATGAATGGAAGATAGACTTGACAGATCACGTCAAACATTTTAGATGTATAATGGCTTATATAAAGCAAGAGATTCCATTCATTGACGAGCATTCATTACCACGTTAAAAGGGTCAGTCTTAGAATTGTTCTACGAGTTGGCCACGGGATCAATCAGTTAATTCGTTGAACTAGAAAAGCAATTCATCGGACGATTCATTACTTGTCAGAGGCTGAAGAAAAGAAAAGAATACTTGTTAATAGAGGTAGAAAAAAAGAGAAATGATTAGGCAATATGTGGCAAGGTTCAATGAGGAGCTGGCCTGCATTGAATGATGTGGAGCCTGCATTGAAGGATGTGGAACTTACCTGATTGTGAATGATTTCACTACTGGACTACGACCTAGGCGTTTCCAAGATTCTCTTGTAAGGCATTCACCTCTGGATATCATGGAACTGATCGAAAGAGCGAAGCCCCAGATGAAATTGGAGGATGTCAGGAGAGCTATAGAAAAAAATATTTTCCAATAAAGATTTCAAAGCAAAGAGTGGAAGAAAGATCATCCTAAGAACTCAAACACCTAAGGAATAAGAGGTCAGGTTCAGCCTATGAACCCAAGAGCCTTGAAGCTATGTTCATCCATGACCTCAAACAATAAGCTAAAGAAAATACAAAGGTTAGGTTCATGTAATGAATCCAAGAACCTAAAGGCCAAAATGCTTAAGAAAACTACTAGGGAATAAATTGAGGAATCAAACTTAGTTTATGTTCACTCTATGAACCCACAATACCTTGAGGCTAATTTAAAGCAAATTTCAAACAAGCAAGTGAGATTGTAGGGATCAGGTCAGTCAGAAACTGAAGAACCTCAGGTACACTATTAACTCAAATGCTTATATTGTTAGAATAAACTAGGACAGGTCAGAATAACCATAAGGTGATCCCAGTAAAGGGAAAGACAAAGGGGGGCTAGACAACCCACTAACAGGTCAGCCCACCAATGAGTTAGCCAACGATAATATGGGTTCAGACAAATAGAGGCTAGATTAAGTTAAGAGCCCAAACACTTCGAGGCTCTGTTCGGCTAAGAACTTAAAAATTAAAAAAGGTCAGCTCAGTTGACAAACTAACCTCTAATAGATTAAGTCATCTTGGTTCACAAACCGATAACAAAGGGAGGTCAACTCAGTTCACAAACTAACTTCTAACAGGTCAGGTCATCCTATTCCACAGACCGATCCTAAAAAAAATGGTCAAGTCAATTCGCAGACTGACTCTAAATATAAAGGTTAGGTTTACCTTAGAACCCAAGTGCCTAAAGGTAAAATCAACCAAATACTATCCCTCTATCATATACTCTTTTATTTAAGGAACCTCCAACCAAGGGGCAATTAGAGAAGACGTTGTTTAAACTATTGAAATTGACTCATCAATTGTTTTCAAAGTTCAAACAAACTAATGAGCCAATGGGGCTGTAAGACCTCAGGCGCAATCACTTATCCTAAAACCAATAGGGGTTAGAAGATACACATACCCTAACCTTATAGTACATTTAGCATACACAAGCTTCCACGGTATTCGACTGTGACTTAACTCAGACCTGGGCCTCTGCCGAAAGATAATTATTGCCAAACTCTGGCCAACAATCTCCCCCTCAGCAATTGCTCCTAGTAGGAATCGAACACGTGACCTTAGCTCTCATATCACTTAGTAAAAACATTATCTCATGAAAACATCTCTCATATCACTTAGTAAAAATGTTATCTCATAAAAACATCAACATTGTTCATCAAAACATTAGATTCAACAATCTCCCTATTTTCAATGATGACAATTAACTTTAATATTTTCTCACAAAGATAATATAACTACGCTCCCCTTAAATCCGATGATGGGTATTTAAACTCATTTAAGCGCCATTAGTGAAAACATATAAAAAAAATTAATTTCTCCCTTAAAATAATATAATTATCAAAAGATTTCTCCCCATTTATAAATGCAATGCTTAGGTGAACAAATTCCCTAAACATCAACTTCTCCCCCTTTGTCATCTCAAAAAGCGGGGACGAAAATGAAGATATTTTATTTCACTTTCAAATATTTTCTTTCATAGAAGCAATTAATTTCTTAAAAACACACCACCTTAAAAACATCATCTTTAAAAAATTAAATTCATTAAAAGTTTGAAAAAAAAAATCTCATAAAATCACATTTTAAGATTTTCTAGATAGCATATACCAAATTCATGCGGATCATTATAAGAAATAAATAATAAAATATAAATAGGTTTCAAGAAAATGAGCATAGGAATCCATAGAAGCCAATACTACTCAGGCCTATGTAGTTCTAGAAAGCATCTCAAATCCTAAATGAACTATTACAAACCAAGATACTAAATGGAACTTGTTCGAATATTAGTACATAACACAAATATAGAGAATGCAAGAAGTCTATTGGGTACCTTGACCCATAAAAGGGTAATATGGATCGAGAGAACTAGTGGAAGACGGCTGTAGATAGTACCCTCCAGGTTGTCCGTTGGAGCTGGGAGGCATCGACTGATGGTACGAAGTGGACAGTCCTGCCCCTGCGTGGCCTTAAAAAAGCTATTGCCCTTCACATGTCGGTTGCCCTTCAAACTGTGGTTGTCCTCCATATTGTTGTTGCCTCCTAAATTGCTCTTGGTTCTGCATCATCATAGACATCTGATCCATTCTGGCAAATCCAGCTTCCATTGAAATCCTCATACTTCTCATCTCATCAGTGATTCCAGACATTCTAGAATCAAGCATTTCGGTGTATTGTTGAAATTTGTCAAATTGGCTCTGAAGTTGATCAATTTTCTGATCAAGGCTTAATTCATCTTCCTCTTCTTCTTTTTCCTCAACCATTTTTTTCTCTTCTTTTCTTAATCCACCTATTTCCAACACGCTCATAGCCTATTAAAGTTATAGTAGTCGTATTCAACCATGTCAAACTAGGCATTACATATGCCTCATCTTTCACCTTCTTTTGAACTCCACAATGTATAAGAATCATTTGAATAGAATCACCATATGGTAATACTCTTGATTGTATGCTCAATTTGTATTTCATGTGCTCAAACATAAGATTTACAAGATCAATATGTTAACCCTAGCCTTATAATGCATTCAGCACACACAAGCGCATGAATCACCAGTTTTGACATTCTAATATGAACTTCTTTCTTTGTCTGGGTTTGCAGATTATGATTTTGCTGTCTCTGGATGTTCTTTTCGAATTCCAATTACTTTGCCTCAATTACATGAAAACATCGTATTTGCTGAACATATGGTAAGCAAAAGGTAAGCAAGAAATTAAGGTAAACAAATTAATATTTTATGAACATCGTATTTACCGAACATATGCAGATGTTTAATAGAGATGGTGTTGGCTGAGTTTGGTCATTGAATAATCCCTGTTAGCAGTGCCAGTTATCAAGGTAAGCTCTGTCACCATGGCTATTAAGGTAAACTCTGTCGCCCTCTTGCTCTTCTCCATATACTCCAAACGTGTTTCTGCATATTCATATTTCGAACTTCGCAAAGAGTGAGCCTAAATTGCTTCTGCATTTGTAATCTAATTTTTGACCTATATGGATAGTGCTACTTTTTTCTAGAGCAGTTGTATTCACTAACTTATTATTTTATTTCACCCCATGACAGATTACAGTGATTAATCCTTCTATGGATAGAGTATTATACTTGCTGCAAAATTTTGCTATGGATATACAAGGTGGAATCCTTCAGATACAGAGAATCCTTCCTTGTGCCATTAGTGGGCAAAGCTTCAACTAATGGATTTTGTTCAGTCTTTTGTCAATACAAAATTTGGGGTAAACCTTCTTCAAGTTTTGTTTGTTAATCATTGGAGTGATCATGCTATCAATTTGCAATCTTATGAAGCAAAAGCTTGGTATAATCTATGATAATATTTATTTTGAGTGTGATATAATTCTTTTTTTTTTTTTTTTTTTTTTTTTTTGGCTTTGGGGATTTATTTTTTCACAGCCAATCTAATTGAAACCCATGAGGAATGCTGGGTTGATAATTGTTTGTCTCAAAAGTTGTAAATTTCCATTCACGGAGGGTATTCTATTTACCTGGAACTAATAGTGGTCTTAATTCTTCATCTTATGCAGTTTGCAATTTAATTTCTGATTCAATTGTTTTTTGTTGAATTTTGACTACGGTTTGGAGGCTGGGAGTTATACAAGGTCAGTTTGGTTGAGAACTCAATTTGTTCTGAAAATTTTGAAAACGGTTTTAAAAAAATAATATTTGAAATTGTGAAAAGTTATTTGTTTTTGGTTTTGATTTTGATTTTGATTTTTTATTCTTTGAATATTGCTTCAACTAAGTACGGTTTCTAGGAGTGATTGCAAGAATTCAAGTTTGACGAGTATAGAGAGATGAAGAAATGTTATCGGATTTCATGGAGTTTATTGTTTTGGTGGACCATTATAGATAGAAAGGATTGGAATGATAGATCTTACTGCCTTCCTGAATGTAAATACAATTGACAGATTTGTGAAGTAATATGTATTCGAACAAGAGAAAACATTAAATTGGAGATATCCTGCATGTTCAATAGAAGTGAAGAAACACATGTTTATATTATTGTCGTGTTCTAATAAAATAAGTGTAGAATATTGTACAAACAACGAAAATTATATCAATTACGCACATGAAATGTAACATTGATGTATTAAGATTTAAATAATCAATATGCATATTTTCGTTTTGAATTTGTTTCGGCTTAACTATATGTTTAACTCTTGTTTAATTATGGTATTATTTCAATAGCCGAATAATAGTGTTAGTGGGAAATGATTGTGTATAATACACATTATCTGTTGGTCATAGTATTTAAATGTTAATTATTGTCATTTTAATGTGATAGATGTAAAATGTTATATAAGTTGAGAAGTTTATATCATTTTTTTAGGTTTAATTTTTTTACACCCGTATTTTCAGACACGGGTTACACGCTATATATATATATATATGAAAGGATTAATATCCCTTTTTTTGTTATCCTATAACCGTCCTCTTCATCTGCAATCTTCCTCAGTTGCATAAAATAATATATATATATATAACATTAATCCACTCAATTGTGCCCCCTACAAAATGCTACATCACAGAAACCGCAACCATCTTAAACAGATGACGTGTCTCAAACCCAAATGTTACTTTCCCTACAAAAAACTACTTCCAAATTACAAACAAAAAGGACCTTAAATGCCCTTTTAAAACAATTACAGGTACAGGTACAGGTACAGAGCATTAAGGCAGTGTTTGGTAGCACGTAATTCAATCCTTGAATTTGGAATTTGAAAAAAGATCGCATGTGATTCTTCAGATTTTTACGAATTCATTTCAAATTCTGAGACCCCAATTCCACGAAACCAAACACTGCCTTAACTTTTCCATCCATTCAATGTATGGAAATAGGAACATTTTCGTCGCCCGCAGGTGGTTGTATTTGGTCGGAGGATTTCTTGATGATGGACTTGGGAATGTCGATCTCATCCTGAATACAACGTTGGTGGGGGTGGGAAATAAGGACGCACATGTGGCGGAACACGACACGTGTTAGTCCCTGGCCACTCTCGAAAACATAGCCCTCGAACTCGCTCATGAGTTCAAGGGCCTCCACAAGGGCGTCGTACACCTTCTGCGGGCAATTCTCAGGTCCGGGCTTATCATGAAGGTAAACCACGTCCAGAGTGAAGAGTCTCTGCGTTGCCGGCCATTGATGATGTGGGGGTACCGATGATCTACAATACAGTAGAATCTGGATGGACATAAATAAATAAAGTCATTACATAGTCCAAGGTCACGGATCTAAATTCTTTGGTTGACTTTTTTTGTGGTTGCAATGTCTCGGGCTAATCTAACGGATGAAAAATACCTTGCTTAACATGTGATATTTATCCACCATTGAATTTAGATCAGCATAAGTCAAGCATAAAAAAAATCAAACAGAAAGATTTTCTTCATAAGTATCGATCTATTCACTCACATCCCTCACAGGGTCAAATAGGTGGCGTTTGCTAAGTGTTTCAATTTTTATTTTATTTTTCGGTTTGTTTTAAAAAAAAAGAAAGAAAAAATTGGAACAAAAAATATAAATTTGAAAAAAAAAAAGAAAAGAAAGGGTTTTGTTACTGTAAAAATCTAATGGGCCTCACTCACTCTTGAAAGAGGAGAATTGTCCTAGGCTTTACCTATAGCTTAGGATCAGGTAGCACAAGTGATGTGGGATTAAATACGCCCCCTCACGAGCAAGGTGGACTTAGCCAAATTACTGCGAATGGATATCGGGGGCTCAACATCAACGTGGAACTCAACACGCCCCCTCACACACAGAATGGACTTTGTCAAACCATCGTAAATGGATATTGTGGGGACCACATTGATGTGGGATTCAACACGCCCAACATTAGACAAAAAACTTAATTCTAATACCACACAAAAATCTAATGGGCCTAACTCACTCTCAAAAGATGACTTGAAAGAGGAGAATTAACCTAGGCTTTGTCTATAGCTTAGGATCAAGTAACACAAGTAATGTAGGATTCAACGGTTACCAAATTTGAACATATTTTTCCTTTCCATATTATTTAGGAGCGTCATCTAACAATCCATATATTAGAGCTACACAACAATTAGTCCCATAATAAGAATACTACTACTACTCCAACAACGACAAAACATGCAAAAAATACACCAACTTTCCACATAACCACCTAATCCCTAGAACAAGGATTCATAAAACAATTAACCAAAAAAAAAAACAAATAACTTCAATGTCAATGAAAATAGTTAAATGGACTCTAATTCTATCAAGAAGTTTGGGTCATACATGCTCTACAACACCCTTCAAGCTTTTTAAGGATCAGAAACAATAAGTTATTAAAAAAAAGAACAAGGGCCCGTTTGGTTGTCTAAGTTATCCTGTTTCAAGAATTATCTTGTTCTTGATTAATTGATTTGTATCTCTCCATTTAGATATAGATTTCATCAAATCTACACATTATTTGGTTGAACAAAAAAAAGACAAAATTGTTTTACATAACTATATTTTACTCTAATTAGACAAGAATATATCATTTAAGCATGAAGCAAGATGGTTAGCTAGTAAATACGAGTATTTTTAATTTTTACAACCAAACACCAAATTATACCAATTCGTAAATTAACTAACTAAAAAATGGTACAATTCGCGAATTTAAAGAACAACCAAACAGGCCCTAAACAACCGCCAACTTAGCAAACCCTACTATTTTGGAGTTATCTCATCCAATGAAACCAATATCATACACTACCGAAACACCATACAGATCTTGGTTCAGTCGCTATATAGAGTCTAACTTGAGTCATCTAACAAGTGATTAGTCATATAAAGGGGTTTCGACACTTCACCACCCAGAAGTTTGACCATTATTTCACTTTGGCCCTCATAGTTGCAATTTGAACACATAATATCCTTAAGCTTCGTAATCATCCCACTTCAGTCTGAATCAATAACCTCATTATAATTTTGGACAACAAACAGTCAACTGCTATGCGCTCAACTATTTTTAAGGGAACTGTATGAGCATTTCCAACCTCTTTCTTTTCCCCTTATAAAATTTCTAGAACATACACACGCACACACATTTTTGGGCAGGTAGGAGAATGGGAGGGATAGAGGAACCTAGAATTGTCCATAAAGCCTCTTAAAAACAGTCGGGTGCATGGCAGGCCATTGTTTTCCGTCTAAAATTGTAACAAGAATGATGACTTGGATTGTAATGGAATGGTTAAGAAACTTTAAGCTGTGATCTGTTCAAGTTGAAACCATGGGGACCAAAGTGAGATTTTGGTCAAACTTCAGGGGTAACAAAGTGTCAAAACCCCTTATATGAAGCACCATGTTAACCACTCGGGCAGAACCTTGGGTTTGAAAAGAGAGATTTAAAACTGAATAAAAGCATGAGAAAGTATGCACCAAAAAAAAAAAAATAGAAGCAAAACCTATTATCAACTCACCACCCTGAAGATCCGATTTTGCGCACGAGATTTCTTTGCTTCGTGAGCTGCTGCTCGGAATAGTAGGGTGAGATCTGATTGACCAGAAGATGAATCAACTGAGATCGTCCTGAATGCTGCTACCGCAGATTCAACTTCACTACTGAACTCTTTCCGGAGCTTCAAAAAACAAACATTGAGGAAAATCACCCATAACATTAAAAAAAAAAAAAAAAGCACGTTTTTGGTGCCAAATACTGTTGAATTTGACAATATATGACGCTTAAACACATACTATAGACTTAGGGTATGTTTAATAACACCGAAAATTAAGCTATGATGCTTAAACACATACTATAGACTTAGGGTATGTTTAATAACACCGAAAATTAAGCTACTGATTCTTATGAAAGAAAGAAATAACATTAACATTACTCAAATAAGAATATGCTAAAAAGAAGCATTAATGCACCAAATGCGATGAAAAAACTAAGTAGCAAGAAGAAAAAGAAAAAGAACATTGAAGATTGCTTTAACATTAACAATTTCTAATAGCCTTCACAGGGTTTTTCAAGGGGCTTGGGTTTTGGGTGCAAATTTGGAGTCCAGATCCCCCTTTTTTTTATGCTAGGCTAAATCCAACGATCATGGTGAAACACAATTTATCAAATAATGTGTCAAGCACGGTATTCATCTGTCTGTCGGATTTGAATCCCTACACAATAGAAGCATAAAAAAGGTCATGCAGAGGATCTGGACACGCAAATTTCAGTGGCTAGCTTGCACTAATTCTTTGGTGTCTGTACAAATTTTAGTACAAGCTAACCACTCAAATTGCACCCAAAACGCAAGCCCTTAAAACCCTTGTAAACCTGCCCAATTATCTCTCAATCTTTGGATCCCTTTGTATTGCCATTTGCATTTACCATATTAATAGATTGCTTGATTCAAAATTACCCCCAATTAAACCCAATCTTCCATCTTCTCCATTTTCGTGCTGCTGAAATTTGTCAGCATTACAAGATTTATTTCAAAGGACGAATAGGTATACATAAAAATTTGCAGGCATACCCATAAAAGTTCATAAAGAAATAAAATTGATAAATTATTTAAAAAAAACTCCATTGTACTTTAAACTCCAAACATAAACACAGAATATCTCTTCAATTTCAGGGATAACCCACGAAAGATCAATTCTAAACAAACAATTAAAACGGAAAATCGAGGGAAATGAGGGGTTTTTTAGTAGTTACCCAATAGACTGATTTGCCGAGAGCAGCGAAGGCGAAACGATGATCGGGATTGATGGTGAGCTTGGCACTGATGAATAGGAGGATGGATTGTTTGATGGTATCCAATCTGGTGATAGGTCGGCCGTTGGGGCCCGAAACTTTCATCTCGACGAGCGATTCAGCGCCCACGTCGATGCAGAAAAGTATGTCTTCGCATGGGAATGGAGATGGCTGAAGCGTGTAGCGAGCTGTTGGCATCGAGCTTTGTCTCTCCATCAGCTCCATGATCTCTCTCTCTCTCTCTCTCTCTCGCGCGCGCGCGCAAAGGTAAAGCGAAAAACAGTTCGATTAGAAGAGCACGACCTCCGACTACTTGAGAAATGTTTATATTTCAACTAGGATGGCAATAAAAACCAATCGATATCTGGCTATGCGAAACCGAAACCAAACCTGATTCGATTTTAAAGTCAAACTAAATAGAATTTTGATTTTAATTTTAAAATTAATAATCCAAGTGATTTTAATTTTGATTTTAAAATAGTAACTACAAAATTGAATCGTGAAATTGAACAACGAAACCAAACTGCATAACTGAGCCATGTAATTGATATTTTAAATATATTTTTATAACATTTATATTCGTATTTTTTTTTATATATTTACAGTTTAATCCCTAATATATATATATATATATACTTACTTTAATATCTCCTATATATATTAGAGATGGTCATGGGCTTGGGGGCCCGTTAAGCCCGCCTAATCCGACCTTATTTTTTTAGGACTCGGACTGAGAGCTTGAGCCCATGGATAGGGCTTGGGCTTAAGTTCTAAGACCCGACTTAAATCTAGGGCCGAGCTTGGACTAGGCCAAAATTTTTAAGGCAGGCCCGAGCCCGGCTCGATATTATTATTTTATTATTATTATATATATATAGTGGGTAGGCATGGATTTCGATGATATTATTTCTTTTTTTTTTTAATAATTGAAAAAATATCCTTCGACAATTACGTTCAGGTGCCTTTGTCTTTTTTATTTGTTCTGTGATGAGAACCCATAAGAGATTGTGATTGATTTGATTAAGCATTGAATAGCTGGAAATCATGAAAAAAAAAAAAAAAAAAAAAAAAATAGCTGAAAATCTTGACCCAATAAAAAAATAGCTGAAAATTACGTAAAATTTTCAATGTAGAAATTAAGTGTATCAAGTTTTGTGGCTCTATCTCTGAAAGGCCAAAAACCACCGTCCCCTGCCTCTGCCATTGCCTAGTCACCGCCGTCGATAGGTCGCTTCACGTCGACCCCCACTGCCGGAGAGAGAGAGGCAGCACAGATCCGTCATGGATCTCTGCCGCGAGCACAGATCCATGGCGGATTTGTCCATTTTTCACAAAACCACAAATAGCTTGGGATTCGGCAGTTTGGAAATTATGGATTCTTCTTTCTCCTCCGAAATCCAATGATGAGCTTATTTACCTGCTTGATGTAAGATCCCAATTCCCTTATCTCTTTGTGTGTGTGTTGTATCATGTATAGAAATGTAGATTACGAACACACACACTAAATTACTATTATCAATTGTTTATGTAATCAATGTCGAATTTTTGTGGATTGATGATTGTTTGTTCAATCAATGATTCATATGTGTGATTGCAGCAATGTTCGTAGATTGAATTTGATAACCCCAATTTAATGATTTACAAGGTTGATTTATATAGTGGTTATCATTCTTTAAAAAAAAAAAAAAAATTAGTTTGTAGCTACTGTTGAGAATGAATGGCGATTATGTTTTTCTATTTATTTTTTAAATTAAAATATATATATATATATAGGGCCGGCTCTAGGGCTGGACTTGGGCCCTAATTATTTTGATAGGGCCGAGCTTGGGAATGAAAACAAGGCCCGACCTTAGGGTCGGGCTGGGTTAGGGCTTTGGATATTTTTGTAATACCCTAACCAAAGCCCGGCCCATGACCAACCCCAATATATATGTGTGTGTTAGAGCTAGTTTTGTGGTTTGATTTTATTTTTAGAATTTATATTTTATATTTTAGTTATATTTTTATTTTTATTTTTATTTTTTATTTTTTTTATAAAATTGAAAAATTTTAAATGGTTTTGCCGTTTTAGTTTTGGTTTTGAATAAAGTTTTGGTTTGATAAATATCCAATGATTTTAATTTTAATTTTATCTGAAACGGGACCAAAACCAAACCATTGGCATTCCTATTTTCAACGCCTTATCAATTTTAAATGTGTATCGCCCTGTGAACTTGTGTCGTACATTTGTAATTGAGGCAAATTGTATTTTTGATTTGTTGTCTTTTTAGGAATTGTATGCTTATACATCATCTTGATTGAAAACAAAGAAAAATGTTGACCCAAAGAGCTACCCAAGAAGGGGGGTGAATTGGGTAGTTATAAAATTTAAACAAATAAATTCTTTAAACACTTAATATCTAATAATTAATTTTCCTAAATTAATTATTATCTTAATTACGCAACGGTTATGTGTTTAATACTAAGTGCACATCTAAACATAATATAATAGAAAGTAAACAATGCAGTACACCAAGATATATCCTGATTAAGCAAATTAGTCTTGCTTAATCTAGTCCCCTGAGCTCTACGGAGATTTACAACCACTAAACCCCTGATTCCTGTATCAAGTAGGAACTAAACCCTTACAACTCATGATTTTTTCCCAAGCTCAGAATCAACTTTTACAATTATCCTTTTTCCAAGCTCAAGAAGAACTTTATCTTTTTATCAAGCTTAAGGCTAACCTAATTTGATTACAAGAAGAATCCTAATTCAATTACAGGAAGAATAAAAACATAATCCTTTTAACAGGCTAAAGATCAAACCTAACCACTCTCCCACTTATCATTTTTAGAGGTTTAGAAAGAACCTTTACAAAATAACAATTCAATTGTAAAGAGAATCAAAACCTAATTCTTTCCAAGGGAAAAGAATAACCTGACATTCTTGCAGGACAAATATCAAAACCTTAATTTTTTTTCACAGGAAAAAGATCGAAACCTAGCAACCCTAACTAGACATTATCTCAAATGTGTCTAATCCACTCAAACTCACAAATGCAGAAAAATATGAGTTTTTATCCCACAAAGAACTTCTACCACCTCAATACAAATATACTTAATTCCCAAAAATTACTACGTGATAGATATAATATGAGGCAAACAATATTTGATTAAGTAAATAAGTGGGTAGCACAATTTAGAGCATGTACTTAGATTAATCAAACAAAATTGTTTTAAAAGATTTTCAGGCTTTTAAGTTTAAAAACGATTTTTTAACAATCTTATAACCAAGCAAGCAATAAATATATGAAATCAAAATAAATAACCGAAATTTGGAAAGATCTCACCGGGAAATACTGAAGATAATAACAGAATCGCAATAGAGCACAAATCAGTGACGCCAAATTAACAGCGCTTTAGATCAAGAACTTAGCACAAATCTCTTACAACAATCTCAGCGTAAAAATCACTCTTATAAAAGCTCAAAACTGATTGTTCTTCATGTGTCTTCTCTCAATCTTACAGGTCTATTTTTATAGACATATATTAAGCCCTCCAACAGCTACTTTTTAAAAGATATGCCTCTAAAAGACACTCTTAGACCTCATATAATATTATTTTCCATTTTAGGGTAATCCACTTAAAAATATCTTTTAAATCTTTCAAATAAGTCTATAAAATAATTTTCAATTTACAATCATAAAGATAGAAAGTATTGATCAACTTAAATTAAGAGAATCATAAATTATGTGGACAAAATCAATAGGAATAATCAAATAGATGTACCATATCTTAAATTAGTTCAAATCCCCAAAATCTCTCTCTTGAAATCCTAAAAAGAATATAGTTTTTGACCAAGAGACCAAGGCACATGAAATCACAACCGACACTGTCCATTAACCGAGGCCAAAAATTTGGTTGATTGATTGATTTAGAGCTGAAACCCATCCTAAACTCACAGGCTAATCGGTTAATCAAATTCCCCTATTTGGTTGACCGAATGATACATGATGGTTTATTTTTGCTCCAAAAAACACATTGACTCAAACAGTTGGCATATTTTTTCCAATCAGTTGATCGACTAATACATGATGGTCCAATTTAGCTTCGAAAAACTTACTGCCTAAAATGGTTGAACGATTTCTTCCAATCGGTTGACCAATTGCTTCAGAATGTCCACTTCCTTTACCAAATCAGCCATTGTTTCAAACGATTAACCAACCTCTTTAATTCAGTTAACCGATTATATCAGTAGTATCTCATTTCTGCTCTAAAATACACTGATTGATTCAATTAACCGATTGATTTTCTCAGTTAACCTAAATGACCCGAAAATACAACTTTTTATATTTTAAACCATGTTTTCCAATTAGGTCAATTATCAATTTGATTTTATATAAGGAGCACATATAAGATCTTTAATTAGGATCTTAAACTCTATCTTTTCAATATCAAAACACACATAAAAATAACTTATTTAAAGTGTCATGTGTGATCCTAATTCGGGTTGCATTAAGAGTATATAGGTAGAGAGTTGTTTTCGCCTAATTTTCTTCAAGGTCTTCAACACTCTTAATTTCTTCATTGCTTCCATCTTTGCACTCTTTATGTTTTCTTCATGAGGTCTTATTTTTAAACAACTATATGGAATTTTTTTCTGAAATACTCAACAAACGCATTAGTTCCATAAAAAACATCAATACTTAATTGTCCATCGAAACCTAGGGTTGAACAATCTCCTCATTTTTTATGATGACAAACCCAAGTACTTTAGTGAGACATGTTCAATTACAGAGCCAAATAAAAATGATAATGCATGAAATCTAATAGGGGCCTTGTCCCATAAACGGATAGTACGGTCCTAAAGGACTTGTGGCCAGCAAATGTAGGTATTGACTTCCAGGTTGTATACCTGAGCTTGAAGGAATCTACTGATAGTATGACATAGATGGTCCTATCTTTGAAGACCCTGCTACAGTAGGTGCTCTAAAGGACTATCGTCCCCCGAAAGTAGTATGCCCACTATATTGTTGTTAGGCACTGTATTGCTGGTTCTGCATGATTTGGAGCATGTGTTCCATGTTGCACGTGATCTTTATGAATCCAGCTTCTATTGTATCAGCTAGCCTCCTATATCCGCTTTCTATGGATACCTTCATCTTTGATAAATCATTTTTGATCCCTGACACTTTGGAATCAAGCACCTCCGTGTATTTCTGGAAATTATCAAATTGATTTTGAAGCGTATCGATTTTCTAATCCGTGCTCAATTCTTTCTCATCTTCTTCTTCATCCACAATTATTCTCTCTCTCTCTCTCTCTCTCTCTTCTCTATTTTTTTTCACCCATCTATTTTTCTTGAACTCAAACTCTATCAAATTACAACTACTAACATTTAGCCATTCAGGGGTTATTGTAAGGAGTTTATTTTCTTCAGGATCACCATCAACTCCAAAGTGATTAAATATTCTTTGAAGCGCACCGCCATAGGGTTGTACTCTTGATGCTTTCTTCACTTGATACTCCATATACTCAAACATGATATTAGCCAAATCAAGATTTTTACCCTCAATAATGTTATTTAGCAATATAAATCAAACTCATTAACATTCACATGACTTCCTCCTCTAGGTATAATTGAATAAGTGATCATCGAATGAATGAGACGATGCTCAAGTGATAGTAATCCCACTCTTCTATCAACCAAACCAAACTTATTTGTAATCTCATTTCCTAAAATTTGTTGTAGGCCATAAAGTAGTATTATAGGGACGAACATCTCCCTTTTTGAACTTCAAAATTCTCCTGAGATCATACTTATCCAATCTAATCTCAACTCCTTTAACAAATGGCCTCATCTCTCTGTCACTAAATATAATATTATTATAAAAAATCTTTACCCAATGAGGCATTCACTCATTGCTTTGGGTAAGAAAGTCGGTGCAACCCGTTTTCTTAACATACTTCTCAATATCAATATTTTTCTTTTTAAATCCAGCAAAATCAACGGGTTTACCGCAAATAACCTTTTGATTCTCTGTTTCCTTTTTGTATTTTACTTCATCATCTATGCTTTCAAAATGAATGGTGTCAAACTTAGCCTTTCCCGAGTAAGGTTGTTTAGTTTTAGGCATTTTCTATCAATAGTGATTTCAACAACTGATTTAAGATCCGAAACCTAACAAGATGAAGTAGATCTACCGAAACCTTAAAGAGAAGAAGAATAACCAACTTTTTGATGAAGTTTTTGACTTCCAAGTGATAGATTCAAGCCCTTAGTATTCTAATCTAAGCCAACATGTAAAGATCTCTTATAGATTTGAGAGGAAATCTCTTTGGAAGTGAAGGGTTTTTAGAGAGAGAATGGTTGAAAACTGAAATGGGGGGTAAAATGAGGTCTTAAGAGGGATTAATTTTCGAAATAGTCAGTTGACCGATTGTTTCCGGTCAGTTAACTGATCAAGGCAGAGTCTGTATATTGCAGACTTTGTTTTTATTGGTTGACTGACAATTTCTGTCAGTTGACCAACATGACATTTTTGTCCTTTGGTGATTACTTGTCCAATTTGATCCATTAGCTCAATCTTTATCTCTTATTTTAATCTGCACATATTATTTAAAATAATTTCACACACCTACACATATCGCAAATGACTAATTTAAGAAATGCGAAGCATTGGTCTCCCTAACAAAATTAACATATTTGAATTTTAGTAAATTTGACATACCTAGTTTGCCCTTAGGAGCAGTTGGTGTGTGTACCTTTAGTAGATTGTCAATTTCAAGCTTTCTTCCCTTTGAATCCACTATTTTTCCTTTTGTTTGATTTGCCACTTTGATTTCCTCCTTATTTGCAATGGTTTTCTTCTGGATTGGTTCAGTAAAAAAAATTCTTGCCTTTGTAAGATGCTTTGAGTTGCTTTCCTTCATTTTACTTTGTTACCACCTTATACATTATCCTTCTCTGGTATTGGTTTCTTGCCATTCCTTGAGGATAAGTATCATTCAATTTCATATACTGAACTTGTTGTTTTTCGAACTTTCCCATTTGCATATATTGATTCCTCCTCATTGGTATCCAGTTATTTCTTGATCCAACCAAGTAACCATGCAACAAATAACACATTTTCTCAAAATGACCATGTTTTCCACAATAAAAACATCTAGCATTGTTAGCACGTTTCTTCGGATAATCATTATTCCATACAGGAGCACGATATTGATAGTGATATTGAAGAGCTACTTTAGCAACTATTGGTTTTTCAACAAGTTTAGTTCTCTCAATATTTTTGAATTTATCCATTGCTTCATTAAGCTCATTTTGAGTCTTTTCAGGTGATCGCTTCAACGAACTAACATTCACCTACAGACTAAAATTCTACTTATGCATAAATTCAAGATCATTCTTAAAAATTTGATACTCATTTTCATTGGAATAAATTTTTACATGAGCTCCATCAAGTTCACACCTTACATTATCCAACAATATTTAAGGCCTCATTTAAAGTTTTAAGATTTTTCTTTCTAAAAACATTTTGCTGAAAATCATGGATATTAATTTTCAAAAAACATCGTTATCTTCTTTAAGAAAATTGATTTTTTCAGGTAACTTACCAATTTTAGATAAAGCATTTGTAAGTTCGTTAGTTTCAAAATACTTGTCCAAATTCTTCTTCTTAAGAGATTTAGTAGTACTAAACTTTTTATTTTCAAGAATTGCAATCTTTTGCCCAAGTTTCAAGTTCTCTTTTCTAAAAACATAAGTAATAGCAATCAACGTCTCAATAGCTTTATCTGCAGCCTCATTATCACCAAGTTTATCATTCTCACTAACGAGACCCTAACTATCAGAAGAAGTAGAAGACTCTATAATAGTATATACAATATCATTATCAGTGCACTCCATGTGATCGCGTTTAACTATGATTTTAAGCCTAACGAGCTAAAACTAACTCTGATGCCAATTGTTGGCCCAAAGAGTTATCCAAGGGGGGTTGAATTGGATAGTTACAAAATTTAAATATATAAATTCTTTAAACACTTAATATCAAATAATCAATTTCTCTAAATTAATTATTATCTTAGTTACGTAGCGGATATGTGTTTAACACTAAGTGCACACCCAAACACAATATAATAGAAAGTAAACAATATAGCACCCCAAGATATATCTTGGTTCAGCAAGCTAGCATTGCCTAATCTAGTTCCTCGAGTTCCATGGAAATTCGCAACCACTAAACCCCTAATTCCTTTACCAGGGAGAAACCAAGCCCTATATGATGGAGGTTGAAATACGAAAGATTTTGAGATCGTTTACTAAAGCTTGGGAGCCAAAAGTAACTGCGATTGATGAAGCAAATGATCTTACAAAATATGTTATTGATGAGCTAATCGGCAACCTAATGACACATGAGATGGCTATTCGAGGATATGAGGACGAAATAGGAAATAGCAAAAAAGAAGTCCTTGGCATTAAAAGTTCAGAAAAATGAGGAAGATGATGACAGTGATGATATCAGTCTTGACAGCGAACAAGAAAATGATGTAGCGCTTCTCAAGAAGAATTTCAGATGAATGACTCAATAAACATTTTAGGGAAAGAAAAATTTCAACATAACAAATATGGAATGATACAACTGTCACAAGACTGGACACTTCCAAACCGAATGCCCCCAAAACAAAAGAAGATAAGGAAAAAGAGAAGAAGATAAAGGAGAAAAAGAAAGGAAAGAAGAGTATGAAGAAATTAATAAAAGCCACCTGTGACGACTCCGAATCAAGTAGCTCAGGATTACAAAAACTAGTGTTCTAAAATTAATGCCCTACAAAGTATAATTAACACACTTAACAAGCAAGTGATGAACTATGGATCTGAAAATATTGAATTGAAATCCAAGTTGTCAGATTTACATTCGATAGTTCTCAAATTCACAGGTAGTGAGAACAATTTAAAAATACTTTTGGGAAGTTCACGAGGTATCTTTGATAAAGATAGTATTGGGTTTTAGAAAAACCTTAAACAAAAAAAAAATCATAAATTCTTTTCTGAAATGAGGGATCTTGTTAGATGTTTTAAGTGTAATGTTGTAGGACATACTATTAGTAGATGATTTTTTAAATTATCTAAATGCAGACAAATTTGGGTTCCTAAATGAACTAAAATTGTCCTGAATAACAAGATCGGACCCACGTAGAATAGGAATTACTTAGGAACTATTTGAGGTGCTCCTTGTAGGTTATTCTAAAAGTATCAATAGACAAGGACAAATGGTTCCGGGATAGTGGTTGTTCTCGGCATATGACGGGAGATAAATCGAAATTTACGTCATGTGACATTTGGAGATAATGCAAAGGGTATAATTATCGGTATAGGTAATATCGGTAATGTGTCTACAATTATTACAAATGTTCTCCTCGTAGATGGTATTAAACATAACCTGCTTAGTATTAGCCAATTATTTGATAAAAGTTATAATGTTATTTTTTATCATGATAGATGCATAATTAAGAATGAGCATGATAGTAGCATCTTACTTGTTGTATCACGTTTTGAGAATGTTTATACTTGTTCATTTGATAATTTTACTTGTCAAAATTTATCATGTTTAAGTGTTTTATCGGAAAATAATTTATTATGGTATAGAAGACTTGGGTATGCTAGCATGGACTTGTTATCTAATTTATCTAAGAAAAATCGTGTACGTGGCTTACCTGCATTGAAATATGTGAAAGATAAAGTATGTGATGCATGCCAATTAGGCAAATAGATCATCATTTAAGAAGAATTTGCACACATCCACGTCTATATGTCTTGAAATGTTACATCTCGATTTATTTGGTCTGAATGTCATTGCTAGTTTAGGAGGTAAATTCTATGCATTTATAATTGTGAATGATTATTCTAGATATACATGGGTGTTCTTCTTTGCTAAAAAGAGTAAAGTTGCTTCGATCTTTTTTAAGTTTTGTAGACATGTTCAAAATGAGAAGCAATGTTGCATAATTAACATTCATAGTGATAGAGGTAGAGCGTTCAGAAATGATGAGGTAATTAGTTATTGTGATGAGCACAGATATGCTCACAACTTTTCTGTACCGAGATCACCACAACAAAATGGTATTGTGGAGAGGAAGAACAGGACGCTTCAGGAAATAGCCAGAACGATGCTAAAGGAGAATCGTCTGCCTAAGTATTTCTAGGTTGAAGCAGTAAGCACAACTTACCACGTGGTAAACAGGGTATCTATTAGAAGTGGTTTTAATAAAACCTCTTATAAAATCTAGAATGGTAAGACTCTGAATATATCCTATTTCAAAGTGTTTGGTTGTAAATATGTCATTTTGAATGATAAGGATAATTTGGGTAAATTTGATGCTAAAATCTGATTATGGTATTTTTCTTGGATATGTTACTAATATTAAAGCTTATAGAGTCTATAATAAACATATATTAGTAGTTAAAGAGTCTATGCATGTCATATTTGAGGAATCTGATCCACTTATATCGAGAAAGATTTTGGATGATGATGATGCAGGTACACTAAATAACCAAAACCAATGAGATGATATGACAATGGAACCACAGAAAGAGGAACCAAAAGGAGATGATTCAACTTTACCACGAGCTATAAAGATAGTATCGGGACACTTGGTAAAAACAATTATTGGTAATTTCAAAAGAGGTGTAAGTACACGTTCTTCCCTTAGAGATATTATAAATCTTGCATTTTTATCTCAAATTGAGCCTAAGAATGTAAATGAGTCGTTAACTGATGAATCTTGGATCTCCGCGATACAAGAAGAATAGTTCAATTTGAACGTAATAAAGTGTGGTCTCTAGTTCTTAGACTGGACTTTCATCCTGTAATTGATACTAAATGGGTTTTTCATAGTAAGAATGCTGAAACTAGTATGATAATTAGAAACAAAGTAAGATTAATTGCACAGGACTATAATCAAGAAGAAGAAATTGATTATGATGAGACTTATGCGCCTGTGATTAGATTAGAAGCTATTAGAATGTTTGTAAGACCCCGATTTTTATATACGAACAATTTTAGTCGCATATTATAATATTTCAAAAATATCGGGATGAATTGCGCTATTAATTGTGTGATTCAAAATATTAGGGGTCGAATTGTAATTTTCACAACATTTAAAATTAGAATTGGGTTTAATTACTATCCTAACCTAATTGGAGAGGAGGTAAGTGCAAAATATATATATTATATATTTTATATAGAGAGAGAGAGATGAGAGACGGTAGAATTGGAGGGTAGATAAACGGTCACTTGGTCGGCTCTTTTTTGACCTATATATATATATATATACACAGACATACGCTAGCACATGGACGACAGAGAGAAGGATCGGGAAAAATCCAGAGAAAACCAAAGAGGATTGGAGGTACTGTTCATTGTCGGTTTTTGACGGCGTGTGTATGCTCTGTTCGGCCGGCGATCATGTGGGTTTGTGATCAGGGGGGTGTGTGTGAGTTTTCTGGGTGTGTATGTGTGCTCAGATTGTTGAGGAAGAGCGGCGTGGGTTATTGTCGATCGGTTCGGTGTCGGTAATCGGTGATCGTTGCGGTCGTTTCGGCGAGACAGTGGGTGTGTGTTTTGTTCGGAGTGTATGCGTTTGTCGTTTGTGTGTGTGTTTTGTTGTGCGTAGGTGATCGGAGTATAGGTGTACGTGTTTGTCCGCCGTTGTGGTTGGAGGGGAGGTGGTGATCGGAATTTGCCGGTGGTAAGTTAGAGAGAGAGAGTAGTGGGTGTGTGTGTGTTTTGCGTCTGTTGACTGTGTGGGTGTACTCAATGGTTGCGGTGTGGGTGTGTCGATCAGTTGTCCGGTGGTTAGTGTTTCGTGTGGTGTGTGTGTGTATTCGGAGCGGTGACTGAAAGTGGTGGTTCGGTCGGTTCGGTGGTGGAGGCGTGAGTTTGGTCCGGCAGTGGAGGAGGTGATCGTGAGTGTGTGGGTGTGTTTGGCGTCGTCGATGGTGTGGGTAGTTGTGGGTGTGTGTGTTTGGACGTCCAGATGGTGGCAAGGGAGATTATCGGAGTTCGGAGGAGAGAGAGTGAGACGTCGGCTGAACCAGCGGCGTAAACAGAAGCAGAAAAGGAAGAAGAAAGAAGAAAAGGAAAAAAAAAAGAAGAGAAATTACATGAACTACCCCAATAAAACTTAAAACTCATCTCGCAGACCGGTGGAAAATCCGGGAAAGGTAGAATTCTTGACTCTTTTCATATATGCATTTAATTGTCGTATTTTGTGGAATTTTACTTATTGAAATTATCTGAAATATGTGGGACGAGGTGGAATTTACGTGACGAGCATGTTTACGTGGTTTTTGCGTTAAATTGGGACCATACGGAATTTATGTGATGAGCATGCTTACGTGGTTTGTGTTATATAAATTAAATGCACGTATTAGAAGGGTTGGAGTTCTACCGAGCGTTGGCTCACAACCCCACAGTGTTTGGATTGCAGGATCGGCTGGGAAAAATGCGAGAGAAGAGATAAATATTCTATTTGAAATTCGTGTTGTAAATAATTTGTAATGAAATTATTTATTGTTATAATTGGAGGAAACGATAATTATAAATACTGTAGTGATTGTGAAATGTTTATTTCCAATTTGAATATATTAATATATATTGTTAATATAATTGGTTTGATTTTTATATTGGAAAATTGAGACTTCAATTATAACTAGAAATCGGATGTTTAAAATATGAATTAGAAAATACTAGTTCCTACTGGATTTTTTAAATGGGAAGTATTCTTCTAAATTGAACTATTAATTAACCGTCGTCGGCATAGTCAAAAATCTATTGAATTTTATAGATAATAAAAATCGGTGTCGGTTATTCGAAATTATATAAATATTGGAATTTATTAAATATCCGGTTTTTAAATAATAAATTATTAAATTGGAAGATTTGGCTCCGTTTTGCGAAAGTGAAAGTAAATTATTATAGAATAATTTGGGTCGCCATGTTTTGAACAAATCCGCGGATTAACTCGAAATGCAACGTTGGATTAATTGGTGATATTTAAATGATTATTATATGAAATGCATTCCCATCATAAAATCGGCAATTAAAATTATCGCTATGATTTTATGAAAACTTACCGAATTTTGTAGTGTCAAAGAAGTTGACTAGTTGGATAGTTGCTTTTAGGCTTAGGATTTTCTCTATAGGAAAAACCTTAGTCTCGTCCCTGGGAAACCGGGACGGGGCGTCACAATGTTACTCGCATATCCATGCTTACATAATTTTAAATTATATCAAATGAATGTAAATAGTGCATTCTTGAATGGTTTTCTACCAGAAAAAGTTTACATTTAACAACTCCCGGGATTTGAAAGTGATAAATTTTCCGATCACATGTTTAAACTTCAAAAGGTTTTGTATGGGCTCAAACAAGTTCTGAGAGCTTGGTATGAGAGACTTAGCCGCTATTTGATCGAAAATGGTTTTCGACGGAATCTTAGTGATATAACATTATTTATCAAGCAAACTGATTATGACATCCTATTAGTACATATTTATGTTGATGATATTATTTTTGATTCTACTAATGAAGATTTTTGCCAAGAGTTTGCCAAGATAATGCATATCGAATTTGAAATGAGTATTGTTGGCCCAGTAGAATACCCAAGAGGGGGGTGAATTGGTTAATTAAAAAAATTATCAGAATAAAATTCAATAAATCAAATAATGAAATGAAACAATATAATTGAAAATATCTCACCCGGAATCCACAGAAAGAATGATTAGAAGAATGTAACTTCAAATCTGGTAGCAGCAAAGATTAATAACAATTGATCTTCAAGACCGTTTCTCAGAAAAACTCACGATATTTTAGTATGACGACTCTTATAAAAGCTCAAGAATGATCTTAACCTTTTTTCTCTCTCAATAATGATTGATTAATAATATAAGAAATTCGTAGGTCAATATATAGGATTATGAAATCAGTCTTCTAACGGCTAGTTTACATGTGTCATGACAATTAATAGCACATATAGACCCCTTATATTATAATGACTTCATTTAGGTTCAATTTACTTAAAAACAACTTTCAAATCTCTCAATTAAACCCCCAAAATATTTCTCAATCTCCATAAATAAGAATAGAATCAATTTTAAGTACCAAATTGAGAAACATTAATATTCAATGAACCATATTAATAGGATTTAATTAATATGTGAATCATATCTTAAACATAGAAAGTATCCCCGAAATATCTCTCAAATTCCAACCAAAAATGGCTACTTTTGGATATAATCTCGGATAAAACAGTATCCTGAAACAGTGCATCCGGTCGACCGACCAGTCGACAAGTAGTTTCAAGTTGTAGCCAAGGTGTTCATCGGTCGACCTACCTGTAGATTTAGAGAGTTCATCCCTCTTGGCCGATCGACCTGTTAGTCGACTTAGAGATACAGGATCTTTCAGCTGCTTGGTCCGGTCGACTTATCAGTCGATTGTTGTCTACTTGATCTCTTCTTTGAACACGTTTTTAACTTATTTTCTGTTACATTTTTTCCCCTTTAACCATTTTCTCATCTAAATTAGCTCCACTAATATTCTTATATCCATTTTAGTCATTTAAAATTATATATTTTTAAATCACATAGGTGCAAATAATTTCACTTCATCAAAACACACATAAATAATAAAATACATTTTGTGCTATGTGTGTGTTCCTAATTGGGATATTAAGAATTAAGATTCACCTAGGTTGTTTTCCTTAATTTCTTCAAACTCTTAATTCTTCAATCTCTTCAACATCATCGTTTAGCATCTATTTAATTTGCATCTTTATTACTGGAACTATAAATCACTGGAACACTCAACTAAAACGTTAGTTCCACAAAAATATCAATACTTAATTGTTTATAAAAATCTTAAGATCAACAATCTCCCCATTTTTTATGATGACAATTAACTTTGATGTTTTCTTTAAAATAAAAATATAACCACACTCTCCCTGAATCTGAAGACGGGTTTTTTAACTCGTTAAAACATAGTAATGAAGATTTTATAAATATAATCAATAATGCACAAATAAAAAATACTCAATAAATCACAATTTTAAAAATACTACTCCTTAATAAAACATCACTCATTTCTCCCCCTTTGTCATCTTCAAAAACAAAATTTAGGGAGGGGGAATTACACATGTAACTTACTATAGGCAAACATCATTATACCCAGCCATACCCAAACTGCGAATGATTTTCACAAACTGATCTTCTGCTAGTGGTTTGGTAAAAACATCAGTAAGCTAGTTGAAGGTATCAATATACTCAATAACAATATCTTTTTTCGGAATGTGATCACGAATAAAGTGATGTATAATCTCTATGTGCTTAGTTTGTGAGTGTTGTGTATGATTCTTACTTAGACAAATAACATTTTTATTATCACAAAAGATTCGGACCTCCTCCATGGAAACTCCAAAGTCATTTTAATTGTTGTTTAATATATAAAATTTGAGCACAACAGTTACCAGCTGCCATGTATTCAGCCTCAGTAGTGGATAAGACTATAAAATTTTGTTTCTTACTTGACCAAGAAACCAAAGCATGTCCTAACAAATGACATGATCCACTTGTGCTTTTTTGCTCAACTTTGTAATTGGCAAAGTCAACATCGGAGTAACTTACCAATTTAAAATTAGTCCCCCTAGGATACCATAATCCTCGGTCAGTCGTCTCCTTTAAATAACGAAAAATTCGTTTAACCGTAGTCAAGTGCGATTCTTTAGGACAAGACTGAAATCTAGCACAAAGACAAACACTGTACATAATATTAGGTCTACTAGCAGTTAAATACAACAGGCTACTAATTATACCTCGACACATTTTTTCATTAACTTTTTTGCCCATATCATCTTTTTCTATCTTTGTAGTTGTTGCCATGGGAGCTTTGTACTCTTTAGTTCCTTCCAAGCCATATTTCTTTAGCAGCTCCTTGGTGTATTTAGTTTGGTTTATAAATATACCTGATTTGGTTTGCTTAATTTGTAATCCAATAAAGAAATTTAACTCTCCCATCATGCTCATTTCAAATTCAACCTGCATTATCTTAGCAAACTCTTGGCAAAGATCCTTATTAGTAGATCCAAAAATGATGTCATAAACATATACTTGTACTAATAGGATATCAGAATCGATTTGCTTTACAAATAGTGTTATATCACAAATACCCATTCGAAAATCATTTTCGATCAAATATCGGTTAAGTCTCTCATACGAAGCTCTCGGAGCTTGTTTGAGCCCATACAAAGCCTTGCGAAGTTTAAATACGTGATCGGAAAATTTATCACTTTCAAATCCCGGGGGTTATTCCACATAAACTTCTTCAGCTAGAAAGCCATTTAGAAATGGACTCTTTACATCCATTTGATATAACTTAAAATTACATGAACATGCAAAGGCGAGTAGCATTCTAAGTGTTTCTAGTCTAGCAACAGGAGCATAAGTTTCATCATAATCAATTCATTCCTCTTGATTATAGCCCTGTGCCACTAATCTTGCCTTGTTTCTTATTACCATACTAGATTCATCATTTTTATTTTTAAAAACCCATTTAGTACCAATAACTGGATGAAAATTCGATCTCGGAATAAGACACCATACTTTGTTCCGCCCAAATTGATCTAATTCATTTTGCATTGAAAAAATCTAAGATTCATTAATTAACGCCTTATTTATATTTTTAGGCTTAATTTGAGATAAGAAAGTAAGATTAATTATATCCCTAAGAGAAGATCGAGTACTTACACATTTTTCGAAATTACTGATGATTTCTTTAATTGAATGTCCTGGTACTTTCTTTATATCTCTTGGTAAGGTCGAATCCTTCTCCTTAGGTTCCTCCTCTTGTTGAGACTCCTTAGGTACATCATCACCTTGATTTTGGTTATTTAAGATACATGTATCATCATCATCCAAAACCTTTCTCGACAAGAATGGATCAGCTTCCTCAAAAACAACATGCATTGTTTCTTCTACTACTAAAGTGCGTTTATTATAAACTCTATACGCCTTACTGTTAGTAGCATATCCAAGGAAAATCCCATAATCAGATTTAGCATCAAATTTACCAAGATTATCCTTGTCATTCAAAATGAAACACTTGTATCCAAAGACTTTAAAATAGGAAATATTAGGAGTCTTACCATTCTAGATTTCATATGGGGTTTTGTTAAGCCCTCTACTAATTGATACTTGGTTTACCACGTGACAAGTTGTACTTACTACTTCGGCCCAAAAGTAGGTTGGTAAGTAATTTTCATTTAGCATTATTCTGACCATCTCTTGAAGCGTTCTGTTCTTCCTTTCCACTATACCATTTTGTTGCGGTGATCTTGATGCAGAAAATTTGTGAGCATAACCATGCTCATCACAATAACTTACCACTTCAACATTATTAAATTTTTTTCCACTGTCACTACGAATGTTAATAATAAAACATTACTTCTCATTTTGAACACGTTTGCAAAATTTTGCAAGAACGGAAGCAACCTTACTTTTCTTAGCAAGAAAATATACCCAGGTAAGTTTAGAATAATCATCAACTACAAAAAATGCATAGAACTTACTACCAAAACTAGCAACAGAGTTAGGCCCAAACAAATCAAGATGCAATAATTCAAGACTTCTAGACGTGGACTGTAAGACCCCGAATTTTCATATACGAATAATTTAAGTCGCGTTTTAAAATATTTTTGAAAATATCGGGGTAGACTACGATAGTAATTATGTGAATTAAAATTTTAGGGGGTTGTATTGAAATTTTGTATAAACATTAAAACATAGAGTGGGTTTAATTTCTACCCCAACATAATATAAAGGGAGATTTGTGTAATATTACAATATATATATAGAGAGAGAGATTGGAGATTTGGTGAAGGAGTAAGGGGAGCATGGGTTTTGTCGAATGATTAAGCATATATATATATATATATATATATATATATATATATATATATATATATACATACATACAAAGAAAAATAAGAAAGAAAATTCCAGAACCGAAGAGAAGGAAAAGAGAGAAAGGAAGAGAAAAAAAAAAGATGAGAGTCGCTGGCGGCGGGTTAGAGAGAGAGCTCGCTGGTGGTGTGAGTTTTGGTAGGCGGTGTGTGTATGTGTCCCTGTTTCTCTGTTTCTGTTGGGGAGGGGATGAGGTATGTGTCGTGTGTGTGTGTTGTTCCATTTTCCAGCAGTGTGTGTTGTGTGTATATGCTCTGTTTTGCCTACAGTGAATCGTCACCGTCCATTCGGCAGGGGTGATGTTGTGTATGTGTGTGTGCTGCGTGCATGTGTGTGAGAGTATTTCTTCATTGGTTTGGCCGTGCAGGTATGTGTGTGTTTTCTGGTTCGGGTTGGTGTTGTCGTCGGTGTGTGTGTGTATTTGATCAAATGTGTGTGTGTGTGTGTTCCAAATTGGTTGTTCTTGGTGCATGCGTGAGCTCCTATATGTGTATGTGTGTTTTTGTGTGTATGTGTGGGTGAGCGTTGCTATTGGTGGTGGTGACTACCGGAGTTAGTGAGGAAAGAGAGAGTGGTCGACTGGAAAATTGACAAAACAGAGTAGAAGGGAGGAAGAGCATCCGCTTAGGCGGTGGAAAGTTCGCCTAGGTGGTGGTAGATCAGTGTGCAGAATGAGAGAAAGTTCGCCTAGGCGGAAGTTTCTCGCCTAGGCGGTAGGTTGTCAGTGTGTAATTCAGAACTGTAAAGGAGCTCGTTCGCCTAAGCGGTGGATTTTCCCTCAGGTGGTGAAATTGCAGTGTACAGTTGAGAGTAAGGGAGAAGCAGTCACTCGTTCTCCTAGGCGATGGGGAGCAGAATAAAAAATACATGGAATTTTAGGGAAATTCACGATCGGTTCGGAACGGGTAACATTTTCTAATTTATTTTATGAATTCTAAATTTAGTTTCTAACCTTAGAATATTAAAAATGAGAATAATAAACAATAAGATCATTTATATAAATTAGGTGTAAATCGTAAATTTTAACGACGCTGAACTAGTCAAATAACATTTTCATATATCAAAGCGTGGGGAATGGAAAATTTATGAACGTAGGGCTTGCATTGTATAATTAAGTTATTTTCTCTATAATATTAATTTAGGCCTTGTTACAAATAGGTTCAAAATTGTCGAAAGTTCAATAACGGATATTTGGTGGAGCTTTTGAAAGCAGAATATCAGGTGAGTGTACTGTCTTCTTGCCAAATTATATTTTTATCTATATACGATAGAAAAATGGTTATATTTAAATCAGATGCTTTTATAAATGATATGGATCAAGACAGTTATGGGTGAGTTGGTAAAATGGTTTTCCATTGAATTGTTTGAGGTTTTAAAAAGAAAGACTTTATAAATAATCTGTTGGATTTGGTGGTGATTATTTGCTTGGGCAGAATGGTGATTTTGTTGGTAGTTTTATGATGACATTATTGAGTTGACTATGCCATAATTTATGATGTCTTATCCGGATGGTAGTCCGGCAAGTGGTGATTTATATTATGGTTTGTCGGGAGGGTAATCCAGCTGATGGATACTTATTATGTGGTGATTTATATTATTGGCCTCCGGAGACGTTCGGTTAGTGGTGATCTGCGCAGTTAGGTCCGCTAGGAAGGCATATCCTATGGATGGTTACAGTACCATTGCAACTCTCGATCGTGAGGTTAAAACGATCACTATAGCTTAGCCGGTGGGTATGGGTTTGAGATGTGTGGTTGAGTTGGGATGTCTTGTATATATATATTGAGTGATTTATTATTGATTATGGTGATTGGTCTTATTTGATGCTGGGTAAATTTGAATGAGACTTATTTATACCGTTTTACTTTCACTGTTTATTTGATACTGGAGTTTTACCAACTGTGTGGTGTTTATATATTTACGCTTGATCCATTTAAATGTTGTAATTATTTAGAATGTATTATTATTATGTAGAAAATGATTTTTACTAAGAAGGCAGTACACTCGCAGGTGAAATAGTAAGGAGTTGGTTCCCTACTGGCACTAGGTAAAGCTATGTGGTGAAGTCTTATGAGCATTTGAGAGATGCTGTTAAAGGCGAACCTATAAAAGGTTCAGGGATAAATACTTTTAGTTAGAAAAAATTTCGGAATTATGGGTGTGTCCCCCAAATATTTAAATGTTTGTATTATTAAGTGTGTGTATTTTGTCAGTCATTAGTTTATTTGGGTTTTTGGTGATGTCATGTTGTAGTCACGCCAGCCGCGGAATGACGGGTGTCCAGGACGGGTTGTGACATGGACGTGTGCATCTTTTTCTTAAAAAATGATCTAACTTGCTTG
Source organism: Eucommia ulmoides (assembly GCA_016647705.1). Taxonomy (NCBI): domain Eukaryota; kingdom Viridiplantae; phylum Streptophyta; class Magnoliopsida; order Garryales; family Eucommiaceae; genus Eucommia; species Eucommia ulmoides. The sequence goes on along the minus strand of CM028332.1, from coordinate 42,757,647 downwards.
CCTAATTGACATATATCACATACTTTATCTTTTACAAATTTTAAATCAGGTAGGCCACGTACAAGACTCTTCTTAGATAAGTTAAAAATTAACTCCATACTAGTATGCCCAAGTCTTCTATGCTATAGCTAACTATTTTCAGATAAAGCATTCAAACAAAATAAATTTTGAGAATTAAAATCATCAAAGGAGTAAATATACACATTTTCAAAACGTGATGCAACTAGCAAGATACTACTATCACGACTATTCTTAATGACGCATCTATCATGATCAAATATAACATTATAGCCCTTGTCACATAGTTGACTAATACTAAGTAAATTATGTTTTAGTCCATCAACTAGTAACACATCTTTAATAAGAGTAGTATCATTACTGATATTACATATACAGATAATTTTACCCTTTGCGTTGTTTCCGAAAGTCACATGACCTCCATCTTTAGGTGTCAAAGATGTAAATTTTCTTTTATCTCCCATCATGTGTCGACAACAACCACTATCCAGGAACCGTTTGTCCTTGTTTATTGATACTTTTAGAATAACCTCACTACTAGTGGCCATTAATGTAAGCATGGACGTATCCTCACTATTTGATTCTTCAGAGCTACTTGAATCGGTATCATCCCAAGTAGCCTTCATTGATTTCTTCTTAATCTTCTTTGCTTTTCTTTTTTTCTTTCTTCTTCTTTTCCTTTTCTCTATCTTTCTTCGGTTCGAGACAATCATTTTGAAAATGATCGGTCTTATGACAGTTGTAGCATTCCACTTTAGACATGTTGAGGTTTCTTCTTCCACGGAATGTGCACCAAGTCATTCTTCTAAAATTATTTGTGAGAAGTGATACATTTTTTTTTTGCTCGCTATCAAGACTTTCATCATCACTGTCATCATCTTCTTCAATTTTTTGAACTTTTAGTGCCAAGGATTTTCTCTTGCCATTTCTGGTATCATCCTCGTAACCTTTAATCACCGATTCATGAGTCATCAAATTGCCAATGATATCATCAATGTCGTATTTGCCAAGATCCTTGGCTTCCTCAATTGCCGTCACCTTTGACTCCCATATTTTTGTCAAAGACCTTAGGAACTTTCGTACTCCATTCTCCATGGAGTATGACGGACTCATATTATTGCATAAGTTGGTGAAGCGAGTGTATATCTCATGAATCGATTCATTCTCCTCCATTCTGAACAGTTCAAATTTTCGCATAAGAGCATTGATTTTTTACTGCTTCACTTATCCCACATCTCCTATGCAGATTTGCAACCTGAAACTCTAGAATATTTGTTAGCGTCTAAAGAGCAAAAGAGAATATTGATAGCTTGAGAGTTAATGGAAAGTTTCTGCTTATCGGAAGCAGTGAGTTGTTCCTTCTTCTTTTCAACTCTGTTTTCTATTGGAATGAATGGATCATCCTCAATTGTAAGCCACACATCGTAATTTGTAGCCTGAAGAAAGGCTATTGATAGGTGTAAATTACCTACGTATTTCCAATCTGAATTTGTTAGTTTTCGAGTACGTTTATAGTTATTTTTAGATGTTTTAATATGTTTTTATACTTTTTATATAAATCAGGTGTGTGGAGCAAAAAGATAGGAAACTAAAGTGAAAACGATGAGATCGAACTGAAGGCGAGTCGAAGTTATGGTAGATAAACAAGCAAAGAGACAAAAATATGAAGGAAGCCCACTGCCTAGGCGTCTAGACCTCCGCCTAGGCAGTAAAGATACGAAGAATGACAAAAGGCTACTGACAGCCCACCGCCTAGGCAGGAAATTCCTCTGCCTAGGTGGAAACCCTAGTAAAAATATTTCTAAGTCCACTGCCTACTTCTTCGCCTAGGCGGTCACCAAACCTGCAAAGCCGGTACAGGTTCTGTAACTTCAAGGCTATTTTGGACTATGATGAAATCCTATTTCGAAAATACTCAAAACATGGAAGTTGTATATCTTTTTCTTAGATTTTCATAGGTTTTTAAATCACCTCAATCGGAGTTCGGATGAAGAAGTTACAACCAACATAAAATTTGAAACCTATAGTACCTTCGCCTAGGCAAAATTCCGGCAGAAAGTTAACTGACCTAACTTTGCCTAGGCAAAGTTTTCTTCACCTAGGCGAAACTCCTATAGCCCAGCCTTGATATTTATTAGATATTGTGAGATCTTATGGCATTTTTTTAATCCCTTCTCTCATTTTCTCTTTTTTTTCTTCAACCCTTAAGGTCTTAGGCCATATTTTAGGAGTAGGATTAGGGATTTTTGAGGGAGAGCTCTCAACCCAAGGTGGAGGATGAAGAGGAAAGCGATCGTTTGACGGTTCTAGCGCCAATTCTTCGGATATAGGCTAAGTCACTCGTTTCTTCTCTTTGTTTTCTTCATTTTGGTAGTTGTTGAGCATGTTTAGCTCGTTTTACATTGTATAACGGTTAGGGCCATGAGTTAAACATGGATTGTAATAGAGATTAATGTACTATTTATAAAAATGTAGTTTTGGTTGAATTTGTATTTCGTTCTTGGTTGTTCTTCATATGTTGATTGTGTTGCCATGTTTTCTATGATTATATGCTAGTTTAGATCTTTTGAGAATACGAGGTTTGACACTCAGGAGAGGTAACCCTGAATTTGGATTAGGGTTAGCACAACACGACAATCTAACGACCCAGGAGGGCGTTAGAAAGTATGCAATCGATAACATTGGGGTGAGACTCACGTGACCTAGAGTCGTTAAGACATTGTAGGGGACTTTGGCGTTGACACGAAGTCACGTATTCCCCAATCTTACACTCTGAAGAGGTGGCGAGGGAGTTTACGAATCGAGATTTTCGAATACGCCGAATGCCGTTAATGTTAACTAAAACGAAATCAAACGCATTTAAGTAAATAAAGTTAATCCCTAGGCAATCTACTCCCCTAAACAATCTCAAAATAGTATTTATAGTATAGTTAACTTAATTAGTATTTTAGTTTAGTATTAGTAATGAATTAAATTCCATTTTTAGCACCTAGATAAAATTAGGTTATGACAATCGCGATACTCGATAGTCATCTCAACTAATCCCTGTGGATACGATACCCGACCGAAAGGTCCACTATACTAAAACTTGATCCATACGCTTGCGGTGAAAGTGGCAGCGCTTATTTAGCGGCCACCAGCTATCATCTTGTCTTTCCAAAGCGAGTAACTTTCACCTGCAAACAAGGGTAGTCGGTGCATAGACTACCCCTCAGCTAGTGTGCCTACTATGTGTGTCATGTGATCTTTATTAGCTAAAAAATTCGAGCTAAACTAACTCTGATACCAATTGTTGGCCCAATAAAATACCCAAGATGGGGGGTGAATTGGGTAATTAAAAAAATTATCAGAACAAATTTCAATAAATCAAATAATGCAATGAAAGAATATAAATGAAAAGATCTCACCCGGAATCCACAGAAAGAATGATTAGAACAATGTAACTTCAAATCCAATAGCAGCAAAGATTAATAGCAATTGATCTTCAAGATCGTCTCTCAGAAAAACTCACAATATTTCAGTATAATGACTCTTATAAAAGCTCAAGAATGATCTTAACCTTTTGCTCTCTCAATAATGATTGATTAATAATATAATAAATTCGAAGGTTAATATATAGGATTATGAAATCAACTTTCTAACGGCTAGTTTATACGTGTCATGACAATTAATAGTACATATAGACCCATTATATTATAATGACTTCATTTAGGTTCAATTCACTTAAAAATAACTTTCAAATCTCTCAATTGAACCCCCAAATATTTCTAAATCCCCATAAATAAGAATAAAATCAATTTTAAGTACCAAATTGAGAAACATTAATATTCAATGAACCATATTGATAGGATTTAACTAATATGTGAACCATATCTTAAACATAGAAAATATCCCTGAAATATCTCTCAAATCCTAAACAAAAATGGCTACTTTTGGATATAATCTTGGATAAAATAGTATCCTGAAACAGCACATCCGGTCGACCGACCAGTCAACAAGTAGATTTAGGTTGTAGACAAGGCCTTCATCGGTCGACCTACCTGTCGACTTGTAGATTCAGAGAGTTTTATTTTCCTTCATCGGTCGACCTGTCAGTCGACTTGTAGATTCAAAGAGTTCAGCCCTCTTGGCCGGTCGTCCTGTCAGTCGACTTAGAGATACAAGATCTTTCAGCTGCTTGGTCCGGTCGACTTATCAGTCGACTGATGTCTTCTGGATCTCTTCTCTAAACACGTTTTTAACTTCTTCTTCTTTTTTTACATTTTTGCCCCTTTAACCATTTTCTCATCTAAATTAGCTTCACTAATATTCTTATATTCCATTTTAATTATTTAAAATTATTTATTTTCAAATCTCATAGGAGTAAATAATTTAACTTAATCAAAACACACATAAATAATAAAATATATTTTATGCCATGTGTGTGTTCCTAATTGGGATATTAAGAGTTAAGATTCACCTGGGTTGTTTTTCCTAATTTCTTCAAACTCTTAATTCTTCAATATCTTCAACATCATTATTTAGCATCTATTTAATTTACATCTTCATTACTGGAACTATAAATCACTGAAACACTCAACTAAAATGTTAGTTTCACCAAAACATCAATGCTTAATTGTTCATCAAAATCTTAGGATCAACAAGTATGATGGGGGAGTTGACCTTCTTTCTTGGGTTGCAAATCAAGCAAACCAGAGAAGGAATTTTTATTAATAAATCCATGTAAACCAGGGAGTTTCTAAAAAAGTATAACTTGGATGGCGCTAAAGAATATAAAACTCCCATGGAAATAGCTACGAAAATAAACAAAAACGATACGGGCAAAAGCATAAATGAGAAAATGAATAAAGGTATGATTGGTAGCTTGTTGTATCTTACTTCTAGTAGACCTAATATAATGTTTAGTGTATACTTGTGTGCAAAATTTCAGTCTTGTACTAAAGAATCACATTTAACTGCCAGTTAAGCGAATCTTTCGATATTTGAAAATGATAAGTAACCTAGGATTATGGTATCATATGGGGAGTAACTTCAAGATAACTAGTTACTCTGACACTGATTTTACCGAATGTAAGTCGAGCGGAAAAGCACAAGCGGGTCATGTCACTTTTTAGGACATGCCTTAGTTTCTTGGTTTAGTAAGAAATAGAATTCTATAGCCTTATCTACTACAAAGGTTGAGTATATGGAAGCTGGTAATTGTTGCTCTCAAATTCTATATTAAACAATAATTGAATGATTTTGGAGTAAGTATGGAGGATGTCCCGATTTATTATGATAATAAAAGTGCTATATATTTAAGTAAGAATCTGACACAACACTTACAAACTAAGCACACAGAGATTAGACATCATTTCATTAGTGATCATATTTAGAAAATGAATGTTACCAATGAGTATATTAATACCTCAAATCAGCTTGCCGATATCTTTACCAAACCTTTAGCATAAGATCAGCTCATGAAAATTATTCAAGGTTTAGCTATGGCTAGGGATAACGATGTTTGCCGATATTTAGGAATTTGTTTGCCTAAGCATTGTACTAATTAAAAATAGATCTACATTGAATTGTTTAAATCATGCTTTATTGAATATCTTAATCGTTATACTATTTTTTTTAGTTATGTTGAATATCTATTGAATTGTTTGAATTTATCTTCATGATTGCGCTTAAAGAGTTAAATACCCATCCTTGGATTTAGGGGGAGCATGGTTTCATTTATGTTTTGAAGAAAATATCAAAATTAATTGTCATCATAAAAAGTGGGAGAGATTGTTGATCCCGAAGTTTTGATGGACAATTAAAGATTGATATTTTTTGTGGAACTAATGAGTTTGTTGAGTGTTTTAGAAAAAAAGTTCCATTTAAAGATTGTATCATGAAGAAAATGTCAAGGGCTCAAAAATGGATATTGAATAAATGAAGAGTGTTGAAGATCTTGAAGAAATTAGGTGAAAACAACTCAATACTCTTATACTCTTAATGCAACCCGAATTAGGATTACACACGACACTATTAAATGAGTTATATATATTGTGTGTGTGTGTGTTTGTGTTTGATTTGATAAATTTTAAGATCCTAATTAATGATTAAATATGTGCTCCTATGTGAAATTGAAAATAAAAATTGACCTAAGTGAAAATCATGTTTAAAGTTGAAATTTAGGGTCAATTTAATTAACTGAGAAAAGCAATCGGTTAATTGAATTAAGCAGTGAGTTTTGGAACCTAAATTGGTGAAAGAATTAACCAACCAGCATCAATTGGTCAACTGATCAGAAAAAAATTAGTTAACTGATTGAAACAGTGAAGTTTTGGAGTAAATTATGTAGATCCAACATTGATTAGTCAACCAACCAAGAAGGATTCGGTCATCTGATGGGTCTAAAGATGAAAAAGTATAAGTCTCTAAACCAATCGGTTAACCAATTGGAAGGAAATCGATCAACCGACTGTGCTGAGTTTTGGTTGGAAAAAATCCCTAAATCAATTGGTCAATCGACCAAGGAGAGATCGTTCAACTGACTGAGTGTTTGGTTTTAGCTTGGTTTGTACATTGAATCAATCAATTAACCAATAGACCAAGGTTTGGTCAACTAACTGTTTCGGTTGAGATTTCGAGGTTCTTGGTCTTCTAGTAAAAAACTAGCCATTTTTTATGATTCCAATGAAGAAATTCAGGGGATATGATCTTGTTGAAGATATGATCCATATGTTTTAAATCTATACTGATTTGGTTCACATATTAAATGATTTTCTCAATTTGGTTAGTTAAATACTTCCTATCTTTGTGATTGATAATTGAGAAATATTTTATGGACTTATTTGAGAGTTTTGAAAGTTATTTTTTAAGTGAAATACATCATAATTGAATAAATATGTTATATGGGGTCTAAATGTGCCTTTAGGGGCATATCTTTTGAAAAGTAGCCGTTGGAAGGCTTGATCTCAATCTACATATGTAGACCTATGAAAATTAGATAAAATACATCAAGAACATCAGTTCTTAAGTTTTTCTAAGAGTTATCATTCTATTGAGATTCATTAGGGAAAAATATTGTGTTACGTTCTTGATCTAAAGTGCTGATTGTCTTAGCGTCACTGATTTGTATTGTCTTAAGATTCAATTTATATTCTTCGGTGTTATCCTAGTGAGATCTTTCCAAGCTATTATTCTTTATTGTAATTTCATATTATTATTTTTGCTTGGTTGTTAAGATCTTTGAAAAATCGTTTTCAAATTTAAGAGCATAAAAATCTTTTTTAAAACTATTTTGAGTGTTTATTTGATTCTGTGCTTTAATTTGTGCTACCCAGGCTTATTTATAATAAGATATTAATTTTCCTCACATTACATCTATCACGTAGTAAATTTCGGGACATTAATTGAGTATAAATGTATTAAGATGGTTGAAGCTCCTTGTGGGAAGAAACTCATTATTTTTTGTATTTGTGAGTTTGAGCAGATTAGACATGGTTGGACCGGTATCTACTTAGGATTGGTAGGTTTCAATATTTTTTGATAAAACAAATAGGGTTTGATATTTTCCTAAGTATAAAAAGGTTAGGTTATTCTTTTCCCTTGAAATAAACTAGATATCGATTTTTCCTGAATTGAATTGAGTGAATTGTGAGAATTGTGAGGTGTGATATTTAGATTGTAAAAGGATTAGGTTTGATTTTTAGCCTGTAAAAGGATTAGGTTAGTCTTTAATCTGGTGAAAAGATAAGGTTCTTTCTTAGCCTGTGAAAAGAAAAATTATAAGGGTTTTGTTCCTACCTAGTAAAGGGATTAAGAGTTTAGTGGTTGAAAATCTCTGTTGAGCTTGGGGAACTAGATTAGGCAAGGCTAGCTTGCTAAACCAGAATATATCTTGGTGTGTTGCTTTGTTGTTATTTTTATCTTATTTTGTTTGGGTGTGCACTTAGAATATAAACACTTATCCGTTGCATAACGAAGATAATAATTGATTTAGGATAAATTGATTATTTGATAATTTAAGTGTTAAAAGATTTAATTATTTAAAATTTTATAACTGTCTAATTCACCCCCCCTTCTTGGATAAGTCATTGGGCCAACAATAACAATTCAATTGCAGAGAGAATCAAAACCTAATTATTTTTAATGAAAAGAATAACCTAACCTTTTTGCAAAACAAAGATCACAACCCTAATTAGACACCGTCCTAAATGTGTCTAATCCGCTCCAACTCATAAATACAGAAAAAATATGAGTTTATTTTATCACAGGGATTTTCTACCTCCTTAATTAATGTCCCGAAAATTAATACGTGTTAGATACAATATGAGGTAAATAATATCTAATTAAATAAATAAGTGGATAGCACAATTTAGAGCACGTAATCAGATTAATCAAACAAAATTGTGTTAAAAAGATTTTTAGGCTTTTAAGTTTAAAAACAATTTTCTAACAATCTTATAACCAAACAAGAAATAAATATATGAATTCACAATAAATAACCAAAGCTTAGAACAATCTCACTGAGAAACATTGAAGTTAATAACATAATCACAATAGAGGACAAGTCGGTGACGCCAAATCAACAGCGCTTTAGATCAAGAACTTAGCACAAATCTCTCACAGAAATCTTAGCATAAAAATCACTTTTATAAAACTGATTGTTCTTGATGTGTCTTTTCACAATCTCGCAGGTATATTATAGATAGATATATACATATATCAAAGTCCTCCAACGGCTACTTTTCAAAAGATATGCTTTGATAGGTGTGATCTACCTACATATTTCTAAACCAGTTTTGTTAGTTTTAGAGTAGTTTTATATTTATTTTATTATGTTTTAATTAGTTTTTATACTTTTTGTATAAATAAGGTGTGTGGGACAAAAAGATAGGAAACTGGAGTGTAAATGATGAGATCGAATCAAGAACGGTTGAAGAACGGTGGAAAAACGAGCAAGGCTGCAATATTCTGAAAGAAGCTCACCGTCGCGGCGTCTAAACCTCCGCCGCGGCGGTGAAAATGTAGAGAATGACTTATCCTTGCTGATCATCCATCGTCATGGTGCGAGACCACCGTCGCGGCCCTAGAGATGCAGGATTTCAACCTAATCCACCGCCTTCTTCATCGCCGAGGCGATCAGCCAACCGACCTACTCACTGCCACGGCGATGGCCTATGCAGCAGCTTGAATATTTGTTTAGATATTTTGCCTATTTTAACCCTTCTCCTCTCCCTTCTTCTTGCTCTTTCCGTTTATTAGAGCTCCATTAGGGATAGTATATTTAGAGAGAGGTTTTGGGAGTACTCATTCAAATCTTAAGGAGAAGATCATGTTGCCAAGAAGAGGGAGCAATCTCGAAATGTTTTTAGTGATAAATCTTCGGACTAGGCTAAGTTTCTTTTGTTCCTTATTTTATTTCTTAACTTGGGATTGTTGTCTGAGCGTGTTTAGCTTAGTTTTCATTGTATAACCGGCTTTGGCCATGAGCTAAACGGGTTTTTGTCTAGGGATTAATATATTTACGCAAATATTGTTTTGTTGAGTTTGTGTTTCGTTTGTGGTTGTTCTTTGTTATTTTGATTGTATTTATCGTATTTTTATGTTTATTATGCTTAGGTAGATATATCGAGAATACGGGGTTTGACACTCGGGAGAGATAATCCTAGATTTGGACTAAAGTAAACATAACGCCAATCGATGGTGTTGGGGGCAAGACTCACGTGACCTAGGGTCGTTAAAACGTTGAGGGGGATTTCTTCGTTGACTCGAAGTCATGTATTCTCCCATCTTACACTCGGGAGAGGTGGCGGTAGAGTTTTAGAACTGAGATTGTCGATAGGGTAAACATAACGTGACGATCCAATGACCCGATCGGGAGTTGGATTGTGTGCAATCAATGACGTTGGGGCGAGACTCACATGACCTAGGGTCGTTAAGACGTTGAGGGAGATTTCTTCGTTGACACAAAGTTGTGTTATATCCCTCGTCTTACACTTGGGAGAGGTGGCGGGAGAGTTTACGAACTGAGATTGTCGGATAAGTCGAACGTCGTTAACGTAAACTAAAACGAGATCAAACACATTTTTGTAAACAAAAGTTAATCCATAGGCAATACTTTCCCTAAATATCTCATATTAGTATTAGTATAGTTTAATTAGTATTTTAGTATTAGTTTATATTAATTAATTACATTTGTTTTAACCTAGATAAAATTAGGTCATGACAAATGCGGTACTCAATAATAATCACAACCAATCCCTATAGACACGATACCCTTACTCTCCCCACCTTTACTAAAACTTAACCTCGTATACTTGCGAGTGAAAGTAGCGGTGTATTCACGCGCTACCATGCTTCTAAAATATAACGACTCGATTTCTCAGGACCGCTATATGGTTTCTCCCTTTGGAGAAATTAACATTAAAATCAATTGACAAAATTTTCATTTTATAAAATCTGATAAATTTTAAAATGTGATGGCGATAATTTTAGTTGTCGATTTTTCAATAGTAACTAATAAATATAATAATTACGATTTTTAAATACAACCGAATAACCAATAATTTATTCTGAATTAATCCGACAAATTTTACAAATAATGGCGACAATCACAAATGTCAAATTGATCGGTTCAATTTTTACACCAGTAAATAATAAATTCAACTATTACAAATTAAATAGAAATTCAGCTGAAATTCATGTCGCCGCATTATTTTTAAATATCCAAATAAATTTCTAGCACCGGTCAATTTAATATTAACGTTTAAATTTGTAATTTAATATACAATTGCGGCGACAATTATAATTACTGATTTAAAATTGATAATACGACAATGATATTTATATTCAATTTATCAAGTCAATTTTTACAACGGTAAATATTAATTACAATTATAAACAAATAAAATTTCTTATATAATTCATGTTGTCGTTTCGTTCTCACCGGCCCTACAATCAAAACTGTGGAGTTGTGAGTCAACGCTCAATAGAATTCTAACTCCTCTAATACGTGCATTTAATTAATATAACAAATAAAATACTTTGACATGGTTTCTACGTAATTTCCACATAATCATTATTTCATCAAAATTTAACAGCTAAAATTTCACAACAATACCAACATAAATCACATAATAGAAAAATTAAATACATGTATTAAAAGAGTTAGAAATTCTACCTGAAATTTTAAGCCGAAATACGGATCGCAATATTTTTCAAAACAACTTTTTAAGAGCAAAATGAAAAACATCTATTTGGAGTATGAGATTTATAAAATCCTAATTATTCGAAACCCTCTGATTCTCTAATCTTTATTATCCTCTGTATGCATATCTATATATATCTCCCCCATTAGTAATATCCATCTTCTCATAATCATTATAGTTATTATTATTATTATTATTATTATTATTATTATTATTATTATTATTATTATTATTATCATAATTACATAACACGTGTCATGCTAATATACTTATATATACATTCGTGTATTGATTTTGTTGCCTTCATCACGAAGGCAACATTATCATCTATGTATTATTATTTATTTATTAATTAATTTACACAATACTCCCTTAAAATAAAAATAAAAATATATGAATTATATCTCAAAACTCTTAAAAGTATATTTTAAATAACACAATAGTCCTGAAATTTCTAAAATCAATTTAAAATAAACATTTAACTCCAAAAAATTATTTAATATTATTTATACCACAAATTCGTAAAACAGTCCCAAAAAAATATTAATTTTTTTTTATATAAAGTAATATTTTCAAGAATCTAAATTTTCGGGGGATTACAATCTATCCACTTTAAATAAATTTCATCATCGAAATTTCGTTCAAGACAATAATTCAGAATTGCACTGCACGATCATTTTAATTACACTCGATTCTAGAACAATGGTTCTCTATATAGGGTCCCATAACTAAAAGTCACCCAAAATTCACAGTCGTCAAAATTCATTCCACTCATCGCAACATTCCCATTTGCAGTGACCCACGTTATATCTAACAACATATGGACATGGTGGACTTTGATTGGTAATACCTAACACAGATAACCAATTGCCAAAGAATCTTATGTTTCTAAACGCTTCTGCTGCGCACTCTGATAAAAATAACAATAAATATGTTTTAAATATTACAGTAGTTTCACTTGAATTGGGTTTATCTCAATTCCAACAGGTCTGTGACTTCGATAATTTTTGCACTTGGCATGACTTTTCAAATTTACTGCCATATCCCATAACCAACATTTACCAATTCTATCCGACATTTCAAGTCAACCTATCGCAGTCAATATTTTATCCAACAGATAACTCAATTCCTTGTGGACTGTCCCATGAGACTAAAATAATCAATTCTCAATATCTACATTAAAATTTCAATTTAATTCTATTATATCGTAAATTCCTTCATAAATATCGAATAATCCAAATTTTAAATAATAAAATTTTCGCAATGCATCTGAAAACACATAAATACTTCTCAACGACATTAATACATCTCAAAACATTCGAATATTTCTCAATCACATAAATATATTTGGAAACACATAGATACATCTTAACCACGTAAATACGTCTCAAAACCCACTTATACGTGTTGAAATATACAAACACGTCTCAACCTTATAAATACGTACCGAAACACATAAATACATATAAATCATATAAATACGTGTCAATCTCATAAATATATCTCAAAACACATAAATGCGTGTGAACTACCAAAATACGCTTCAAAACACGCAAATACGCTTCAAAACACGTAAATACGCTTCAATCATATGAATACATTTTAAAACGCATGAACCCATCCCAACTAGATAAGTGCATCTCCAAAGCCACGTAACATTACCAGTTCAATATTGAATTCAATACTCACGTAAAATGTATGTATAAAAATATTACCTAGAGCCCTCAATCGCATTTCTACAACACTACTTAAGCTAAAAAATTCAAATTAACGTTTCAAAATAATAATTAGCTCTCGATAGTTTCACAATGACCCCATACTCTGCCTGTACGAATCGTTAGTAATGGATCAATATTTATTCGAATTATTTTTATTGGTGTATTATTTTCGTACTATAAAAGAATTTTATGGATCAAACATTTTTATCTAAATCCACTTTCCCATAAAATGTAGCCACACTGAACCGTATCCAAATCTCAACAAAAATATCACCGTAACAGAACAACCAAATTTAAATCAACCGGTCAACTTACTTGTATATAATAAAATAACATACTTCCTTACCAGCCATAGGATCGTTTTACCTCACAATCGGAAGTTATCGTATCCACCTTGTAGGACTTTCCTAACAGGTAACAACATATATAATTTATCCACCCTACAGGATTTGCCTAACAGGTAATAATATATATATCTACCCTGCAGGATTTGCCTGACAGGTAACAACATTTATAATATATATAATATATCCACCCTGTAGGACTTACCTGATAGGTAATAACATATATAATATATCCACCATATAGGACTTGCCAGACAGGTAACAACATATATCCATATCTCGCAGGACTGGCTCTCTTGACAAGAAGACAACTATAGTATAGCAGGATAATAAAATTATTTTTTTTCACTTATAAAATTTTACTTGATCCATTTATCATCGTAAAACGGTCTATTTCCATTAACACTTTTTTTCCCACAATTTAATACAAAAATATAATTTCACGATTTATATAGAAGACAGTACACACCTTTAAATTAATATTTTTAATTTAGCGACAATTCATATGGTCCACGGCTAACACGACACTCACCGAGCCAAAATTTATCCAGAATCATATAACTGTTTGGAAATCCGTAAATATGACGCAATTATGTAAATATTAATTTGGAGATATGTCTATGTAATTTGATACGATAATAATATTAATTTGTTTTCCGACTTCCTAACCCTTGGCTACAATCCTCGATTATAAATTATAAACTAAGAGTAGTAATCAAATGTAGTTAATAATAATGAAATACACATATTATTAACATAGACGTGAATGGTATTCATATTACAATTAAAACAACAAGCATTTAAACAAGTAATCAATTCAAAAAAAAAAAATGTTAGTTCCCCTTCTTTACATTCCGTAATTAATTTCACAAAATTGGAACAATTGTAAAGTGTGAGGGACCAGATGTACAATTTAACAAACATCACAATGACATAGACGCCCACCACATACTTGAGGGACCAAATTAAAAGTGAATAGGCTTGGACAACCTTAAAAAGGCAAGCAAATGACACTAACCAAACGCCACCATAAATTCTATCAAAAGAAAGTGTTTGGTTGTAAGGATTTAAAGGTACTAAATAAAAAGTGAAACCAAACACTACCCAAGTCAGCAGGTTGCCCAACCAAGATATGGTTCAGTTTTTTCCTATGTCCGTTGATTTTTATTTTATTTTTATTTTTTTAAGTATTACTTCATTTATTATAAGCAATAAGTCCCATAACTCAAGCCTAAGGCGATCGCAAACCCGCTCTGATACTACCTGTAATGACGGTTTCCCAGGGCCGCTATACGGTTTCTCCCATTTGAGAAATTAATATTAAAACCGATTGACCAAATTTTCATTCTATAAAATTCAATAAATTTTAAAATGCAACGGCGATAATTTTAGTTGTCGATTTTTCAACAGTAACTAATAAATATAATAATTACGATTTTTAAATACAACAGAATAACCAATAATTTATTCCGAATTAATCAGACAAATTTTACAACGATAATCACAAATGTCAAATTGATCAGTTCAATTCCTGTCGCCGCATTATTTTTAAATATCCAATTAAATTTCTAGCACTGATCAATTTAAATATTAATGTTTAAATTTGTAATTTAATATACAATTGTGGCGACAATTATAATTATCGATTTAAAAATGACAATACGACGACAATAATTATATTCAATTTATTAAGTCAGTTTTTACAATGGTAAATATTAATTACAATTATTACAAATAAAATTTCTTATATAATTCCTGTTGTCGTTTCGTTCTCACCGGCCCTGCAAACAAAATTATGGGGTTGTGAGTCAACGCTCAGTAGAAGTCTAACTCCTCTAATACGTGCATTTAATTAATACAACAAAAATACCAAAAATAAATCACGCAATAAAAAAATTAAATATATGTATTAAAAGAGTTAGAAATTCTACCTGAAATCTGAAGCCGAAATACGAATCGCAATATTTTTCAGAACAACTTTTTAAGAGCAAAACGAAGAACATCTATTTGGAGTATGAGATTTATAAAATCCCATTTATTTGAAACCCTCTGATTCCCTAATCTTCATTATCCTCTGTATGCATATCTATATATATCTCCCCCATTGGTAATATTCCTCTTCTCATAATCAATATAGTTGTTGTTGTTGTTGTTGTTGTTGTTGTTGTTATTATTATTATTATTATTATTATTTTGTTGCCTTCATCACGAAGGCAACATTATCATCCATATATTATTATTTATTAATTTACACAATACCCCCTTAAAATAAAATAAAAATATTAACTATATATCAAAACTCTTAAAAGTATATTTTAAATAACACAATAGTCCCAAAATTTTTAAAATCAATTTAAAATAAACATTTAACTCCAAAAAATTATCTAATATTATTTATATCACAAATTCGTAAAACAGTCCCAAAAAATATTAAACTTTTTTTTTATATAAAGTAATATTTTCAAGAATCTAAGTTTTCGGGGTATTACAATCTACCCACCTTAAATAAATTTTGTCCTCAAAATTTTGTTCAAAACAATAATTCAGAATTGCACCGCATGATCATTTTAATTACACTCGATTCTAGAATAATGGTTCTCTATGTAGGGTCCCATAACCGAAAGTCACCTAAAATTTACAATCGTCAAAATTCATTCCACTCATCGCAACATTTTCATTCGCAGTGACCCACGTTATATCCAACAACATATGGACAGGGTGTACTTTGGTCGGTAACACCTAGCACAAATAACCAATTGCCAAAGAATCTTATATTTCTAAATGCTTCCGATGCGCACTCTGATAAAAATAACAATAAATATGTATGCCCAATAAATATATTTTAAATATCACGGTAGTCTCACTTGAATTGGGTCTATCTCAATTCCAACAGGTTTACAACCGATTTTAAATGGATGTACCATATCTCAAATAGATGTACTATATCTTAAATCAGTTCAAATCCCCCAAATATCTCCCTTGAAATCCTTAAAAATGGATAGTTTTTTTTATCAAGAGACCAAGTCACATGAAATCACAATCGACATTGTCGTTTGACTGAACCCAAAAATTCGATTGACTAATTGATTCAAAGCTGAAACCCAACCTAAACTCACAGGCCAATCAGTTGTCCGAATTCCCCTATTTGGTTGACTAAATGATACAAGATGGTTCACTTTAGCTCCAAAAAACATACTGATTCAAACGGTTGACCAATTTTTTCTAATCGGTTGACCGACTAATACAAAATGGTCTAATTTAGCTTTAAAAACTTACTACCTTAAACGGTTGACTGTTTTTTTCTAATCAGTTGACTGATTGTTTTAGGATATCCACTTCCTTTATGAAATCAGCCACTATTTCAAATGATTAACTGATCTCTTTAATTCAGTTAACCGATTGGATCAGTAGCACCTCATTTCTGCTTCGAAACACACTGATTGATTCAGTTAACTAATTGCTTTTCTCAGTTGACCAAATTGATTTGAAAATACAAATTTTTATACTTTAAACCATGTTTTCCAATTAGGTCAATTATCAATTTGATTTCACACAAGGAGCACATATAAAATCTCTATTAAGATCTTAAACTCTATAATTTCAATATCAAAACACACATAAAAATAACTCATTTAAAGTTTCATGTGTGATCATAATTTGGGTTGCATTAAGAGTATATAGGTAGAGGGTTGTTTTCACCTATTTTCTTCAAGGTCTTCAACACTCTTCATTTCTTCATTATGTCCATCTTTGCACCTTTTATGTTTTCTTTATGAGTTTTTTTTTTTTTAAACAACTATATTAAACTATATTCGAAAATACTCAACAAACACATTAGTTTCATAAAACATATTAATACTTAATTGTCCATCAAAACCTAGGGTTCAACAGAAAACACATTTGTTATCATTAAAATTTGAGGTAAGGGATTACCTAGCCCCTTTTTTAACATTTTAATTTCATCCCATTAAAATTTGAAGTTTCATTTACATTGCTTTTGATGGGCTAGAATAAATGAAATGACAATAGAATTGGAATCACTATGAAAATGATATAAAATGCATATTCATGTTCATATGTTTAGTGTTAGATTTATCCCACATCGAATGTGGAAGGGGTTAGTGGTCAGATTATAAGTTTGAGAGAAAGTCTCACCTTATGAGCTACCCAAAAGGTTTCTCATGAGATGAGACATTCCCTTACACTTATAGCCTGACTAATAGCCCATTCCATATTTGATATGAAATAAATCCAAGAATCTTTCCCTCACATATTTGACCTTTAGTCGACTAACCCTTAATCAGTCTCTCCCTTTGTGGTTATTGGGTTGCAGTTGTTATAACATGGGCTCTAATACTAGTTTGGGGGTGGTCTTACACTTCTCTCAACCCCAAAAGCTAGTTCATAATGTGAGACTTTCTCTCAGACTTATAACCTGACCACCAGTGTTCTTTTCACATTTGATATGGGATAAACCCAACATTTGGTGACAAAAGGGATTAGATGTGTTATTAGAATGATCATTCTTGTTGAACTTAATATTTTGATGGACAATTAAACATTGATATTTTATGGAATTAATCGTTTTATTGAGTGATTTCAAATTAGGAGATTCATGTGTTTAAATGAGAAAAAGAATGAATAAAAAATAATCAATTGTTGGAGATTTATAAAGATGAAGATTTTATGAAGACATTTAAGATGCCAAATTGAAGATTATGAAGATTTTTGGAGCATTGAAGACATTGAAGACTTTTAGGTAAAAATAATTAATTACTCTTATGCTCTTAATGCAACCTCAATTAGGATCACACACAACACTTTAAAATAAGTAATCTTATATGCTTCATGATAAGAAGCGATAAGTTTAAAATCCTAAATAATTTTTATAAAGTTAAATCATAGCAATGGTTTTGATAAAGAGATAAATTGAGAAAATATTTTTAACACATAAAAAGTTGAGATTTTGGTCAATTCGGTCAACTAACCAAATGGGTCAGTTGACTAACAAAAACAGTATCTTAGAGGGGTTAAAATATGAAACCACTGATCAATTCGATCAACCGACAAGAGAGATCAGTTGACTTAAGAAACCAATGGTTAAAATAGAGAAAAAGAGAAAAACCTACAAGACGGATCTGTTTACCGACCAAGGGGTCGGTCAACCGATGAGAGGCGGTGCAATGGTAAGAAATTAGACCGTTACATAGGGCCAGTCGACTGAGGCTGGTAGAATAGTTAGGTTGACTATTTCGATTTTGAGAGATCTTTTACCAAATCTTATGGTTTTGAACGTTTGAAATAGAGATATTTTGGGGGATTTGAGTATTTTACTATTATATATTATATATCACTAAGATCCTATCAAATAGGTTCATATATTAATTTATTCTTTGAATTAAATTAGTAAAACTACTGTTTTTTTCCTTAAGTGTTTTGAATCTAAAAAGTTTTGGGGGCTAAATTGAGCTTTTCGAAAAGTATTTATACATAAAATATACCTATATTTATAGTATTTGATATATGGGGTCTTAGAGTGCCATTTTTGGTCTTATCTTTTGAAAACTAGCAATTACATGTCTAGTTTGAAGTTTATTTATATTGACCTACGAATTTATGAATTTGCAATCAAGAACAATCAACCTTTGTTATCAAAATAGAGTAATTTTCGCCGAAACATTTTTTAAAAGAGTTATTTTAAAGAGTTCTTGATCAAGGCGTAAAAAACAATTCATCACCAGTCTTCGTTCTACATTGAGCTATCATAATTGTATTTAAAAAATTCTTTTGAGATATTTCTAAATTAATTAAAGTACTTTCTTAGATTATTTATTTGATTACTTGGAATATTTGTTTTAGCAAAATCATTTTCGTATTTGAAAATCTTTCATATCATAAGAAACGATTTTTGCTTGCGCAATCTGATTACTTATTATTTGTGATTAAATTAGATTTATTCCTCATGTAGTTCAATCACATAATTTTCGAAACATTAATTGAGTATAATCGTTTTGAGTTGGTAGAAGCTCTTATGGGAAGAAACTTGTGAATTTTTATATTTGCGAGTTTGAGTGGATTAGACATATTTGAGATGGTATCTAATCAAGGTAGTTGGGGTTTGATCTTTAGCATATGAAAAATATTAGGTTTGATCTTTAGCCTTTTAAAACGATTAAGTTTAGATTCTTCCTGTAATAGAATTAGGTTATTCTTTAACCTGAAAAAAGATAAGGTTATTCCTAAGTCAGTAAAAATGATAAGTGTAATAGTGTAAGAGTGTAAATGTTTAATTCTAAGTTTGCGAAAAGAATTAGGTTAATCCTGAACCTCTGAAAAGGATTGTAAGGGTTTGGTTCCTATCTCGGAAAGGAATCATAAGATTAGTGGATTGCGAAAGTCTTGTGGAGCTCGAGTGACTAGACGTAGGTAAGAGTAGTTTACCGAACCAGGATAAACCATTGTGTGCTAGTTTGTTGTATTTATGTTATTTGGGTGTGCACTTAGTTAAATACATTTTCGTTGTTTAACAAGATAATAATCAATTAGGAAAATTAATAATTTGTGTTAAAGATTTAATTGTTTAAATTTTGTAACTACTCAATTCACCTCCTTTCTTGGGTAGATCTTTTGGCCAACAATTCTCATTCTAATGTTTGGTTAGTTGCGGGAATAACACAATTTTTATCTTTGGAATTTGAAATGAAAAATTAAGTAGCCCATTTTTTTAACATTTTAATTTCATCACATTAAGGTTTAAAGTTTCACTTAGGTATTTAATTGATTTAACAATAAAGGATTATTTAAAATTTAACAAAATAAGTAATATGAAATGCATGTGGCCATACTTTTACTTAAAATTCTATAAATATATTATTGGTTCGAATATGAACCAAAATTTCACTTGGGTATCTAACTGATTAACAATAAAGGATTATTAAAAAAATTAACAAAATAAGTAACATGTGACCATACTTTCACTTAAATTATCATAAATATATTATTGGTTCGAATCTGAACCAAACGACTATATCCTAATTGTCATTGTCACCCAGATAAAAAAGGTCATTGAAACGATACTCCTCCCCTCCCACATCCCCATTGCCACCTAGACGCTCCAATCTAGCTTTTCATTTTGTTAAAGACAATAAGCATCATTTTTCATAAAATTCATGTATTCTTTCTCATTCACAAAAATAATAATAATAGAAATAAAAACAATGGAAAATTTATTGAATTAGACCAAAAATAGAATAATATTGGTCGAATCTTAAAGGTTTCGAAGGAAGGCTCTATAATGAATCTCAATATAATGGTACTTAAACATATTGGAGAGGATGGGCAAAGTGTTGATTTAAATGTTGGGGAGGAGGAATTATTAGGATGGGTTATTTTGAGACACTAGTACCATGATAGTTAGAATAAACAATAAAAATGGATGGAACATCGCCTTTTGGGATTTAAAAATATGTTGAGTGCACTATTTTGCCAATAATGTCATGTGCAATGCACTTTGTTCCGTCGAATTTTTATTCGTCCATCAAGTTTTGGATCAATCAAAAAAGGATAGTTGGTGAAAAAGTTTTAATAATGATATTAAATTAATAAAAATTTCCAAAACAATTTTTTTTTTTTTTTTTTAAGTCCTATCTATTAGATTTCATAAAAATACTAAGTTTCAATTAGGTTGCATCGTCAACCGTCTCTCACACGCCGCCATCGACCAAATTTTGCCCGTCACACATCAAAACTCCGGTCTTTGGTTACTAAAATTATTTTTAGTTACATTCAATAATTTTTTTAATATCATCTTTTAGTTATATTCAATTAATTTTTCAAATGTCGGCCACTGAAAAATTACATGAATGTAACTAGAAATAAACTAAAAGTAACTAAAAAATATACTAAAATAGAACTAAAAATGATATAGGAGAAACTCTCGCCCATGAATGATAAAGGTTTAAAAGTTTTGGTAGGTCGGAACGGGTTAATGATCTGACCCGAAAGATATAACTCGATATTCATTTTGGGTTAAACACATCAACCCACCAGGAAAATAACCTTAACGGTCCAATACATAAACAAAGCAGGCCCCGTGAGGAGGCTCAATAATGGGTAATCAAAGCCCAGGATGAAAAGGCCAAAAACAGGTCAGCCTGTAATCTCCATGTCCTCAACCCATGATCTCCACGTCCCCTATGCATGAGGAACGTTGTAACTGACCAACCATACGTTAATTGCGAGATCACCACCATATCCCATGTTTGATGGGAGAAGATCATGGTCATATCCTATGTTAATAGGAGAGGATCGTGGAAAGGGTGACCTCACCAACAAAACAGCACAACAATATGGAGTTTATATAAAGAAAAAGTATCTACATGTTATTTTACGATTGATTCAAGTGCTTGAACTTTCACCATAAACATACTAACTAATTTTCATGATAAAGGTTCTTTGACCAACATTACACCGGTATTCTCCTTAGAATTAATCGGTTTTACAAGTTGAAGGAGAAAGTTGTGAAGGTTTTTAGCATGTGTTTAATCCTTTACACGTGTTAAGAATTTTTGGCAACATCATTTGGTGTTGTCTGTGGGAATAGAGAAGAAAAGCTTATCGTTGTAACAATAAAACAATCACGAACAAGAAGAGCAGGATCGAGCCAAAGCAACGATGTTCCACCACCAACCAACAATGAAGTTCCTGTAAAAGCGTCGAAAGAGGTTCATGCTAAGCCTCTGCCAATGGTGCAAACCACTAATTCTTGAATCGACGCTTAGATAGGGAAAATATCAAAAATGGTAGATGCAATCAAGTGGATGGCACAACAGATCTCCAACAACACACCACAACCCTCTCCCATTAATAACGGTTTGGGAGGAAAAGTTGAGTCTGCAGGATTTTCAGAACCGCCAACATAGAGAGAAAGGGCTATTTAGGGATATATTATTGATGAACCACCAGAAAGACTGGTACTCAGCAAAACTGAGACCGTTAATTCACATCAACAGCCCAGAAATAGGGGGAGAGAGATCTACCCCTACATGAACTGAAAATGCTGATAAAAGGAACTAAGATGCCTTTCACCTCTAACATATTGGAGGTACCACTCTCAGAAAAGTTCGACCCTATGAAGTTTAAAAAATATGATAGAAAAACAGATCTTGTTGATCATATCCGCTAGTTTAGACACGTTATGGCCTTGTATGGACATGACGATACTACCTTATGCAGAGCTTTTGCCACAACCCTGACAGGGTCTACTTTGGAGTGGTTACACAAGCTGTTGCCTAATTCCATCTCATCATTCAGGGACTTTGGGAAACAGTTCATCAATCACTTCATAACCTACCAAGGGTTGATGAAGGGTCCCGATTATCTGTTGGCTCTATGACAAGAAAAGAGGGAGTCCCTACGCTAGTACATGAACTGCTTCAACGAAGAGCTAACGTGTATTGGCTGTTGTGACACTAACCTCATTATCAACGCGTTTACTTCAGGGTTGCATCATGGAAAATTCCAAGACTCCCTCACCAAACATAACCTAAAGAGCATGAATGAGTTGATAGAGAAAGTTAAACCTTACATGAAGCCAGAGGATGTCAAATTTGCAAGAGAATGAAGGGTATCAATCAAAGATTACCTTAAGCAAAATGAGAAATACCACAACAGAATAAAGGGTAGCAGCTCAGACAAGTAGAGAGATTATCTTAGAAGCTTAGGTTCGAGACCGGATGCACATCAAGAACCGAACCTCCCAGGATTACGGATGCCAATCTTCAGGATTTGCATGAAATCCTTTCATCCAAGATAGTTCAGTGGCCTCCCAAGATCTATACAAGGTCCAACAGAAATAACACGTCAAAGTATTGCGATTTCCACAAGGACTATGACTATGACACAGATGACTGTTGGGAGCTCAAAAAGGAGATCAAGCGATTGATTAACATGGGTCAGTTGTGTGGCTATTTGCAGAAGCATTCAAGAGATAGGAAGAGATCCCAAAGTAAAATTCATCATGAAAATCGTGACAAGGAGCGCAAAGATGATGGTCTTAGCAGCAATCATGAAGTTATTTACATGATAAACACCACTGAACCTACTACTGGAGAAACCAATTGCGAACGAAAGAGAAAAATCCGTAAGGCAGCATTGGAGCACAGTTATGGAGAAGTAATGTCAGTGACCACGAAGCCAAGACCAGTTGTCACCTTTTCTTATGAGGATCGTAAAGGAATAGTGCATCCACATGAAGATGCTCTGGTCGTAACTGATAGGTGTAAATTACCTATCTATTTCCAAACCGAACATTGTTAGTTTTCAAGTACGTTTAGTACGTTTTAATATGTTTTTATGTGTTTTTGTATAAATCAGGTGTTCGAGGTGAAAAGGTATGAAAATGGATCAATAACGATGAAATCATATCAAAAACGTTGGAAGAATGGTGGGAAAAAATGCACGGAAGCAATATTCAGAACAGCAACCCATCTCCTAGGCGGTGAATAGTAGTGAGACGCCTAAATCTATTGGAAGCTCACCGCCTAGGCAGTGAAACTGCAGAGAGGTTCTTGAATCCACCGCTTCTTCCACCGCTGCAGCGAAGATCAAACTGACATACCCACTGCCTAGGTGGTGAATCTGTACCAGATTTAGATATTACTTAGATATTTTAGGATATTTTGTTCTATTTAATCCTTTCTCCTCCCTCATTTTTGGCCATCATACCTCTTACCATATGAGTGGCATATTTTGAGAGATTTTTTTAGGGAGAGCTCACAACTTGAAGAAGAATAAGAAGAATGAAGTGATCGTTTAATGGTTTTAGAGCCAAATCTTGGGATATTGGCTAAGTCTTTCATTTCTTTTTCTTATTTTCTTACTTTTGGTAGTTGTTGAGCATATTTAGCTCATTTTACATTGTATATATGGTTATGGTCATTGGCTAAACATGGGTTGTTTAGGGATTAATATAAATTTATGAATATGTTGTTTGATTGAGTTTGTGTTTCGTTAGCGGTAGTTCTTCATTATTTTGATTGTGTTTATTGGTTTGTCATGATTATATGCTTAGATAGATATATTGAGAAATCGGGGTTTGACACTCGGGAGAGGTAACCCTGGATTCAGACTAGGTTAAACACAACGCGATGATCCAATAACCCGGGAGGGAGTTGGAGAGTGTGCAATCAATGACGTTGGGGCGAGACTCACGTGACCTAGTATCGTTAAGACGTTGAGGGGGACTTCTTCATTGATGCGAAGTCACATATTCACTCGTCTTACACTTAGGAGAGATGGCGAGTGAGTTTACGAACAGAAATTGTCGGATAGGTCGAACGCTGTTAACGTAAACTAAAACGAGGCCAAACACATTTTTGTAAACAAAGTTAATCTCTAGACAATTCTTTTCCCTAAAACATCTCATATTATTAGTATAGATTAAATTTAGTTATGTTAGTTTAGTTTATATTAATTTTATATACATTTTTATCGCCTAGATAAAGTTAGGTCATGATAAACACGCTCCTAAAATTGTATAAATTCGAATAAGTTTGGGGGTGTGATATGTTACTCTAAAAAAAAAAAAAAAAAAAAAAATCTATGTGAATATAGTGTTTATTTTCATTATTTTCGACAATTGAATACAAAGTTCTTAAATTCTTGTTCAGAATTGTGTTTTAGATGTGTGGGGTTACGAAAGAGAGACAGTGACAAGCGTTTGTGCCTCGGGTATCGTTCAATTATAATGATTTTCTGTTTTCTACTCCTGCGATACCCTTGGTCGTTCTCCAAAGCTAAACCAAGCCCTATTGATCTCTGTGAATGTCCAAACCTACATTAATGGATAGTTGAGCCCAGTCAAGCGTATGGTTTTCCTGAATCCTTTAAGGTTTAAGTCATTAGCTTAGCTATTGAATAATCCAATCCGGTGTTTGGTTAGTTATACATTTGAGTTCTCACACACACACTTTAAATGGATCTAAAATGGTTTTTATTGATAGTGAGTGTTGAAATTCTAGAATACCACTTAGTGTGTGTTATTTCCCGAACTTGATCAGATTGAGGGTTGTTGAGGGAGGAACAACTTGGTTTCTTCGAATGAATTTGGAACTTGCATGCATTTACTTCTTCTTTGTTTAAGTTTATTCATTTTTAGTAGTTAGTTAGTTAGTTTGTACTATTAGTTTAATTTAGTGTTAAGGTGTTTTGCTCGAGAACTAGCAAAATTCCAAGTTTGGGGTATTTGATAGGTTAAAATATACTTATCTACTTCTAACCGAATTTGGTAGTTTTTGAGTGTATTAGTAATATTTAATTGCGTTTTAGTTTGTTTGTATGTAAATTAGGTGTAGGGACGTTAACGAGCTATAAACAAGCGAAACGGTGAAGAAGCAAGGTTTCAAGAACAGCAGACCCACCGCCACGGCGGTGAGAATGCTGGGAAATGCTGAAATGCACAAGTCCCACCGCTTAGGAGATCTGGCCATTGTCGAGGTGGTGAAAGTGCAGAGTGTTTGGAGCCTGTTCCACCACCTAGGCAGTGAAAGATTAAAGAAAAAACCGACATACCCACCGCCTAGGCGGTTTTTAGATATTTTTGGACCCTTGCACCTATAAAACTTGTTCTCCCACTTACAAAAAAGAACCCTAACTCCCCTAAAATTAAGAAGTGATCCTTATCAATTCTTGAAGAGTTCAAAGAGAAGATTCATCATTCGGAGAAGAGGAAACACTAGCGGATCGATCTTTGGCGATAGTGGACCACTCCACTTTAAGATTTGATCTTTCTTTCTTTGTTTCTCTCTTCGTAACTTAATATTTTATTGTGAATGATGTTGAATCCCTCTTGGTTTAATGTTTCAATGGCTAAGATCATGGTAGATTAGATAAATATTAGCTAGGGATTGTTGTAACTCATGTATATACTAGTTTGATGGAATATATGTTTCTTTAACGGTTGTTTATCTAAATCCGATTATGGTTATCACTCTATTACAATTTTAATATTCTTGTTAAGGTATTAGGGTTGGTTTTGAGAATACGGGGTTTGACACTCGGGAGAGGTAACCCTAGATTCGAACTAAGGTAAATACATCGCGACTTTCTAACGACCCGGGAGGGCGTTAGAAAGTATGCAATCCATGATGTTGGGTCAAGACTCATGTGACTATGTGTTTAAAAAGACATTCGATGAGGACTTTGCGTTAACGCAAAGTCACATATTCATTCACTAAACACTTGGGAGAGGGAGTGAATGAGTTTAAGATACAAAGATTGTTGGATAGGATAAAACACCGTTATTGTTAACTAAATGAAGTCAAACATGTATTAATTGAATAAAATCAATCCCTAGGTAATCAACTTAACTAGAACTAACCCAATAGTTTTTTGTTTAACTTAATTTTAATTAGTTTAATTTTAAATAATTCTTGAACCGTCGGGATAATATAAGACTATGCAAATTGCGGTATTCAATTATTTAAACACTTTCCTAGTGGAACGATATCTAATCTTAAAGATCCATTATACTAAAACTTGACCTCGTGCACTTGCGAGTGAGTTAGATGAGAGTGTAAAATCCTCATCATACAGTAACCTTTTGGATCTCCAATTTTGAAGTGAGAAAAATCTTGATTGATACTGGCAGTTCTACCAACATCATCTTCGTGAACACGTTGAAACAGATAGGAGTGCCTAGCTCATATGTGGGCTCAACTTAGACTATTATGGAAGGGTTCAATAGAGACCTCAGCTATCCCAAAAGGAAGATCACCTTATCAGTCACGGCTAACAAGGAAGAAAATGGGTACACAAAGGCCACAGAGTTCATGGTAATGGAATCCTCATCTCCCTACAATTCAATATTGGGATCGACCATGGCTGCATGCAATGAAGGCTATGGTATCAACGTTCAGCTAATACATCAAGTATGCAAAAGATGACGCATTAGCAGTGATACGTGGAGACAAGGTGGAATTTAGGAAGTGCTTCACAATAGCTATGAAAGGGAAGAAAAAGACCTCATAGTAATTAAAGTCGGAGCAGAAAAAAGCTCTGCCAAATATTTCAGCTCAGGAGATCGATGATTTCATAGAGCACCAAGGTGTTCTCCAACCTGTTGAGCAAATACGGAGGATTACCTTTAAACAAGAAACGCAGAAGCTGATGATACGGGAATCCCTAAGCCAGACTGAGGCAGAGGAGATCAAGAAGCTTCTAGAGAAAAATCTAGACGTATTCGCCTGAGCTCCAAAAGACATGAAAGGGATCAGCCCTAATGTGGCAGTCAACCGGCTCGACATCTCTAGGTCTTACCTACCCATCATGCAAAAGAAGAGATTATCTTCAAACAAAGAGCGTAGAAGCTGATGATAGGGGAATCCCTAAGCCAAACTGAGGCAGAAGAGATCAAGAAGCTACTGGAGAAAAATCTAGATGTGTTCGCCTGAGCTTCAAAAAACATGAAAGAGATCAACCCTGATATAGTAGTCAACCGGCTCGACATCTCCATGTCTTACCCACCTGTTAGGCAAAAGAAAAGGTCTTTTAGCCTTGAAAATGAAGAGGTGATCGAATCTGAAGTACAGATGTTGCTTACAATTGGCCACATAAATGTGGTAATATACCCAAAATGGTTAGCCAACGTTGTTCTTGTTAACAAGAAGAATTGGAAGTGAAGAATGTGTGTGGACTTCACCAACCTCAACCAAGCATGCCCAAAAGACTGCTACCCAATGCAAAGGATAGACCAAATGGTGGATACAGTAGCAGGGCACGAACAACTAACCATGATAGATGCTTACTCAGGCTATAATCAAATCCAGATAGACAAGTATGATAAAGAATGAATGGCATTAAGCACTCCAGGATATACATACTGTTATAAAATAATGTCATTTGGTTTCAAAAATATAGGAGCTACCTATCAATGATTGGTGAACTGCATCTTCCGAGAACAAATTGGAGCAACCATGAAGGTCTACATTTACGACATACTAGTCAAAAGCTCTAAGAAGAAAGACCACTTGAGGCATCAGGATGAAGCTTTTGCTATATTAAGGAAGTTTAATATGAAGTTGAACCCCAAAAAATGTGCGTTCGATGTCATGGTGGATTCAGGGCAAATAAAAGCAATTTAAAACATGAATTCCCCCAAAACTGTAAGAGAATTCCAAGTGCTGACAGGAAGGTTAACAACCCTAAATAGATCCATCTCTAAATTTACTGATAAATGTGCTTCTTTCTTCAAAATCTTGAAAGGAAGCAAGAACTTTCAGTGATATAAGGACTGTGAATGGGCGTTACAGTCCATCAAAGACTATCTAGGTTCAGTTGAAACGCTAGCCAAAGTAAACCCAGGAGAAGAGCTCTACTTGTATTTGGCGATGACCTCAGTCGTAGTAAGTGCAGCACTAGTAAAAGATTACCCAATAGGGTAAAGACTAGTTTATTACATAATCAAGTCACTAGTCCAAGCTAAGACTCGCTATACTGAATTGGAAAAGCTTACCCTGACTCTGGTAACTTCAGCTTAGAAGCTGAGGCCGTACTTTCAAGTACAGGAGATCAACGTGTTGACCTCTTACCCCTTCAGAGCAGTAATGCACAGACTAGAGGCCTCTGGATGTCTCATAAAGTGGGTAGTAGAAGTTGGTGAGTTCTTTATCAAGTATAAGCCCAAAACTACAATTAAAGGGCAGGCTCTGACAGATTTCATTGCGGAGCTTACTTCTCTAGGAGAAGTAATAACCGAAGATGGAGAATACCCTGATTAGTTGGTTACGTTGTGGAAGCTGTGGGTCTATGGAGCTTCGAACATGAAGGGATGTGGTATATGCATAGTCCTCGAAACACCGGAAGAAGATCAACTAGAAAGAGTTGTGCAGCTTGGTTTTTTAACCTCCAACAATGAAGCAGAGTATGAAGCAGTGATCATTGGGCTGACTTTCACCAAAGGATTAGGAGCTCATAATATAGAGGTGAGATTAAACTCATAACTAGTAATCAACCAGGTAAACGGAGTATACACGATGAATGAAAAAATGTTACGCCTTTATGCAGAGAAAGTAAAACAGTTAACCACCTCACTCTGAAACTGTAAGTTCAAAGCTGTTCAAAGAGATGAAAATGAGAAAGCTGATGTACTATCCGTACTGGTGTCTTCCTTAGGACCAAATTAACGATCTGAAATGGAAGAATTGATTGAGCAACCATCGATAGCATTATTAACCAACCTTTGAGCATGCATATGCGAACTAAAGTAGGAAGAAAACTGGGGAACCCCTTTATTTCAGCATCTAAAGGAAGGAACTCTACCAGACGATAAAGAATCAGCCAGAAAAATCCTGTACAAAGTGTCAAGGTGTAACGACCTAGTTTCCCAAGACAGCCATGCGGTTTCTCTCCTTGGAGAATTAAAATTAAAACCGAACGACCAATATTCTTTTTATTAAAATCTAAGAAATTTATTAATTATTCGAATAAATTTTACAACAACAAAAGTTTATAAAAATATTACAAAAAGGTAATTTAATATCCAATCCCAATTTAGCAAGTCAATTTTTTTTATTTTTTTTTTTATTAATGCTAACATGTTAATATGATCAAATTGAAACCAAAAGGACCAAGGTTAACATTTCTGCCAAGCTTTAGGGGAACAAGGCGTCAAATGAAGTGCCAACATTTTTGCCAATTTTAATTGGGTTAACTGAATTAATCCACGGTTACATTTGGGACCTTTAAATCAATTGGGACCTTTAACTCAATTATAGACAGAGAAAAAAAATCTGGAAATTGATAAATGGCGAAAAAATTTGAAAATTCTAATAATTATAATTGTCGATTTATCGGATTAATTTTACAACGCTAAATAATAAATACAATTATTACAAATTAAATCGAGATTCAGTAAAAATTCTCAGCAAAGTTTCGCTCTCACCGGCTCTGCAATCAAAATTGTAGGGTTGTAAGTCAACGCTCAGTAGAATTTCAACCTTTCTAATACGTGTATTTAATCAATACAATAATTAAACATATAAATATGTATCTCACATAAACTGAAGATTTAACACCGGACGTCAAGCCCAGCATACCCACAAGCCAACAGATAAGCTGAGGTGACAAATCGTTCCATTAAGGAAGCACTCAAGAAGCAACTAGATGATACCAAAGGCAAATGAGTAGAAGAACTACTAGGAGTCTCGTGGGCTTACCGAACGACACCAACATCCACCACAAGGGAAACACCATTCTCTATGACTTAAAACACTAAAGCTATAATAATAGTAGAGACTAGGTTGCCATCAAGGTGAGATGGTGCAATTAACGTTATGGAAAACGAAGAAGCCATACGATAAACATGAGCATAGCAGATCAACTCACTCATAGAGTGAACAAATCAGCTTACTCATTGAAACATGAGCAGAACAGATCAACTTACTCAAAGAACGAGCAGATCAACTCACTCACAGAGTAGAATAGATCAACTCACTCATTCAAACATGAGCAGAACATATCAACTTACTCATAGATTGGGTAGGTCAACTTACTCACAAAGTAGAACAGATAAGCTCACTTACTCGCTTAGTAGAGTAGATCAACTCACTCACATAGAACAACAGATAAGCTCACCTAAGAAACATTTGGTACTAAAACCAAGTGTAAAAGTGTTGAGCAGATCAACTCACCAACAAAAACATTTGGTATTGAAACCAAGTGTAAAATAACTGCGCAGATCAGCTCACCCAAGAAATATTTTGTACTAAAACTAAGTGCAAATGAATTGAGCAAATCAATTCATTGGTTAATACATTTAGTGTTCAAAACTAAGTGTAAGCACTACGGGCTTATTAATCACCAAAGAAGTTCATACAATGAATCCATTAAATATGGAATGCTTGCTTTCAGAATACTGCTGATTCAATTAGGATTAAAATCTAGACACATGTTTAAGTCTACACCAATTCCATGGTAAGGAGTGATAAGTTCAAGATTGAAAAGGAATAATATCTTAAGAAGGATGTTATAGAATAAGACAAAAGAGAAATTATCATTGGAAGGATTCCTGTAATGGCAAAATTTGACTTATCTTGATTTAGTGATTTTGCTTACCGTAGATACAAGTTCATGTTCAAACATCTTGTTTATTCTAACCAAAAGTCTAAGTTGGTTTATAACTAGTTTCGTATACTACCAAATTATGAAGGAGGGCAGGCAGAAGAAGAACAAACAAGCAACACAGCAGCAACACAAATACCAGAACCCATTTTTTTTGCATTAACAAAAAGACAGAGAGGGTACATAATTATAAAATAAAAAACAAAATAAAGAACATAAGACTATTCATCTTACAAAAAAGAATAAAAAAGAATAGAAAATTGTTCACTTAAAAAAAAAAAAAAAAAAAAGAGAGAGAGAGAGAGAGAGAGAAAAGTCTAAAAACTTCTTTGATGAAACCATAGCTAAATGGGTGGTATCAATCCGACCGAGAAGAAATGAGGGGACCTAGCCCTTCAGAATCCAAGTTGAAATGGTAGAAGTCATGCTCTTCGTACTAGTTGATCTTGCGAACCAACTCTCAGATCTTTGTCTTCTTTTCCTCGTTCTTTTCCCTAAGCTTATGTCGCTTCCCTTTCATCAGATCGGCATACACTTTATGGAAATGTAACTGACTAGATAGCTCACGAACCTTCCTCTCTGACTTCTTAAACTGGTCCCTGAGTTCTTGGAGCTACGAGATAGCACAGAATTGAGTAGCCTCTATAGCTTAGAAGACGACGCAAGAATCTTCAAGTGCTCTGAGACGAGGGTGTTCGTCGGAGAAGGTTTTCGCCATTATCATTAAAGCTTGAAAGTTTTCACCCAACTCAATCTCTTATTGTCTCTCTTGTTGTATGGCCTCAAAGGAAGAGGATGGGAATGACGACGACATTGTTGCAAGAAAAAACAATGAGAGGAAGAAAAGAATGAAAGACTTTGTGAAAATTCAAACAGAGAGATAAAAAGTGTTGGGCGTGTCTAAAACATCAATGCATGATTTGTATTTAAATAGTCAAACCAATGAAGGAAAAAATGATAGAGAAGTGTAAACGAATCGTAAAAAATTTGCGTTTATGAATAAGTGACGTGCGCTGAGGAAAGACATATTGTAATCATGACAGTATATTTCTAATGTTAATCGGCGGCTGTTGTTTAAACAGGTCATAATTACAAAAAGAGTTATCATTACTGAAAAAACTGCAGGCATTAAAAATTGAAAAGACAAATCGTCAAATCAGGGTATGATACTCTGATCTGTGATGTCTAGATGGCTAGAGATCTGAAGACCAGCAAGAGTAGAAGCAACATCACTAGGTAGAGCTTAGGCTTGACCATTATTTGCTGGTTGAATTGAGAACTGTAACATTGGAGAAAGAATTGGATTAGAGTTGAGCTAGACAAAAGAGCTCGAATCTGAGCTGGTTGCAGACACCTTAGCCACTGATGTGAGAATTTTTCAAGTTTTAGTATAGATGGGGAGAGTAAGGGTATCGTGTCCACAGGAAATGGTTAAGATTATTATCGAATACCACGATTATCATAACCTAATTTTATCTAGGCACTAAAAATGTAATTTATAATTAATTAATACTAATACTAAAATACTAATTAATCTATACTAATACTAATATGAGATGTTTAGAAAAAAATATTACCTAGGGATTAACTTTGTTTAGAAAAACATGTTTGGTCTCGTTTTATGTTTACGTTAACGGCGTTCAACTTATCCGACAATCTCAGTTCGTAAACTCACTCGCCACCTTTTTCGAGTATAAGACGAGTGAATATGCGATTTCGCGTTAGTGAAGAAATCCCCCTCAACGTCTTAATAACACTACGTCACATGAGTCTTGCCCCAACATCATTGATTACACACTTTCCAACTCCCTCCCGGGTTATTGGATCATCGCGTTGTGTTTACCCTAGTTCGAATTCGGGGTTACCTCTCCTGAGTGTCAAACCCTAATTTCTCACTATATCTAAACAAGCATATAATCATGACAAACCGGTAAACACAATCAAAATAATAAAGAACAACCATTAACGAAACACAAACTCAAACAAATAATATTTTCATAGATTTATATTAATCCCTAGACAAAATCCGTTTAACTCATGGCCATAACCGTTTATATAATGAAAAAAGAGCTAAAAGTGCTCAACTAACTACTGAAGTTAAGAAAATAAAGAAAAAATGAAAGAAACTTAGTCGTAGTCCAAAGATTTGTCGCTTAAAACGCTTCGGGATCGCTTCTCCTTCTTCGCAACGTGTTCTTCTCCTTCAGAATTGATTGAACACTCCCAAAACTCTCTCTAAAATATCCTAAGCTGTAAGGGGTCTCTAATGGCTAGAGGAGATAAGAAGAAATAGGGAACAAAATATCCTAATAAATATCTAAATCTGGTGCAGAATGACCGTTGCGGTGGTAGCATGTCAGCAGAGTCTTCGACGCAGCGGTGGAGAAAGTGGTAGAATCAGGAACCTCTCTGCAGTTTCACCACCTCGGTGGTGGGATGCTTTTTAGAATATTATCTCCATGCTTATTTTTCTACCGTTCTTGATCCAATTTGATCGTTATTAATCCGTTTTCATGCATTTTCACCCCACACACCTGATTTATACCAAAAAGAATAAAAACATATTAAAACATACTAAACATACTCAAAAACTAACAAGTTCGATTTGAAAATAGATAGGTAAATTACAACATCAAATACCCCCAAACTTGGAATTTTACTAATCCTCGAGCAAAACACCCACACAATACAAGAAAATATAACAACTAATTACCAAATAATAACTAAAAACACTAAACAAAAATGTGCAAGTTTTGATTATCATCTACCGTCCAAACGATTTTTCCATCATCGGCCCCCAATCCTATTGAGTTCCAGCATAAAACACACCATGTGGTGTTCTAGAATTTCAACGTTCAATAATAGTAAGCGCTATTCTAGATTCTATCAGAGTGTGTATGTTAAAATTCAAATATACAACTATTCATTGATTAGATGAGATTATCCCTCAATAAAATTCATTACTTAAACCATTAAGGTATAGGGAATTCATACGCCTGACCCAGGTTCTATTCTCCACTAATGTAGGCTCAGAGGTTTAAAAAGATCATTAGGACTTGGTTCGGTTAAGGAACATGGCCAAGGGTAAATTTGAAGAGAAAACGGGTTAACGTCGTTAACTTAACGTTACCTAAGGCACATCGCTTGGCACACTCACACTCAAAACCCCACAATTAAATTTGAAACAACCTTGACCATATTTTAAGAATGTCATACTCATTTGTCAAAAAGAAATGGAAATAAACTATATTTACATAGTTTTTTTTTTAACTCACAAACACCCCCCCAAATTCATTTGATTTGTAAAATTTAAGAGGTGTGTGAAATATGAATTAAAAAATAACAAGTGAGTACTCGAATATCGAACCAATTAATAGCTCGTCCAAAATCCAACCGCTCACATCAAGTAGCATAACGAATGCTAACTTGATTCACTCACTGCCTCATGTACTTGGTGGGCATGAAAGGACATTGCTAACGGCGGCAAAGGACAAGTGAGGCATATCGGATCCTCGTAGATGAGATCGTCTTGGATCTACTGCGGCGTCACTAGCTGGAATTCAAACGGTGAAAATTCATAACGATTAATGTGTGAATTTTCATCGCTAATCTACTATTGGGTTATCTCTTCTTCAACTTTATCAATGAATTCTCCCAAGTTCCTCTTGCTTGTTTCCGGTTCGTCACGGTGGATATCACATGATATGACTTATGTACCTCCTAGGGCCACCGCATCTGACTCGGCCTTAACAAAGCAGATTAGCTGACTGATTTGCATCTGCATCAATGTTGGTGTAGACCATCTCAATATAATCAAGATGATTCTCATGCTTATTGATCTGGTTATTCATCTCCCTCAAGAATCTCTAAGTTTCCCCCATAACTGTAGTGAACACATCTTTTAAGGCAGGGGAAGACTCATCATCTTGATCCAAAATGTCAATCCATGGCACCATAGTGTTGAAACTCTGATAATCAAAGGCCGCCATGTCTTCCAGCAACCAATAGGCTTCATCCGCGGTTAGTTGGTTACCCCCAAACTTAGAATTTTGCAAGTTCTCGAGCAAAACACTAACACTAAACTAAACTAACTAATGAACTAACCAACTAAAAAAATAAAAACCTCAAACACAAAAGAAGTATATGCATGTAAATATAAAGTTTAATCGAAAGGACCAATTTGTTCCTCCCTCAATATCACTAAATCTTATCAAGTTTGGGAAGTAACCCACACCAAGTGGTGTTATAGAATTTCAAAGATCAATATCAATAAAAACCATTCTAGATCCATTTGAAGTGTGTGTATGAGAACTCAAATGTGTAACTATTCGAATACCGGATTGGATTATTCAATCGTTAAGCTCATAATTTAAACCGTTGAAGGATTCAGGAAAACCATACGCTTGATTGGAGCCTACTATCCACTAATGTAGGCTTGGATATTCACAGAGATCAATAGGGTTTGGTTTGGCTTTGGAGAACAACCAGGGGTATCACTGGAATTGAAAATAGATAATCGTTTTAATTGAACGATACCCGAGGTAAAATTGCTTATCGCTATCCTCTTTTATAACCCCACACATTTAAAGTACAACTCTGAAAGAGAATTAAAGATCCTTGTATTCACTTGTCAAAAGAAAAGAAAACGAAAACTATATTCATGTTTGTTTTTTTTTTTTAACATATTCCTATATTAATTTCGAAGTATTACAGTTTTAGGAGCGTGCAAAAAGAAGTTAGAGAAACACACCCCCAAACTTATTCGAATTTATAAAATTTTAGGAATATGTAAAAAGTAATGATAGAAACACACCCCCAAAATTGTTTTAGGAGCGTGCAAAAAGAAATACGAAAGTGACAAGTGAATACACTAATACCGAATCAATAAAAATTTATCAGAAACCCGACCGCTCACTTGATTTCGCTCAATTTTGAAAATTAGGCTTAGCGACATTGGGTTAGGAAAAATTTAAATGAAAGGAGTATTTGAACATTTTCAGAATTGATTACGTTATCAGCTTCAACAGGGGAAATAAGGAATGAAAATTTTCAGGTTAGCTACAACGGTTCAAGAGAAAAAATGACGGCCTAAATCATGTCTTTGGAATTACCTTACCTAGGATTCCGCCTCAAGTTTCCCCCAAATCAAGTTCTACTTTCCTCATTTTCTATCATGATCTTAATATTGAATAATCAACGTCTAATTATTCAGATTTTTATACATTGAGTTCAAATGTCGTGTGATTTTAGGATCGAGATAATTTTTACCCAATCGACATGTTAAGCACAAAAACACACAAGGAAGGCATTACCCCCGACCTCAATATGCAATTAGGGGATAATTCTCATCATCGGGACTTAGCCCAAATGAACTCAACAACTAAACATGCAAATACAACTTCATACATACACAATTCTAAACTAAATCTAATACTAACATACATAAATTAATCTAACACTACTCATGCAAAAACAAAAATTAAACTAAACTGAACTAAACTAAAAATTTAAAAACTAAAACATTCATTAAAATAATAAAATACATACATAAACATAATTTTTTACATAAAATTTTTTGCATTTTGTTCAAAAAATAATAATGGTTCATCATTTTCTACAAAAAATCAAAATGGATGAACATCCACTAAACTAAAATCCATTCCATACCAATACATGCTTGAACAAAAGAAGTGTTCCACAATCAGCGAACCCAATAAACATATAGCATTAATGCAAACAAAATGGGTTGAACACATACCTAGGGAATAAGACTTATTCCCTACTGTTCACCTAACGAGGAGTCATCACCATCATCTCGTTGGAAAGGAGAGTGTGGTTTCTGTAGCAGATGTGGTGGCACGGATGGCATCGGAGGGTAATCGCGCATCTCAAGGCCAAGGCCTTCGCAAATCATCCGTTTCACTTGATCTTGCTACCTCGAATGTTGGTCTAGGAAAGAACTGATCTCATATTGGTTTTGGAGGATGATCTGAAGCTTATTATATACCCTCCCCTGGGAGTTTTCATTTCGGGCTTTGGAAGGTCCCTCCGTCTTGTCGATTGGCTCTTCCCCTTCCTCAGGCTCGGGCTCGGCTACCTCTTACGCCCCAGTCTTCCACAAACGGTTTATCTTTGATAGATCTAGTGGAATTATAGGGTGTCACAGGTTTCTCCTGGATACCGTCACTCCAGCTAGTCGGAAAATGTGGGTCAAAAGTGACAGAAACGGGAGCCCACTCTTTACCGAATTCGTAGCATGCATGATCGATTAATAGATCAGGAATCCAACATTGATTACTTTTTCGGTTTGAATTTTGTAGATAAAAAATGCCCTGTCCTTTGAGACGTCTGAAAGATGTGACGTTAATAGGAGGCTTCCACAAATGAAATAGTGCCAGATTTTTGAAATTGGATTTAGGTATTTCACCGAGAAAGTAGCGACATTCGGTCCCTGGTGTTTCCACTTGACTTCGCCGGATGTGATCTTTTTAATGACCCTATACAAAGTTGGTTATTGGCTTCTAGTGGACCTCGGTGCCAATAGTCCAAAGAGATCATTGATAAAATCAGGACTGAAGATGATCGGTCGATTTCGAACTCTTGCTTGGTAGTCTATGGCCTCAGTAGAATTAGCGTAAAATTCCTTGACTAAAGCTACCTTGCCCGGGGGTGGCGATTTACAGAATTGCTCCCATTAGCGGCTTTGAATTTCTTGTTGAAATTCTGCCGGGAGATCCTCTATTGGACCGAAACCACGTTGGCATATGCATGTTCGAAAGGTTTCGTGGTTTTTGAAATGCTCCTCCACTTGTTTTGACACAAAAAGGTTAGCATCATAGTCAACTTCGATCGGCACCCCAGGTTGCGAACTCAACCCTTCGCCTCTTGCCCTCTTCTTAGCTACCCTCTTCAGCATTTCCTAACAATCACAATCATAAAAAACCAATACAACCTCATCATATATGAATAATTGAAAAACATAAACCTCTCAAATCACTTTGTCAAGAACATATACATCTCAAAACAAACACCCATTTGAACTTTTCAACCAAATTTCACAAATGTGACATACTATCTTAGTTCACATACTTAACCAATCCATTTAAACATGCTCCTCACCAAGAATCAAACCAAAAACCCAAAGAACTTTGAAATCGTGAAAATAGGGTTAATTGGTTTTGGGCAAAACTTCAAAATCCAATGATTTTTTAACATAATCATGCAAACCAACCAATAATTTCAACAACTAGACTAAATGTAAGGTAAAAGAAACTTACTTGTTGAGAATTTACGGTCCAATCGAAAGAGAATAAAGAAAACGCATCGTTCACGCAAAAACCCTAAAATTTCAGAAATAGGGGTGGAGATCCAATTCTTGTTGGTTGATTCATGATAAAATGACTAATTTTGGTAATAGAAGGATGATTTTTGAGTATTAGAACGATTTGGAAGTGAGGTTTTAGAGAGAAGGTGGAGGTTTTTGGGGAAGGAGCCTTCCGATAACAATTTTGAATGAACGGGTTTGTTTTAACTGCAGAAGGTCCACCGCCTAGGCAGTGGAGCCCTTTTTTTAAAAAAATATATATATATATTTCTGACGTTTATTCGCCTAGGCGGTAGTTTCTCCACCTAGGCGAGTGAACGTTAGTGTGAAAATCATATTATTCTGATGCTAATCCGCTTAGGCGGTGGTTTCTCCGCCTAGGCGATGGAGCGTGTTTTCAACATTTGTTGTATTTTGGAGTTTGACCGCCTAAGCGGTGGGCCGTTTTGTTGAAAAACACACAACCTGTAATTTTATGACCTAGGCGGAATCCACTGCTTAGGTGGTAGGCCTGCAACTCATTCTTTATGTTTTTCTCAAATTTTCAAAAAACGGCTCCACCCCGTACGTTTCCACTTCGCTTGTTCAACATATTTAAACGTGAAACACTTCCCCAAGCATCCATACTCCTAAATTGACTTCCGAACACGTTCTGAAGTCATGCCAGCTTCCAAAAATAATAAATAATCAAATAAATAGTAACAAAAATCGAGTAATTTGATACCCTGAGTTTCATTTCAAAAACAAATATAGCGCCTGCTTTATCGTCCCCAGTTGGACTTTCGTGTTACTAAGTATTTTTCACCAAAATTCCCCATAGACAAGGAATTTGGGCTCAAATGCTCAGTCGGATCAAGATCGTAAATTGAAGTCGGCATCATCTCTCTGTCCTTATCATTTGTAATATAAGCTCGATCTTGGGATTGAGAATTAAGAATTCCAATCTTCTTCATCGTTTCTCGCAAGGCTTGATCACATTAACACAATAAAACAAAAATTAAAATTAAAATTAAAAACAAAACAAAATAAATGTCAGGATTAACAATCGACCACTTAGTCGCAATATCAATTTAAAATTCACACAAATCCCCGCTAACGGCGCCAAAAACTTGGTAGCGCATGGAATACGCCGCTACTTACTCTCGTAAGTATACGAGGTCTAAATTTTAATATAGTGGATCTTTGAAGATCGGATATCGTTCCCACAGGAAAAAGTGTGAATAATTGAATACCGCAATTTACGTAGTCTCATATTATCCTGACGATTAAGGAAATGATTTAAAATTAAATTAAGCTAAACTACAATTAGTAGGTTAATCCTAACTAAGTTGATTAACTAGGGATTGATTTCGTTCACTTAATACGTGTTTGATTTCGTTTAGTTAACAATAACGGAGTTTAGGTATCCGACAATCTCGGTTCATAAACTCCTCCACCACCTTTTTCGAGTGTAAGACGAGGGAATACGCGACTTCGTGTCAACGAAGAGGTCCCCCTCAATGTCTTAACAACTCTAGGCCGCGTGAGTCTTGACCCAACGTCATCGATTGCACACTAACTAATGCCTTCCCAGGTCGTTAGATCGTAGCAATGTGTTTACCCTAGTCCGAATCTAGGGTTACCTCTTTCGAGTGTCAAACCCTAGATTCTCAAATCCAACCCTAATACCATTACAAGCATACTAAGAAGATTGTCATCAAATGATAAACACAATCGGATTTAAAAGCAACAATCGTTAAAGAAACATATATTAAACTAAACGAGTATTTACATGAATTACATTTAACCCCAACTAATCTCTAATTAAACTAACATGATCTTAGCTATTACAATATTAAATCAAGAGGATATTATCAACATCAATAATAAACATTAAGTACAAAGATGGAAACAAGGGAAGAAAAATCAAATCTCAAAGTGGAGTAGTCCACTTTCACCAAAGAACAATCCTCTCGAGCTTCCTCTTCTCCATTGATGAACTTCCTCTTCTAGCTCTTCAAGAATTGGCCAACAACACTTCCTGAAACTAATCTAATCTACTCCTAAATTATCTAATCCTAACTAAGGTGGAAGGAGCTCTCAAAACATAATTGGGGGTCCTCTTTTACAATTAGGAGAGAAAATGGTTAAAAAGCAAGGTTTGGAAAATATTTTCAAAATATCTAAAAATAGATATTTCTGTGCAGAGTGTCACTACCTAGGCGGTGGTTGAGTCGGTTAAGCTTCTGTCAGGCGATGGTTTCTCCGCCTAGGCGATGGCTGCTGGCACAACATTCTGACGTTATTTCCCCTAGGCGGTGGAATTTCTGCCTAGGCGGTGGTATTCATGCACCGAAACCCTATTCTTCACGTTTTGTTTACTGTTTCTCCACCGTTTTCGCTTGTTTATCGCTCGTTAACGTCCCTTCAGCTGTTTTACACTAAAACAAACTAAAACGCAATTAAATATAACTAATATGCTTAAAAACTAACAAATTCGATTTCAAAATAGATAGGTATTTTACACCTATCATTGGTCGAAAGAGGTGCCGTTTCCTCTTTCAACCCACGTTTTGGTTGCGGCTTGTAACCCATCGAGGAAGTTTAGTAGTTGACACTCCATCGGAAAACAATGGTTTGGAAATCGGAATAACAATTCCTTATATCGATCCCAAGCACTATAAAACAGCTCAGAATCTTGTTGAAAGAATTGCATCAATACTTGTCGATCTAACATCTCCAAGTACCCTGCAAGAGAAATAAAAACAAAACTACAAAACAAAATTTATAAACAAAAGAAACGCCTAAAGTAAAATCGTGTCATTCACTTACAATATCTATAATAATCTAAAAACCAATCCCCGACAACGACGCCAAAAACTTGGTGGCAAGTAATTAACGCACGCCACTTTCACCGCAAGTGTACGGGTCAAGTTTTAGTATAGATGGGGAAAGTAAGGGTATCGTGTCTACAGGGAATGGTTGAGATTATTATCGAATACCGTGATTAACATAACCAAATTTTATCTAGGCGCTAAAAATGTAATTTATAATTAATTAATACTAATACTAAAATACTAATTAAACTATACTAATATTAATATGAGATGTTTAGGGAAAATATTGCCTAGGGATTAACTTTGTTTACAAAAATGTGTTTGGTCTTGTTTTACGTTTACGTTTACCTTAACGGTGTTCGACTTATCCGACAATATCGGTTCATAAACTTACTTGCCACCTCTTCCAAGTGTAAGACAAGTGAATATGCGACTTCGCGTCAATGACCATCAATGTCTTAACGACACTACATCATATGAGTCTCACCCCAACGTCATTAATTGTAAACTTACCAACTCCCTCCTGGGTTATTGGATCATCAC
Organism: Eucommia ulmoides; assembly: GCA_016647705.1. NCBI lineage: Eukaryota > Viridiplantae > Streptophyta > Magnoliopsida > Garryales > Eucommiaceae > Eucommia > Eucommia ulmoides. The sequence goes on along the minus strand of CM028332.1, from coordinate 42,715,581 downwards.
ATTGTATTTACCCTAGTCCAAATTTGAAGTTACTAAAAGGTGTAAATTACCTATCTATTTCCAAACCGAACTTGTTAGTTTTCGAGTATGTTTAGTATGTTTTATTATGTTTTAATTTGCTTATATTATTTTTGTATTAAATCAGGTGTTTGAGGTAAAAATGTATGAAAATAGTGTATAAATTATTAGATCAAACCAAGAACAGTCGAAGAACGGCGGAAAAACAAGCAAGGAGACAAGATTCTAAAAAAAGCCCACCGCCGCACGTCAGACCTCTGTCGCAGCGGTGAAAATACAGAGAGGGCTAAAATTTGTTGAAAGCTCACCGCCTAGGCTATAAAACTATAGGATGGTCACCAAATCCACCACTGTCTTCACCGCTGCGATGATCAATGAACTGACATACCCATCGCCACCTCTACACAGATTAGATATTTTTTTAGGATATTTTTTTGGATATTTTCCCTATTTAAGCCATCCTCCTCCCTCATTTTTGGCCTCTCTTGTATGATACCACCCTTAGAATATATCTAGGGTGAGGTTGAGATATTTTTTAGGAAGAGCTCATAACCCGAGGAAGAAGATAAAGGAGGAAGCGGTCGTTCAACGGTTTTAGTGCCAAATCTTCGGATATCGGCTAAGTAGTTCATTTATTTTCTTTATTTTCTTACTTTCGGTAGTTGTTGAGCATGTTTATGTCATTTTACATTGTATACATGGCTATGACCATTGGCTAAATATTGGTTGTAAAGGGATTAATATAAATTATGAATATGTTGTTTGCATGAGTTTGTGTTTTGTTAGCGGATGTTATTCGTTATTTTGATTGTGTTTATCATTCTTGTATTGTTATTATGCTTAGAATGATATATCGAGAATACGAGATTTGACACTTGGGAGAGGTAACCCCGGATTTGGACTAAGTTAAACACAATGCGACGATTCAATAACCGGGAGGGAGTTGGAGAGTGTGCAATCGATGACGTTGAGACAAGACTCACGTAACCTAGAGTCATTAAGACATTGAGGGAGACTTCTTCGTTGACACGAAGTCACGTATTCTCTTGTCTTACACACAGGAGAGGTGGCATGAGAGTTTACGAATTGAGATTGTCAGATAAGTCGAACGCCGTTAACATAAACTAAAACGAGATCGAACACATATTCATAAACGAAATTAATCCCTAGACAATCTATTCACTCAAAAACTATCTCAATATAGTATTAGTATAGTTAAATTAGTAAATTAGTATTAGTATTTAATTTTATTCACATTTATTTTTGTCTAGATAAAATTAGGTTATGATAATCGCGGTAATCAATAATAATCACAACCAATCTCTGTGGACACGATAACCCTAAATCTCCTAATCTATACTAAAACTTGACCTGTACACTTACGATAAAAGTGGCAACGCGTAATTGCGGCCACCAGTTACCTCTTCCTAGTGTCAAATCCCAATTTCTCACTATATCTAAAAAAACATATAATTATGACAAACCGATAAACACAATCAAAATAGTGAAGAACAACCATTAACGAAACACAAACTCAAACAAACAACATTTTCATAAATTTATATTAATCCCTAGACAAAATATGTTTAGCATATGGCCATAACCGTTTATATAATGAAAATGAGCTAAACTTGCTCAACTAACTGCCGAAGTTAAGAAAATAAAGAAAAAACAAAAGAAACTTAGTCGTAGTCCGAAGATTTGCCGTTAAAAATGCTTCGGGATCGTTTCTCCTTCTTCGCAACGTGTTCTTTTCATTCGGAATTGGTTGAACACTCCCAAAACTTTCTCTAAAATATCCTAAGCTCTAAGGGATCTCTAATGGCTGGAGGACAGGAGAGGATAAGAAATAAGGAACAAAATATCCTAATAAATATCTAAATCTGGTGTAGAGTGACCACCGTGGCGGTGGACATGTCGGCAGAGTCTTCGCCGCAGTGGTGGAGGAAGCAGTGGAATCAGGAACCTCTCTGCAGTTTCACTACCTCAGCGGTGGGCTTCTCGTAGTTTTAGGTGCCTCTATGCATATTCACCGCTGTGGCGATAGTCTGGACGCCGTGACGGTGGGCTGCTTTTCAGAATATAGCCTCCAAGCTTGTTTTCCCACCGTTCTTTCTTCATTCTTGATCCGATTTGATCATTATTGATCCGTTTTCATGCATTTTCATCCCCACACACCTGATTTATATCAAAAAGAATAAAAACATATTAAAACGTACTAAACATACTAGAAAATTAACAACTTCGGTTTAGAAATAAATAGGTAAATTACACCTATCACAGGCACTTTACCTTTAGCACAAGGTGCATCTCCTTTTGCATCAACACCTTCTCCCTTCTTAGTAGCAGCATCTTCTCCCTCCACTTCTTTCTTCAGCTCTCTCTCTAAGAAGGAAAAGTCGATCTCTAGGTACTCCCTTACCACCAAGCCATGGCAATGGCGATTACCCACCAATTTAATACTCTTTGACATAGAGTCAAATCATTCCCAAAGCTAGTTGATTATCTCTTCATTCCCCTTCGTCCTCACTGCCATCTCTGTTATCAGTCAGATTGGCAGACCTCAACTCCAGCTCCTCAGACCTGAACTTCTCCTTGTTCAACTTAGCAGAGATTTGGCTTTTCTTACTCTCAAGGTGTTGGAGGATATCATCTCTGGCCTAAAGGGCAGCATCTTTGCTCTGGAGGTCAGCTCTCAAAAGATCTATCTCTGACCGTGTTGATCTGACCTCCTCCTAAAAAATAGAGATCACTTCTATTAGAGCAAAGTTCTCCGCCTAAAAATTATTGTTCTTTGAGATGAAGAACTGGTTGCTCTTCTGCAGCGCTACACGTTGAGTATTGGCAGTGCGCAGCTCAGTTTCAAACTTCACTTGAGACGACCTCACTATTGCCAAGTCAGTCTCAAGAGAGACTGTTGATCCTGAGATTTTGATGGATAATTAAATGTTGATATTTTTTGTGGAACTAACGAATTTATTAAGTATTTTAGTTTATAAGTTCCATTGAAGATATTATCATGAAGAAATTGTGATAAATGCCAAAGAGATTGACAAAGATGATGGACATTAAGAGATCGAAGACTTTGAAGAACTTAGGAAAAAACAACTCATGTTAAATTTTTACTCTTAATGTATCCCAATTAGAATCATACATGACACAAAATGTTTTTACAATTATGTGTGTTTTTAATAAGATCCTAATTAGTTAACATATTTGCTCCTATGTGAAATTGAAAAAGAAATATTGATTTAAGAAAGATTAGATTAAAATTGAATTTAAGTGTTGGTGGAGTTAACCGAGAAAAGAAATCGGTTGAAGGAGCAAAAACGTTGAAGAAATTTAAATTAAAAATGAATTAAGGAAGAAGCACAACTCGATCGGTCAACCTACATAGGAGGTTCGGTCAACCGATGAGAAGGTGAAAGGATTGAGCAGTCTCTAAATCATTCGGTCAACATATAGGTTGACCTATAGAAATTAGCTGAACTTTCTAAATTGTTCGGTCAACAGGGCGGTTAACTTATGAAAGTCTCTGAATCTTTCAGTCGACAGAAACATAAGGGGCGGTCGACCTATGGTGAAGAGATTTTGGCTTGGACTACGTCCTGAATCCGGCGGTCGACCAATGGGTATTAGTCGGTTAACCGATGGACAGTTTCAGAATTTGAGAATTTCATGATTTTGATTCAAAAACTAGCCATTATTTATTTACTTGATTGAGAGATCTTATAGATATAGATATATTAAATATAATACCCCTATTTGAATATCCCTATAGATATGGTATATGAAATTAAATTATTTCTCAAATTGGTCATTTTAATACTTCCTATCTTATTGATTTCAGTTTGAATTTTTTTTGGAGGGACACAATTGAATGTTTTGAAAGCTATATTTAAGTAAATTATACCTAAAATGAAATATAAATATATATGGGGTCTATAGGTGCTTTTTAGATACTTATTATTTAAAAACTAGCCGTTAGAGGGCTTATTTCAATTCCCTATATATAAACCTGCGAATTGCACATAAAATAATATAACATCAAGAACAATCAGTTCATGAGCTATTTTGTTATCATTCTAATATTATACTGAGAGATTATCATGAGATTATTCTGTTCTTGAAATTCTTAAGCTAAAGCGCTATTTGAGTTAGGGTCACCGATTTAAGCTGTCTTGCAATACTACGTGCAGTCTATTCGGTGTTTTCCTAGTGAGATCATTTCAAGCTTATTCTTTAATTGAGTATTTTATTATTATTACTTGCTTGGTGAATTGATCTTTTAGAGAAATCGTTTTTGAACTTTAAAAGTATAAAAATCTTTTCAAATGATTTTGGTAGTAATAATGATTACGTGCTCAATTTTGTGCTACCCGTATTATTTTTATAATCAGATTTTTTTGTTTCCTCACTTAATTCTATCACTGGTAATTATCGGGACATTAAATGAGTTTAAATTAATTTGAGGTGGTAGAAGCTCCGAGTGGGAAAAAGACTATCAATTTTGTAATTAGTGAGTTGTGTGTCGGAATAGATACTATTTGGAGTGTCTAATCAGGGGTAATTGGTTTCAATCTCTTCCGTAAAGAGATTGATGTTTTGATCTTCGCCTAGTGTATAAAAAGATTAGGTGTTAATTCTTCCTAAATAGAATTAATTGTGAGTGAAATTGTAAATGTTCCATCCTTACTTGGGAAAAAAAATACTTTGAGTGATTGTGAGGTTTAATTCTAAGCCTAAGGTATAAAAGAATTAGGTTCGATCCATATCCTGTGAAAGAATTAGGTTAGTCTTGAACCTGAAAAAGATAAGGTTATTCTTGAACTTGGGAAAAAAAGGGTTATTCCTGAGCTTGGGAAAAGGAAATTGTAAATGTTGATTCTAAGCCTGTGAAAAGAATCATTGTGTAAAGGTTTGATTTATACCTGTTTAAAGAAATATTAGTGGTTTAGTGTAGAATTGGATTAGCCAAGAGTAGCTTAGTGAACCAGTATAAATCTTAGTGTACTGTGATTTTACTTTATTTATTTTCAACTGTTTGGGTATGCACCTAGTTTATTTAACACTTATCCGCTGCTATAAAGATAATAATTAATTTAGGATAAAATTAATTATATTATTTGATTAATTTTTTATTACTACCCAATTCACCCCCTTTTGGGTAGCTCACTGGGCCAACAGAGACCTTTTGTTCCTGAAGAACACGAATGTCATCTTCTAGGCCACTGGATTCAGTTAATTGATGCATGAGCTGAGTATCCAACTCAGTTACATCATCAAAACTCCCTGCCAACGCAGAAGAAATATGGATGCTCAGCAAAACAATGCCAATTAATCAGAAACCAACATAACAACTCAAGAAATCCAAAATTTATTGAATATAAAGACAATTACCTGAAAGAGTGCACATACAAGGTTCCTGAAGAGTTCAGCCCAACTACGACTCCCAATCTTGGCCTTGTTCTTGTCACATGATTGCTCAAACAATGTCTTAATGGCATTGTCTAAGATTTCTTAGCGGTTAGGAATTGAGGGCCTGCATATTTTAACGGATAGCACATCTGTTCACGAGGTATGCCTTGATTGTTTGGCGAAGCAGACGTCCCTTGATTGGAAGCAGTTATTGTAGGGAGAGGTGGTTGATTTCTTGTTGAAGTAGATTCTGCAACATGATTGATAGAAACCCCAGATGCACGAGTGATAAGCTCTAACCCCTAATCTCCGTGGGAACTGAAACTTGGGCAAAAGGAACCGGCATAGAGACAACCCCCCAGCGACATTTTCTCAATAGTTGAGAATCTTCGTCAGAGTCAGAATCCACAGGAAGAATAAGACGAGGACGGGAAGCCACTGGTCGAACTACAGTGGGCTGAGCAGTAGACTGAACTAAAAGCTTGGCAATAATTGGAGCAGCAGGTGGAGCAGCAAGCTTGGAAACAAGCTGAGGTACTGGATGCCCAGTGCCTCTTGCAGACGATTGAATTTGGACTCATCCATTATTGGAAGAATAGACGAGGTTGGAAGCAAGGACCTCACATGATCTTCTTTTTGGGACCAGGAGCCTCCTCAATTCGTTCTCAACCTTAGGTGTAAGGCGAAGACTTTTGCAAGCTTCTTCACCTGTATAAGATAACCCAAGAAGATGTTAAGGCTACTGTAGCAAACCTCATGAGTTCAATTGCAAAGAAAACATAAGTAAAGGAAATTACTCGGGTAGTTAAAATACTTCGGCATAACTGGAGGCTGCCCTATTTCGTAAGGAGAAAACTCTCAATTAAACTTGAAGAAGAGGTACCGCATTGGCCAATCTCCTCTTACCGTAGAAGGAATATCAGTAAGGAAGGAGAACCTCTTAATGGTTGAGTAATAGAACCTCTTAGTGTCAGATTTTTTTTTAAGGGAACTGACACTCTTAATCATATCGACAGTAAGTAGAATTGTTCACTTGAGAAAGAGCTATAGCACCTATGATCTGACGGAAGCTATTGGGGGTTGATTGAGTAGGGGTTATCTCTAATTAGCGAAAAAGATTGTGAAGAAAATGAGAGAAATGAAGTGTGAGGCTGTATTCAAACATTCACACGAAGAGGCATATTTTATCCTCTTTAGCACTATAAAGACGTTCGTCTTCGGATGGAACCCTAATAGAAATGGATGAAAGAGTATCATACTTTTCTCGAAATGGCTCAAGCCATTCTTTTGGGACAGAACTCGCACCATGATCTCCCCAATTCACCAAGGAATCGATGAACTGAGAAGCGTGGCATATGTCGTCTGCTTCGTAAAGGGATTCGACGACGAACCAGTCTCAACCGAACTATTTGATGGACTCAATGACATTTCAAACAAAGAAACAAGAAATCAAAAGAAGAATGTAAACAAACTACACAATCAAAAGATTGGAAGAATACGAGAACTTACGTGAATGGGAGAGGTGATCTTCCGTCTTACTTCTCTGAATCATCACAAAAGTTAGGAGGGAAAATAATATGGGAGAAACTCCCACACACGACTGATAAAAGCTTAAGAGCTTTGGTGGGTCAGATCGGTTTAATGATCCAACCCAAAAGATATAACCCGATAATCATTTTGGGCTAAACACATCAGCCCACTGGGAAAAGAACCTTAACGGTCCAATACATAAACAAAGAAAGCCCTGCAAGGAGGTCCAATAATGGGTGATCAAGCCCCACGGTGAAAAGGCCAAGAACAGGTCAACCCGTGATCTCCACATCCTCAGCCCATGATCTCCATTTCTCCCATGCATAAGGAACGTTGTAACTGACCAACCATACGTCAGTTGCGAGATCACTGCCATATCCCATGTTTGATGGGAGAAAATCGTGACCACATCCCATGCTAATAAGCGAGGATCGTGGAGATGGTGACCTTACCAACAAAATGGCACAAAAGTGAGGAGTCTATATAAAGAGAAGTTATCTGCATGTTATTTTACGATTGATTCAAATGCTTGAGCTTTCACCATAAACAAACTAACTTATTCTTATGCCGGAGGTTCTTTGGTCGACACCATACCGGTGTTCCCCTTAAAATTAATCGGTTTTACAGGTTGAAGGAGAAAGTTGTAAAGACTTTTAGCACGTGCTTAATCTATTGCATGTGCTAAGAATTTTTGGCAACATAAAAAAATACACTTAAAATATAACTGAAAAATAAGTTAAGAGATAGTTACATATAATTAAAGAAAATTCCGGCAGTCGGTGGTCGAATTCCGACAACCAGAGGCATAAGGTCCGAAGGTAAGCGATAGCGACTGGTGTTTATGGAGGGTGGCAATGACGATAAATACTTTAGTTAAAAATATTTTGTTGGAGATATTAGGAAGTATTGACCACAAGATTAAAACACAAGTTAAAATATAATTACATTCACTAATTGGGCTTGGACTATTTACCAATTATCCCCAATTAAAACATAAGTAAAACTTAATGTGACCAAATTGAAACTAAAAGAATCAATTGGCCACTCACACCAAACTTTAAGGGTCAGAAATTAATTTTACCCTAAAAAAAATCTTTAAAATGAACATTTTTCCACCGAAAAACCCTCCCGTTCATCGTCATCTCGCACTCTCACCACAAAAAACCCTGAAGAAAACCCGTCGGCGTTGCCAGCAGACAGCATCTCGACGGCAAACACCGCCCATTCGAAATCAATATAGAAGATAGATTTCAACAGTTGCGCACTAAATTGTGCGATTTGGCGTGGGTTTGTTTGCAGCTGCAGGTGCGTCTAATTTCCTCCTCCATTTTCATTTTCCTCTTCCTCTTCTTCCTGCGTATTGTGGTCTTGAGGGATGATTAGGCCGGTGGAGACGGGAAGCAAGGGAGAGGCGGGGAAAGGCGGGAAGCTGAGCATAACGACGAACAGTCGCGGCCGCCGAACTAGTCGTCTTCCTGCTATGCTATCTATTTTCCCTTCCTTTGTTTTTATCTTTGTCCCGTCGTTCAGATAATTAATTTAAAATTCACGTGTGCTAATATATTATATGTCTTACGTAATTTTATCATTGTTTTTGCACAATGGTTTCCAACTTCTGTTGTTCGCCGGTGAAAATGATTGAGGTTGATATGTTGAAGAACGAAGAAGATTAAACCACTTGAAGACATTTAAATTTTTTGTTTTTTTAGTTGAATTAGCAGATGTGGAAAAGCTTACATGAGCAGCTCCGTTGTTTATCCACCATTTTTTAATATAATTATTACTTGAAATAAGCAGGGGATAACTTAGAACTTAATTTCCTGATTATTTCAACAATTATATTCAATACTCTGTAAATTCTAATGCATCTGTTCATTAGTTTGGTGTAGGGAAATTTTGAGTACTACATCAGAAGTTCATCATGCAGGCGTGTAGCGGAGCTTCAATGATGGGTTCACTTCGACAGCCAGTTTGGGCTAATGGATCAACTTTCCCGCCAGCAGGGTTTGTAGCCGGTGGATTCCCAAATCAAGTTAAGCTTGGTTTTGTAAAACCGTGTCAAGTGTCTCCAGTTGAAGGGAGCCTGGTCACAGGGAGACCAACTCCCCTACATGCCTCTGAATTGGGAGGTAATGATTCTAATATATGAAATCTAATGCTATCTTTTGTCTACATCAAGTACGATATTATTATTATTATTATTATTATTATTATTATTATTATTATTATTATTAGTATGGAATTATTTATTCTATATTTTATGCACCCATTTCCTGTTAGTTTGCCTTGTGGTTGGATTTGGGAGAAACCGAAGATTTGAACTTTGAGCAGATTTTATATGCATACAAAGTATGAATGATCAATTAATGGCCGGTTTAGTTTTCTAAATTGGCCTATTCGATTTGTGATGATTTGATTTGTATATTTCTCTATTCACCAAAGATTTAATCAAATCTACATATTGTTTGTTTGAACAATAGACATATAATTAAGTTTGTTAAAGTTTTAAGCTATATCACTCCAACTACACGAGAAAATAGCATTTTGAACTAGAACTAGAATGATTAGCTAGCTAATTTAAATGTTCTTAATTCTTACATCCAAACACTAAACTATAACAATTCATATATTGACTTATTGAAAATAGTACAATTTGTGAATTGAAGGACAACCAAATGTGCCCTAATGCTATTCTTTTTCGTGTGCATCATGCAAGATTTTTTTTTTTTTTTTTTGTGCATTATTTATTCAATATTAAGATATTTTATGCACGTTCTTCCCCTATTTCCTGTTAGTTTGCTTTGTGTTTGGATTTGGGGAACTCAAAGATTTGAATTTTGAGTAGATTTTACTTGCATATAGAGCTTGCAGGATCAATTAATCAAATACACTTATGGCATTTTTCTTTGTTCTTAAAAAGCACATGGTTGTGCGATGGACCATGATACGTCAACATAGTACACTGGTATATTCACTTTAATATTGGTAGGTGTAATTGGCTAATAAATTAAAAACTACAGATTATTTGGATGTTGTTTTTCTGTAGTAAATTATTCTGAGGGACCTTGCTTGGTACAAATTCTTATTTGTAAGTTGCATATTTTGTTATCTAGGTGATATCAGCAGCACATTTGTAGATTACGGTTTAAGTGAGGCTGATCCTGATGTATCTGCGATTATTGGCAAAGAAAAGCAACGCCAGTTTAGAAGCTTGGAACTCATTGCTTCGGAGAATTTCACTTCCCGTGCAGTGATGGAAGCTGTTGGTTCTTGCCTTACAAACAAGTACTCCGAAGGACTACCAGGGAAAAGGTTGCATGCCTATATAAGAAGGAGATTTAAGGCTTGTTTTCAAAAAAAGTTTCCAAAAATTTTGAAAACAATTTTTGACATTTGCAAAAAGTTGTTTGGTTTAGTGTTGTAAAAATTGTGGAAAATGGAATATTTTATTAATAATTTATCAAAAAGGAGATTTAAGGCTTGTTTGGTTTTGTTTTCGAAAACAGTTTCCAAAAATTTTGAAAACAATTTTTAACAATTGCAAAAAGTTGTTTGGTTTAGTGTTGTAAAAATTGTAGAAAATGGAATATTTTATTAATAATTTGTTAAAAAATTGTAGAGTAAAAGTGATGTGATTGAAGAAGAGATAATGATTATGTTTGTTTGGTGAATCTGTGATAGAGAGAATTTGTAGAGAAATAAAAAATTAAAATATAGAGGAAAAACATTAAAATTAAATTTATAAAATAATAGAAGTATAATATTAAATGTAGGTGATGTGATAGATTGAATATTTTGAAAATTGTTTTGTATAATTGTTTTTGAGTTGTGTTTTAAAAGATAAATAGTAGTATTTTGAGTTTATGAAAACTGAAAACGCTATTTGGAAAGCAAAACAAACATGTCCATAGCATTTGGTACTTTGTTTTAGGTACTTCCCTTAATTACGTGTATTTTAAGTTAGTTAAATTTGTTAGGTATTACGGTGGCAATGAATACATTGATGAGCTCGAAATTCTTTGCCAAGAAAGGGCTTTGGTTGCATTTCACTTGGATGGAAAGAAGTGGGGCGTGAATGTTCAGCCATTGTCTGGTTCCCCTGCTAATTTTGCTGTTTACACTGCAGTTCTTAATCCACATGACCGTATAATGGTAGTTATATATCTTTTTTTGTTTTTTTTTGCTTGAATTTGTTGTATTGGAATGACTGAATCACTTTTTCTTGTAAATTTAACTGATTAGGGATTGGATTTGCCTCATGGGGGTCACTTATCGCATGGATTTATGACCCCAAAGAGACGAGTATCAGCCACATCAATATATTTTGAGTCTATGCCCTATAGGCTTGATGAATCTACAGGTGAAGCAGTTTGCTTGTGAGATTTGATTCACCAGCATGTATAGATATCTATTGGCGTTGACATGATTTAGTGGCTTATTTAAATTTCAGCATGATTTTGATTTTTGTTTTTGTTTTGAACAGGTCTTGTTGATTATGATACGCTGGAGAAAACTGCTATTTTATTTCGACCAAAACTCATTATTGCTGGTGCTAGTGCTTATCCTCGTGATTTTGATTATCCTCGTATGAGAAGAGTAAGTTTTACCCCCTCTTTAATGCTATTTTTAGTGATAATCATATATATATATATATATATATATATATATTGTTTGTTTGTTTTCAGCTTCTAATTAGTTACCCTTTATCATCGGAAGATTGCGGATGCTGTTGGTGCTTTTCTCATGATGGATATGGCCCATATAAGTGGACTTGTTGCTGCTTCTGTTGTTGGTGATCCTTTTGAGTATTGCGATATTGTGACAACAACAACACACAAGGTACAATCTTCGGGCTATACCTTTACTCTTGCTTATTATTGCAAAATTCCTGAAATTTGACTGTATAAATTACTCTTTCACTGAAAAAGAATGCTCTTTGATATGTTTGATTATATATATATATATTCCTAGCAAAAAGGTTTTTTTTTTTTCAATACGTGGATCATTTTTTTTTTTGTTAACCCTATGTTTGATTGTACGGAAATGGCGCCTTGGGAATGAATGCATGGAAAAAATTGAAAATTTTATGTGTTCATTACCATTTCCAATGCTTCAATTCTGTGCACAAACACTCTCCAAGTCTAATTCAGGGGATTGATATAATTATGAGATTTCTAATGTATTATTTGCACACTCCATCTCACAAATCAATGCTTGTATACCTCTTTATCTTTAATCTTTTGTATGCAATATAGATTGTTTTAACAGGCATGGTCTTCATATGATACAAACTTGTAACCTTTTTTTTTTATTCTCTTTAATCTCCAGTCTCTAAGAGGGCCTAGAGGCGGCATGATCTTCTTCAAGAAGGATCCTGTTCTGGGTGTGGATTTGGAATCAGCCATTAATAATGCTGTTTTTCCTGGTTTGCAGGTTCCACTCATTCTTTCAATTTGTCTAAAATCTATGACATCGTTTGCTAACATCTTTTTCAATATTTTTTTTTAAAAGAAAAAAAGTACTTAATTTTTGGAAGCAGCGTTTATTTTACACTTTTTAAGTACTTCTATAAACAAAAAAGGTAAGAACATGATTTTAAGTATTTTCTTTAAAGCAAAACATAGTTACTTTTGTTTATTATAATTAGAAAATCAATGGATTAGGACTTGTCCACCCAAAATTCTTAACGACATATGAAATTCTTTTGGATTATAACATCTTGACGTTATCAAATGGTTTGGTTTTTTTACTTTCACTTTTTTATTTTTGTTTAATTAACTTCTTTACTGTAACAAATACATAATATTACCGAATGGTGCCCAAGTTTTTTTCTCCATTACATGTTGATTTTCTGGTTCTGAATAATTTTGTTTCATTAAAAAAAAAAAGAAGAAAAAAATGGAAAGAAATTTGAGATAGAGGGACTTCTGTTGACAGGGTGGTCCACATAACCACACAATTGGGGGACTCGCGGTGTGCCTCAAGTATGCTCAATCATCAGAGTTCAAACTGTATCAGAACAAGGTAATGTTTTTATATTCCTTCATGATCAGAAAATGTGAGAAAATAAAATTATTAGCTTTATTCATGATTTTGCTCTGCTCTATCTTGTAGGTGGTTTCTAATTGTCGAGCTCTTGCAAGCCGATTGGTTGAGTTAGGATACAAATTGGTTTCCGGAGGGAGTGATAACCACTTGGTTCTTGTTGATCTCAGGCCATTAGTAAGTCTCTTATACTCTCTTGCGGTTGTTTCCATTTTACAGCTTGTAAATATGCAACTAGTATTTGATTCTTTTTGGCATAAACATCATTTGCATTTTTGTTATCAACAAAACTCCATTAATTTAAAAAGAGATTTCTTTTTAACAAAAAAGTCGAATCATTGTCATATATGGTTTCTTTCTCCATATTTGTAGAAAGAAGGAAAATAAATTTTCAATTATGCCAAAAATAGGAGAAAGAAATTTAAAATTAATTTTTGTAAATAAAAAAAATAATTAGTGGGGCTTTTATTGAATGAACTTTGGGCCATGGTGCTTATTTGATATAATTACTGGGGTTATAGTGAAAATTTTCTTAAAATATTTATGTGTGTGTGTGTATATATATTCATTTGATGCTAAAAAATATGACATATTATACCAAAAAAATGACAATCATATTTCCGTCCATATTTTAATAGACCATCAATAATTGGACTAAATTAACACGAAGCCCAAACTTTAGGATGAAATGTGTTGTTTTTCAAACCACGGGCCAATTAGACACCCACCCTAGACTTTAATAGTTAAAAGTGCAATTTTCACTTAAAATTAGGAGATGGAAGTTTTCGATTATGCCAAAAATAGGAGATTACAATATTTAAAATTAATTTTTTGTATAAAAAATAATCAATGGGATTTTAATTTGATGAACTGGGAGTGGTGTTTATGTGATATAATTACTGGGGTTACGGTGATAATTTTTCTTTTCGTATTTAATGTTAAAAATAATGACATAATATACCAATAATATTCATAATAATATTTATTTTCTTCAGTTACTCAGCATCTACCGTTGAAAACGCAGGGACTCGATGGTGCTCGGGTGGAGAAAATCCTTGATATGGCATCCATCACCCTAAATAAGAACTCAGTACCCGGTCAGTTTTTTTTTTTGGTAAAATAATTTTTATTCATCACATTTTCTTTAGCTACTGAAAGCCGTAAAAAAAAATGAATTTATAGGGGATAAAAGCGCGCTAGTACCTGGAGGCATACGGATCGGATCACCTGCCATGACTTCAAGAGGTTTCACAGAGAAGGAATTTGTAATGATTGCAGACTTCATTAATGAGGGCGTCCAGATTGCTTTGGAAGCCAAACAGTCTGTTTCTGGTTCAAAGCTCCAAGATTTCATGAAGTTTGTCAGGTCCACTGATTTCCATTTGCTTGATCGATTGTCGGATTTGAAGAGTAGAGTCGAAGCTCTGACCACCCAATTTCCTTTGCCGGGTTTGTGAGAAGAACAGAAAACAGATTTTTACAGAAATGTTTCATTTTCATGTTCCTAAGTAAATTATTACTTTGATGAAGAGAGAGGGATCTCAGTTTTGGATTTGTTGTGTAAACTGTTTTACTGCGTTGGGGCAGTTCCTAATGCTCATGTCTTTTGAGTTTGATGTAACAAAAAGTGGTTGGAAAGCATACAATTAATTGAGGGACATCTTTGGTTGTCCCTCAATTAATCAAGTTAAATTGTTTTGTGTACTTGCATATTACTTTAAAATATATATTTTTTTTAATTTTTTAATATTTTTATTTGTCTAAAATATATTATTTTTAATAGAATTGATTAATTTTGCGTTAGTAATTATAATTCTAACTAAATAATTATATGTTTTTTTTTTTTTTTGTAATTTACATTATATTTTTCTATTAATTATCAAATTGAAAGAAAAAAAAAAAACTTAAATTGGCATTACAATTAAACACATCAATTTTTAAATTGAATAAATTATTACTTTTAATATTAAAATTGGAGCTTAATTGGTTTTTAATTCTTAATATTTTAGTATTAATGTATTCGGAAATAAGCAGTCATTTTTCAAATTACATGTTCAAAATATATTTTACCCTTAAAATTTGATTGTAATTATATTTTACTTCTTTATATTTCATATTTTTATTTCTTATTCGTCTATGATCTATATAATAGAAATTAAAAACAAAATTGTTGGTTGAATGAGCTATCCAAGAAGGTGGTGAATTGGATAGTATTAAAAATTATCAGAATATAACACTTAAAAAATTAAACAATTAATATTATCCTGAAATTAATTATTATATTTTATAGTAGCGGATTATGTGTTATCAATTAGGTGCACACCCAAATAACAAAATATAAATAATGCAGCACGCAGAAATTTATACTGGTTCATTAAGTTACTCTTGGTTAATCCAGTCTTCTGAGTCTCATAGAGAGTCACATCCACTAAACTCAAGATCCCGTTAAAAGTAAGAACTAAACTTTCATAATGATTCTTTTCGCAGGCTCAAAATCAACATTTACAATTATTTTTCACAGGTTAAGGAATAACCTCTATCTTTTTACCAAGCAGAAGATTAACCTAATTCTATTACAGGAAGAATCACGACCTAATTCTTTTTATACTTTAGGCTCTCACACAAACACACTTCAAATACCCTTTTACCCGTAAGGATTGGACCGTTACAATTTACTCATAATTCTATAAAGGAAGAATTAAACATAATATTTTTATATTCTAGGTAAAGATCAAAGCCTCAATCTCTTTGCCGGAAGAGATTGAAATCAGCTACCATTGATTAGACACTCCTAATAGTATCTAATCTGCATACAACCAACCAATTACAAAAATTGATAAGTTCTTTCCACTCGGAACTTCTACTACCTCAGATTAATTAATACTCAATTAATGTCCCCAAACTAATGATAGAAATAAAGTGAGAAAATTCAAAATCTGATTTTAAACAAACGAAAAAAAAACGGATAGTAAGTAATTTAGCACGTAATCAGATTTTCTAAATAAATTATTTCAAAAAAAAAATTGGAAAACAATTTCGAAGATCAACTTCCAAGAAAATAATAATAATAATAATAGCAAATAAGGAAATAACTTGGAACAATCTCACCAGGAATCTACCGAAAGAATAATTATTAGAATAATAATGACACTTCAGATCGGTAGTAGTAATAATCCACATCAAATGTTTCTCAAGAACAAATCTCAAGAAAGATCTCACAATGCACTCAGTATGATTTTAGAATGATAACTCTCAGAAAGCTCAGGAACTGAATAACTCTCGAATTTTGATTGATTTGGATTATTTGATTTTTTTAAACCTAAAAAACGCAGGTTTATTTATAGGGGTTTATAACAAGTCCTCCAACGACTAGTTACCATATATCATGATAAATAATTACTTCATAAGCCCCTTTATATTATTAAGACTCAATTCTGGTATAATTCACTTAAATATATCTTTTAAAACATTCAATTTAGTCCCTCAAACTTTTACTAAATCTCAATTAGATAAGATAGAAAGAATTACATGTACTAAATTGAGAGATATCTAAAATACTTGAACCATATCTATATGAATATTCAAATAGGAATATCATATCTTAAATATATCCATATCCCTAAGATATCTCAATCAAGTAAACAAGTAACGGTTAGTTTTTGAATAAAATTTGAAATTCCTCAAAACCTGAAACAGGCCATCGGTTGACTGACTGACACCCACCGGTCGACCGCCCAATTTAAGACGTAGCTCAAGCCAAAAACTATTCGTCCATCGGTCGACCGCTCAACCTTTATCTGTCGACCGAACGATACAAAGACTTTCACAAGTCGACCTACCTGTAGACCTAACGATCTAGAGAGTTCATCCTCTAAGTACAGGTCGACTTACCTGTCGACCAAACGATTCAGAGAGTTCCATAAGTCGACTCACTTGTCGACTGAATGATCCAGAGAGTTAGCCTTATAACATCAGGTCGACTTATCAGTCGACTGACCATTGCTGGAACACTTCTCTCAATTCGATTTTAATTCATTTTTTTCGATGTTTTCGCCACTTTAATCATTTTCTTTTCTCAGTTAGCTCCACTAAATTCTTAAATACAATTTTAATTAATTATTAATGTTTATTTTTCAATTACACATAGGAGCAAATAATTTAATAAATTAGGATCCTATAAAAAACACGCATATTTGTAAAAAATATTTTGTGTCATATGTGATCTTAATTGAGAATCATTAAGAGTAAAAATTTAACCTGAGTTATTTTTACTAGGTTCTTCAATTTCTTCAAACTCTTAGTATCCGTTATCTTTGTCAGTCTCTTTAGTATTTAGCATCCATTTCAACTTCTTCATGATAATATCTTTATTGAAACTTATAAACTGAAACACTCAATAAAATCGTTAATTTCACAAAAAATATCAACATTTAATTGTTCATCAAAATCTTAGAATCAACAAAAATATTAAAAATAAAAACTAAAAAAATAAAGCACATTGAGTCAAGGTAAACACGTAGTGTTGCAACCTCGCCACATTGGCAATTTCTGAATTCGCCCGTTCAAGAACTTTGCCATGGTAGTTTTTCTATACTTCTAGACTTCAACCCAGATCATGGTGATCTCTATCTCCTTGTACTAATTATCCAAGCTCTATTATCAAATGATGCGAACCTCACCAAGGATTAGTGAGACCTAAAACCAAATTAGGATTTTTTTGCGAAAAATCAAACTAAACTCAGATTTATAATGAAATAAAAATACGAAAGTTTGGATAGATTACCTTGACCCAATGTTTATGAATAAAACGCGAACAGAAGGTATAAGAAATGATCTTAACCAAATGATTATAAAGAATCACAAATCAAAGATATAGAGGTTGAACGCAACAAGAAATTTTGATAAGTTCAGAAAAGTTCTATGAAGAAATTAAAGAGAAAAATCCTCTCAATTATATCAATCAATATCAATGTTCTTATTTTTCTCATAGTTATAATGCCTCTTAAATTGGCAGCCAAGAGAAACCTATATAACTCAATTAAAAAAGGCCCCCACGTATCTAAAAGAATTCCTAGCAATGCAGAAGACAAAGACAAAGAAATAAAGAAATCAAAAAAAGACTGCCACATATCTAAGAGAATTCCTAGCAATGTGGAAGATAAAGTAAAAAAAAGAAACAAACTTCCTAACTACTCTTAGTTTAAAAAGGAAAAGATTACTTGGCATTAATGCCTTACAAATAAATAAATGACCTAAAATAAAATTAAAAGACTAATTAATAAAATAAATAAGCTAAAATTTGTGTGTCTCATCCTAGGCCCATTCAGGTTCACGTTCTAAGCCCATTCGTTTACCTTGATGAGGTGAACTAGGCCCTAATCGTCATTTGGGCCTAATCTGGACTTCACCATTTTAGACTTTGCCTAAATATCTTGAATTAATCCATTAAAGACTTCTTTGAATTTTTTAGATCTTGCCTAGTAATAGGCCCAACTGGCACATGTAATGGATCCTTTGATAGTGCTCGTTGATTCTCATCATTTTCCCTCTCTTAAAAAAGATTTGTCCTCGAATCTTCACCATAATGTTGTTAATAACTTGGAAATCAACATACATTCGCCAAGTTCCATCATTCCTAGGCAAAAATAGCACAATTACCATGCACAGACTCATGTTCTCTCTTACGTGTCTTTTGGCCATTAACTCTTCAATTTGCCTTCGAAGTTCCTTTGACTCCTCCAGATTACTCTCATAGGCTGGTTGGTTAGGAATTGCTGCATCGGGCACAGAATCGATTTGATGCTCTATCGCTCTAATTGGTGGCAATTTGCTAGGCATATCACTAGGAAACACGTCCTCATATTCATTATTGTTAACGTGACGTCTAATATGAAACATATTCTCCCTTTGTTGTTCTATGCCATCCTCCGCGACTTAAGCACTTAGAGCACACCTTGCTATAAGTGGCTCTCTTTCTACCAGACATTCTTTATCATCATCACAAGCATTCTTAGGTGGTGGCATCTGGTCATCATTATTCTCGTTTTCAGATTCCAACTCTCCATCAATTTGTGCTATCAATGGTCTTCTTATTTAGGCATTGTGCAGCTATGTGACGTACTCCCAAACAATGAAAATACTTAATATCACGGTTATGACTTTGAGTTTTGTTTTTACCTTCGTTGTTATTTTGGCACCTCAACTCTTCCTTTCAGTGGTTCGATTTTGAATTCCGTAACAATCCTTTTGTCTCTTCTCCCATTCGGCCTCCATAAAGTAAAAGAGCCCGAATTTTGAAATGACCGAGTTTCCTTCCGATAGGTGTAATTTACCTATCTATTTCCAAACCAAACTTGTTAGTTTTCGAGTATTATTATAGTATTTTAATATATTTTAATACGTTTTTATTTGTTTTGTAATAAATCAAGTGTTTGGGGTGAAAAGGGATAAAAATGGATCATAAACGATCAAATCGAATCAAGATCGGTGGAAGAACGGTGGAAAATGAGCAAAAAGGACAAAATTCAGAACCTGCAGCCCACCGCCGCAGCAGTGAAACAACTGCCGCGGCGGTCAAAATACAGAGAGAGGCCTAAATCTTCTGATTACTCACCGCCGCGATGGTGAGATCCACCACCACAGTAGTGAAACAACATGAAACTCTCTGCTTCCACCGCTGCATCCACCGCCACAGCAATGACACTGCCGACATACCCATCGCCGCGACGGTGACCTCTACAATTGTAAAGTGTTGTTTTTTAGATATTTTGACCATCTTATCTTCCTCCATCCTCTCCATTTTGGAAATAAGATCTCATTTAGACTTAGAATAGATTAGAGAGGTGTTTAGGGTTTGCTCAACCAAATACGAAGGAGAATAACACAAAGCGAAGAAGGAGAAACGATCTCAGAACAGTTTTAGCAGCGGATCTTCGGAATATAGCTAAGTTCCTTCGTTTCTTTCTTTATTTTTTTTTAACTTTGGTAATTGGTTTGAGCATGTTTAGCTCGTTTATTATTGTATAAACGGTTATGGCCATGAGCTAAACTTAGATTATCTATGGGATTAATATAGTTTATGAAAATATCGTTTGTTTGAATTGTGTTTCTTTAACAGTTGTTCTTCACTAATTCGATTGTGTTTACCAATTTGTCATGTTTATATGTTTGTTTAGATATATTGAGAAATCGGGGTTTGACACTCGGGAGAGATAACCCTGAATTTGGACTAGGGTTAAACAACACACGACGATTTAAAGACTTGGGAGGATGTTAGAAAGTGTGCAATCCATGACGTTGGGGCAAGACTCATGTGACTATGTGTCCTAAAAAACACTAGAGGGGAACTTCGGCGTTAACGCGAAGTCACATATTTATTCACTTGTCACTCGGGAGATAGAGTGAATGAGTTTATAATACAGTGATTGTCAGATAGGTCGAATACTGTTATTGATAACTAAACGAGATCAAACACGTTTTTCTAAACGAAGTTAATCCCTAGATAATCTATTCCCCTAAACGTCTCAAAATAGTATTATAGTATAATTAGTTTAAGTAGTTAATTAGTTTAGTTATTATTTATTATAAAAACTACAATTTTTATCGCCTAGATAAAGTTAGGTTATGATAATTACGGTATTCAATAATAATCTCAACCAATCCCTGTGGATACAACAATCCTTACTCTTCCCACTCTACCAAAACTTGACTCGTACACTTGCGGTGAAAATAGCGACATATCTACACGCTACCATATTCCTTTTATGTTGTCGCTCCACCTTTATTGCCATGTGCACCATGTCCTCCAACTCCACGTAGTGTTGCAACCCCACCATATTGGCAATTTCTAGATTTGGCCCGTTCAAGAAATTTGCCATAGTAGCTTCTCTATCTTCCTCAACATTAACTCGGATCATGGCGATCTCCATCTCCTTGTAGTAATCATCCACACTTCAATAGCCTTGAGTAAAACCTTGTAACTTTTGGTACAAGTCCTTAGTGTAGAGACTAAGGATAAACCGCCTCATCATAATGGCCTTCATTTCTGCCCATGTCTCAATAGACCTCTCATGGTTTCTCCTCTTGTTCATCACAAGTTGATCCCACCATATTATAGCATAGTCAAGAAACTTAATTATAACGACTTTTACCATTTTCTCCTCGGAGTAGTTGTGGCACTCAAAGATCAACTCCACCTTCTTCTCCCACTACAAGTATGCTTCAGGGTCGATTTTTCCTTGGAACAACAATATCTTCATCTTAATACTTCCCAAGTTATTATCAATTCGCTTCTCATACCTATCTTCTCTATTCCCATATCCACGCGCAAATCTATCCATGCTTACATTAGAAATCCGATCATCTTCATCTAGGTCATCCCCATAATCATGTTCATATTCATACCTAGACAGATTCCTCTCGCTTCATTGCATATTAGGAGCTCTAAGTGACTGCCCTCTTTGTGAACTCGCCTCAACTTTGTCTATTCTCTCATACACTTCATAAAATTGTGATTCCAACAGTTCAAACTTTTGGTTCAAAGACTTAAAGAAGGTTTTGAAGTCTATCGCTTCCGGTGCATCATTGAACGAGCCTTTGTTTGTTTCTTGAGACATGTTTGATAACTTGCAAAACAAAGTTAGTAAACCTCACAAACACTCCCTCACGTGTTTCCCTCAAGATTTCTTATGGCATTCAATCTCTATATCTTTGGTTCATGATTTTTTATAATCATTGGGTTAAGACCGTTTCTTATACATCTCGCATTTCGTTCATAAACCTTGGGTCAAGATGATCTATCCAAACTTTCGTATTTTTATTTCATTATAAGTCTGAGTTTAGTTTGATCTTTCACATTATAATTCTTTGTTCACGCAAAGAACAATGAACATTCATGACAGCAGAATGAGAGTTAAAAATCCACTGAAATGTTTAAAAATAGTAGAATGAAAATATGAATGTTCACATTATAATTTTTTCAACAAAATGACATTTTACGTAAATAATTGAAAATGTATGGACAAATAACTGAGGATTATTTTCTAAAAATCTCTAAAGACTAAAAATTTTATTATAGTAGTTAGGGGTCCATATTATCATTTTCATATCTTTTAGGGTCAATATATTAAATTTTCCAAAAATAAATAAAAACATACAAAAATAAACAACAAATAAATATATTTAATAACAAAGATTAAACATAAAAAACAATAAAATGAAAATAAAATACTCAAAACTAAGTAATCTAATATAAAAATTAGTGATCATAAAGTGAAAATAGTTAAAAAAAAAAACAAAAAATGAAATTTTTATTTATTGTTATTTTTTATACTTTTGATGTATTTATATAATATTTCATACAAAACTAAAAAAAAAAAAAAAAAAGTCAAAATAATGTAGTATTTCAGATGGGACGTGCAAGGCACGTGGCCCATCCTAGTTTTCCCCAAAAAAATGAACCTTTTGATGTTAGAATTTTGAAATTATAAACATAAATAATAAAATATAAACTTTGGGATGCCTTTTAAGGGAGAATCATTATATTTTTCTAACAAAAGATAGTGATATTTTTTTATCTAACCTATTTTTCTTAGGGTTCTTTTTTCAAAGGTCCTAAAAGTCTAAAAAACAACTTTCTAAGAACTATTAAAATTAAACTTATTCAAAAGTACCATCACATTTATCATTCCAATATTACCCCTCATTTATATACACAAAATTCACTTATTTTTTGAAAATTCCACTGAAATTTTTATTTTAATAAAAAAATTAATTAATTTTATTTTTTTAGTTAAAAATGTACACTTTGTTTTAAAATATCACAAATACCCTTCTATATGTTTCACTTAATTTATTTTGTGATATCCATTAAATTTTATTTTTCACTAAATTTTATTTTTTGTTTAGAATATATAATTTTTTTAAAATACCCTAAATACCCCTAAAAATCACTCACATAAATCACTTAATAATTAAGTGAAAATCCACTAAACAATTTTGTTGGCCCAGTGAACTACCCAAGAGAGGGGGTGAATTGGGTAGTTATAAAAATTGAAGCAAATTTTAATCTTTTCAACACTTAAATAAACAAATAATCGATTTACCCTTAATTAATTATTATCTTTATAATGCAGCGGATAAGTGTATTTAATTTAGGTGCACACCCAAATAACAATAAATAAATAATATAACAAAGCAGAATATCACGATATATCTTGGTTCACCAAACTACTCTTGACTAATCCAGTTATCTGAGTTCCATGGAGATTTGCACCCGCTAAACCATTAAGATTCCTTTAAACAGGTAGGAACCAAATCTTTACACAATGATTTTTTTTTTTTTCACAGGCTTAGAATCAACCTTTACAATTATCCTTTGTACAAGCTAAGAAAGAATCTTATCTTTTTACCAGGCTAAAGACTAACCTAACCCTTTTACAGGTTAAGGATCAAATCTAATTCTTTTATACCTTAGAAAAATAATCAAATCTCACCAGAATTACTCCAAGTATCCTTTTCACCGGTAAGGATGAAACCGTTATAAAATCACACAAACTAATTCTATTTAGGAATAATTAACACCTATCTCTTTTCACGTAAAAGAGTAACCTAACCTTTTTATACCTTAGGTAAGATCAAACCTCAATCTCTTTACCGGAAGAGATTAAAACCCAACTACCACTGATTAGATATTCCCAACAATATCTAATCCGCACACAATTCATTAATTACAATAAATTGATAAGTTTCATCCCACTCTGAGCTTCTACCACCTCAAGTCTATTTAAACTCAATTAATGTCCCGATAAATACTAGTGATAGAATTAAATGAGATATGATTATAAAATAAGTGGATAATATACAATTGAGCACGTAATTAGATTATCATCAAAATTGTTTTCTAAAATAATTTTTATACAATTTAAAGTTCAAAAACGATTTCACAATGATCTAGAATCCAAGCAAGTAATAATAATACCAAATAATAATTAAGAACAAAAGCTTGGAACGATCTTACCAGAATACAACCAAAAGAATGAAAACTGAATCGCAGTAAAGCTTAAATCGGTGACAGCAAAATTCTCAACACTTATTCTCAAGAATGATCTCACAATAAACTCTCAGTATAATATCAGAATAATAACTCTTAGAAAGCTCAGGAACTGATCTGTTCTTGATAGAATAATATATCTCATAAGTGAAAAACGCAGGTCTATATATATTGGTTTTAAACAAGTCCTCTAACGGTTAGCTCCTACAAGATATGACATTTAAATGCTCATATAGTCCGCTCATATAGTCCCCATATATTAATATTACTCAATCTTGGTTCAATTCACTTAATTTTAACTTTTAAATCTTTCAATTTAGTCCCCCAAATATTTTTCAATCTCAAATAAAACTAAATAGGAAGTATTGATTGTACCAATTTGAGAAACACTTAAAATATTTGTATCATATCTATAGAGATATATAAGTATGAATGATATATCTATAATATCTTCAAATCCCTAGAATATCTCCAAGATATTAACCAAAAAACGGCTAGTAATGTCTACTTTTAAATAAAATCCACGAAATCCTCAAATCCTGAAACTGCACAGTTGGTTGACCAACCAAACCACCATCAGTCGACCGATCATTTCATGTTGTAGCCCAAGCCATTTCATATGCCATTCGGTCGATCGATTCCCCATGGGTCGGTTTACTGATCGATTCAGGATGCTCCCCAGGCCATTTTTTGACCCTAGTCGGTTGACCAATCGATTCAAAGATTCACTTCTCATCCATCGGTTGACCGATCTCTCTTGGTTGATTGACCGATCGATTCAGAGAATTCTCCAATTCCTAGCCACTTCCCGTTGATTGACCGATCTCCTTGCCATCGGTTGACCGATCAGTGCTGGAGCTCATTTTCTTCATTTATTTCAACTCCAATCTTCAACATTTTCGATCCTTTAACCGATTTACTTTCTTGGTTAACTTAATTGACACTATTAATCAATTTTAAATACAAATCTTTCTTAGGTCAATTTTTCCTTTTCAATTTCACATTTGAGCAAATATGCGAACTAATTAGGATCCTAATAAAAACACACATAAATATAAATTCATTTTTGTGTCGTATGTAATCCTAATCGGGATACATTAAGAGTAAAAATTGACTTGAGTTGTTTCCACCTAGATTCATCAGAATCTTTAATCTCTTAATATCCGTCTCTTTGTCTGTCTCTTTGCATCCTTAGCAATATTTTCATGACAACATCAATAATGGAACTTTTACACTGAAATACTTAATAAACGAGTTAGTTTCACATTAATGCTTAATTATCCATCAAAATCTTAGAATCAACAAAATCAAGTAAAAAAACACTAAAAATTATAAAATGCAAAAATTAAAATTCTGAATTGAGACATTAAAAAATCGAACCACCATAAAATAAGCTATCACCTTACCATATTCTCATGAATAAATCCATTGAAAATCAAACGAAGAACCTAGATTCACTGTATTCAAAAATAAAAAACAATATATATATATATATATATATATATATATATATATATATATATATATATATATATACTGAAGAACGTGAACATATCTCACAATATATCTAAACTCTTAACGGCGAAACCCGTCTTCAACCTCTGAATAATATTCCACTCAATGAATTCTGAAATGAAAAACACTAAAAATAAACCAATCCCAACAATATAAATGTATAAAAACACACAACACATTTCAAATTTATCCACATAAATCAACAATTCAAAATATGAAGCATTTCTTTAAAAAATTTACCCAATCAAAGTGAAAATCCACTTAAACATGTGCGAAATATACTAGACGTATGTAAAATTTTAAATTCCACTTAAAATTACACAATCAATGTCCATCCACTAAAAATCAATAAGTGGATATCCACTAAAGAGCTATCAGTGAATATCCATTTAACTTCATTAGCTAGTTTTGATAAATAATAACATAAAAAATTGCGCGCAATAGATAAAACAACAAATAAATCGACTTAATGAAATAGTTAGAACTTATTTGAATCTAACTGGCTATCTTGAACCATATTAAAATACTAATTCAATTTCATTTCTCATCCTCCACCTCTCAAGCAACTAAAACAGTGAAATGCATAATTATCAGTAGAAATAAATCAGTATAAGTGACGCGGAGTAAATATATTGCATACCTATCAAACCGTTTTGTACCAATAGCATCCATTTCATCTATAAAAAAGATACAATGAGATTTTTCTTTAACAAGGTGAAAACCATCATGAACAAGTTTTGCACCAGCACCAATAATCATCTACATTCACAACTGGTGGCCGCAATTTAAGCGCTGCCACTTTCACTACAAGCGTATGGATCAAGTTTTAGTATAATAGACTTTTCGATCGGGTATCATATCCACAGGGATTGGTTGAGATTACTATTGAGTACCGCGATTGTCATAACCCAACTTTATCTAGGCGACAAAAATGGTATTTATAATTAAATACTAATACTAAAATACTAATGTACTATACTAATTACTAATACGAGATAGTTATGGGATAGATTATCTAAGGATTAACTTTATTTACTTAAACGCGTTTGATTTCATTTAGTCTACAATAATGGTGTTCGACCTATTCGACAATCTCAGTATCTAATACTTCTCCGCCACCTCTCCCGAGTATAAGACGGGGGAATACACAACTTCGTGTCAACAAAGAAGTCTTCCTCAATGTCTTAACGACCCTAGGTTGCGTGAGTCTTACCGCAACGTCATCGATTGCACACAAAATCTCAGTTCATAAACTCTCCCGTCACCTCTCCCGAGTGTAAGACGAGGGATATAACGCAATTTCGTGTCAACAAAAAAGTCCCCCTCAACGTCTTAACAACCCTAGGTCATGTGAGTCTCACCCCAATGTCATTGATTTCATGCGTTGTGTTTACCCTATTGACAATCTCAGTTCTAAAACTTATCCACCACCTCTCCTAAGTGTGAGACGGGGGAATACGCGACTTTGTGTCAACAAAGAAGTCCCTCTCAATGTCTTAATCACCTTAGGTCACGTGAGTTTTTCCCCAACGTCATCGATTGTACACTTACTAACGTCTTCCAGGGTCGTTAGATCGTAACGATATGTTTACCCTAGTCCAAATCCGGGGTTACCTCTCCCGAGTGTCAAAACCCGTATTCTCAAATCCAACCCTAATACCTTAACAAACATATTAAAGTTGTCATAAAATGATAAACACAATCGGAATTAAAAACAAACAACCGTTAAATAAACACATCAAACTAGTTTTACACAACTACATCTATCCCTAGCTAATATATATCTAATCTAACATGATCTTGGCCATTAAAACATTAAACCAAGAGGGATTCATCATCATTTACATTAAAACATTAAATTACAAAGAGAGAAACAAAGAGAGAAAGATCAAATCTTAAAGTGGAAGTGATCCATTGTCGCCAAAAATTGATCCGCCAATGTTTTCTCTTCTCCGAATGATAAATCTCATCTTTGAGCTCTTCAAAAATGGCCAAGGATCAAGCTCATAATGTTAGGGGCGTCTAACCATCCCAGGCTTTTCAATGGAAGTGGGAGAAAGGGTTTTATAGTGGTAAGGTTTCAAAAATATCTGAAAATATCTCAAAAGATCTTAATTTTGCACAGAGGTGACCGCCTAGGCGATGGGTATGTCGGCTGCTCTCTGATATTTCACCGCCTAGGCCGTGGGACTAGCTTCCAACTCTCTGTATTTTCACTGCCTAGGCAGTGGCCAAACTGCCTAGGCGATGGGACTTTGCTCATTTTTAGCACTCTCTGCATTCTCACCGCTACGGCGGTGGGTCTTGTGCCTTTGAAACCTTGTTCCTTCAATATTTCTTTACCGTTTTCGCTCGTTTGTCGCTTGTTTGCGTCCCTACACCCGAATTACATAAAAACTAAAACAAACGCAATTAAATATTACTAATACTCTCGAAAACTACCAAATTCGGTTTAAATTAAACTAACTACACTAATTAACTAACAACTAATCTAAAAATGAAAAACTTTAACAAAGAAAAAGTATATGCATGCGAGTTCCAAATTAAATCGAAGAAACCAAGTTGGTCCTCCCTCAACAACCCTTAATCTGATCAAGTTCGGGAAATAATACACACCAAGTAGTGTTCTAGAATTTCAATACTCAATATCAATAAAAACCATTCTAGATCCATTTGAAATGTGTGTGTGTGAGAGAGCTCAAATGTATAACTAACCAAACTCCAGATTGGATTATTCAGTAAACAAGTTCATGACATAAACCTTAGAGGATTCAGGAAAACCATATACTTGACTAGGCTCGACTATCCACTAATGTAGTTTCAAATATTCTCAAAGAACAATAGGGCTTGGTTAAGCTTTAGAGAACGACCAAGGGTATCGCCGGAATGGAAAATAGCAAATTGTTAAGATAAAACGATACTCGAGGTACAAACTCTTGTCGCTATCTCACTCTCGTAACCCCACATGTTTAAAATACAAACTTGAACAAGAATTTAAGAACGTTGTAATCACTTGTCGAAAGAAATAAAAATAAAAATATATTCACATAGTTTTTTTTTAATAAACATTGTCACACCCCCAAGCTTATTCGAATTTGTACAATTTTAGGGCATGCAAATCGAATGACAAGTGAATACATTAATACTGAACCAATAACAATTTATCTGAAACCTCAATCGCTCACTTCAAGTCAGCATTAGTCTATGCTACTTGATTCCACTCAATTTTGACTTTTAGGCTTAACGACAATAGTTTAGAAAATTTTAATTGGATAGAGTATTGAAACGTGTTCAGAATTGAAAAGATTATTGGCTTCGACAAGGGAACGAGGGATAAAAAATTTCAGGTTAGCTTCAAAAGGTTCAAGTGAAAAAAAATGAAGGCCTAAATCATGCCTCCGGAATTACCTTACCTAGGATTTCGCCTCAAGTCTACACCAAATCAAGTTCTAGATTTCTCTTTTCTGTCATGAACTTATTACTAATTAATCATCGTCAATTCATTCAAATAATTATACACTGAGTCCATGCGATCGTGCGATTTAAGGATCATAATATTTTTTACCTAATCGACATGCTAAGCACACAAAACAAACATGAATGGCATCATCCCTGACCTCGATATACAATTAAAAGATAATTTTCATCATCGAAAAACGGCCCTAGACGAATTCAACAACTCATCAAGCATATACAACTTCATACATACACAAAACTATATTAAATCTAAATACTAACATACATACACTAATCTAAGAATTTAACATGCTAAAACATGAAAATTAAAATAAAGCTTAACTAAAAATTAAAGTTTTACATACAAAAAAAATATTTCCATCTTACACATCTTTCTTTAACAACACAAAATGTAATGTACATTCCTCCCAAACTTAAAAAGAGGCAGTGCCCTTACTGATTAAGCAGCGAACCCAATAATAGTTTATAGAAATGACAAGTAAAATTGGGTGCTGACACATACCTAGGGGATAAGATGTAAAAGTCTCACCCCCTTCCGTTCGCTGGGAGGAAAGTCACCGCCACCACTATCACATCGGAATGGAAATTGTGGCGGTTGCAAAAGGTGTGGCGGCACATGTGGATAAGCAATCATGTCAAAGCTGACACGCTCGCACATGATCCGATGGATTTGATCTTGATGTCTGATACATACACCAATCACAATGGTTTCAACAAAATTTTAAAAATATAGCGTGCAATTTTGTTTCACACAATTTAAGAATCCATAGAAACTTTATCACAAAAAATCAAACCAAAATCCCATAGAAATTGGAAATCACGAAAGTGGGGTTGAAAATTGATTTTTGGTGGATGATTTGAGGTGGAAATCACAAATTTTGTAAATGGAATGATGAATTTGGGGGTTGGAAATGGTTTGGGAGAATGAAAATAAAGCGATTTTGGAGTTTCAAAAGTGGTTGTGTGGTAGGGCGTAAAATACGCTACTACTTTCACTCGCAAGTATACGAGGTCAAGTTTTTGTATAGATCAAGAGAGTTAGAGTTATCGTATCCACAGAGATTGATTGAGATAACTATCGAGTATCGCGATTGTCATAACCTAATTTTATCTAGGCACTAAAAATGGATTTTAATTAATTACTAATACTAAACTAAAATACTAATTAAGTTAACTATACTATAAATACCAATTTAAGATTATTTAGGGGAGTAGATTGCCTAGGTATTAACCTTATTTACTTAACTGTGTTTGATTTTGTTTTAGTTAACATTAATAGCGTTCGGCGTATCCGACAATCTCGATTCGTAAACTCCTTTGCCACTTCTTCGGAGTGTAAGACGGGGGAATACATGAATTCGTGTCAATGCCGAAGTCCCCCTCAACGTCTTAAAGACTCTAGGTCACGTGAGTCTCACCCCAATGTCATCGATTGCACACTTTCTAATGCCCTTTCGGGTCGTCAGATTGTCGCGTTGTGTTAACCCTAGTCCGAATCCGGGGTTACCTTTCCCGAGTGTCAAACCCCGTATTCTCAATATATCTAAACTAGCATATAATCGTAGAAAACATGGCAACACAATCAAAATACGAAGAACAACCAAGAACGAAACACAAACTCAACTAAAACTACATTTTCATAAATAATACGTTAATCCCTATTACAATCCATGTTTAACTCATGGCCCTAACTATTTATACAATGCATAAAGAGCTAAACATGCTCAACAATTACCAAAATGAATAAAACAAAGAGAGAAAACAAACGACTTAGCCGATATCCGAAGATTTGCCGCTAGAAACGTCGATCGATCGCTTCCTCGTTGATCCTCCACCACGGGTTGAGATATCTCCCTCCAAAATCCCTAAATATACCCTTAGATATAGCCTACAAGGCTAAAAAATGCATGAGATCAAGAGAGAGACCGGAGAAGGAGGGGAGATGGGGTATTTA
The DNA here is from genome assembly GCA_016647705.1 of Eucommia ulmoides. Classification (NCBI taxonomy): domain Eukaryota; kingdom Viridiplantae; phylum Streptophyta; class Magnoliopsida; order Garryales; family Eucommiaceae; genus Eucommia; species Eucommia ulmoides. The sequence goes on along the minus strand of CM028332.1, from coordinate 42,684,574 downwards.
TAGCCAAAATATCCAAAAAATATCTAAAAATATCTCAAGACTGTGCAGGGGAAATCCGCCTAGGCGAAATTAGGTCGGTTTGGCTGATTGCCTAGGCGGTGGACTGGGAGAACATTCTGTTGGATTTTCGCCTAGGCGAAGTGTTAGTAGCCCATCTTCGTTTTTTACTGGATTTCTGCCTAGGCGAAGGGATCTTCGCCTAGGCGGTCATCCGTCAGTAACATTTTGCTCTTTTCTCAGCTTCTTTACCGCCTTTGCGGTGGGCTTGTTTCATCTTTTAGCCTCTGAGCTTGTTTATCCACCGTAACTTCGAACTACTTTGGTTCGATCTCATCGTTTCCACTCCAGCTTCCTATCTTTATGTCCCACACACCTGATTTATACAAAAAATATGAAAACTAATTAAAACACATAAAAATAACTATAAACGTACTCGAAAACTAACAAAACCGATTTGAAAATACGTAAGTATTTTACACCTATCAATGTGTCATTTTTGTATAGCAAGATGGTTTTAATTAAGCAAAGGCTTCACCGCCGTGGGGTGGGAATCACCGCCTCAGTGGTGTGAGCACCTTTTAAAACCTGAACTTTCTGTCATTTCGCTGCCTAGGTGGTGGGAATCACCGCCTCGGTGGTGGAGCGCCTTTTTCATAACCTAACACTCTGTTGTTTCACCGTCGCGATGGTGGATTTCACCGCTGCGGTAGTGAGGCGTTTATGCTAAAAACTTGACATCCTGTATTTTTAGCGCTGCGGTGGTGCGTCCATCACTGCGGCGGTGAGCCTACTGCTGGATTTTTATTTTTTCTTCATGTTTTCGGACAAAGGCTCCACACCATCCGTTTCCACTTCGCTTTTTCAATGATTTTAAGTGAGAAACACATCTCCGATTATCCTCACTCCTTAATTTACCTCCAAACACGCTCCGAGACCATTCTAGCCTCCAAAAAATAAATAATAGCAAAAATTGGGTAAAATTTGATGCCCTCGGTTTTGGATTAAAAAAAACGTGACTTGCTTGATTTACCGTCCCTAGCTGAATTTGGTAGAGCATTTTTCACCAAAATCCATCATAGACAAGGAATTAGGGTTAGTACACTTCGTTGGATCACAATTCATGGCATTGAAGTTGGCTTCTTCTCTCTTTCCTTATCATTTTCAATGTATACGCTCGATCTCGGGATCAAGAGTCAAGAATTCCAAACTTTTTCTACGTTGCATGCACTGGTTAATCACAACTGATGAAACAAATGAACAAAATAATTAAAAAGAAAATAAAAGAAAAGAATTGTCTGCATTAATATTTAACTACTTAGTCGCAATATCAATTCTACGCATTCAACACCATCCCCGACAAGGGCGCCAAAAACGTGGTGGCCGCAATTTAAGTGCTGTCACTTTCTCAGTAAGTGTATGGATCAAGTTTTAGTATAATGGATCTTTCGGTCGGGTATCGTATCCACAGGGATTGGTTGAGATTACTATTGAATACCGCGATTGTCATAACCTGACTTTATCTAGGCAACAAAAATGGTATTTATAATTAAATACTAATACTAAAATACTAATTTACTATACTAATTACTAATACGAGATAGTTATGGGATGGATTATCTAGGGATTAACTTTATTTACTTAAACGCGTTTGATTTAATTTAGTCTACAATAATGGTGTTCGACCTATTTGACAATCTTGGTATCTAAAACTCCTCCGCCACCTCTCCCGAGTGTAAGACGGAGAAATACGTAACTTCGTATCAACGAAGAAGTTCCCCTCAATGTCTTAACAACCCTAGGTTGCGTAAGTCTTGCCCCAACGTCATCGATTGCATACAAAACCTCAGTTCATAAACTCCTCCGTCACCTCTCTTGAGTGTAAGACGAGGGATATAACACAACTTCGTGTCAACGAAGAAGTCCCCCTCAACGTCTTAACGACCCTAGGTCACGTGAGTCTCGCCCCAATGTCATTGATTTCATGCGTTGTGTTTACCCTATCGACAATCTCAGTTCTAAAACTCCTCCACCACCGCTCCCGAGTGTAAGACAGGAGAATACGCGACTTCGTGTCAACGAAGAAGTCCCCCTCAACATCTTAACGACCCCAGGTCACGTGAGTCTTTCTCCAACGTCATCGATTGCACACTTACTAACACCCTCTCAGGTCGTTAGATCATAACGATGTGTTTACCCTAGTCTAAATTTGGGGTTACCTCTCCCGAGCGTCAAATCCCGTATTCTCAAATCCAACCCTAATACCTTAACAAGCATATTAAAGTTGTCATAAAATGATAAACACAATCAGAATTAAAAATAAACAACCATTAAAGAAACAAATATTTCATCAAACTAGTATTTACACAACTACATCTATCCCTAGCTAATATATATCTAATCTAACACGATCTTGGCCATTAAACATTAAATCAAGAGGGGTTCATCATTATTTACATTAAAATATTAAATTTTAAAGAGAAAAATAAAGAGAGAAAGATCAAATCTTAAAGTGGAGTGATCCACTGTCACCAAAGATCGATCCGCCAATGTTTCCTCTTTTCCGAATGATGAATCTCCTATTTGAGCTCTTCAAAAATGTCCAAGGATCAAGCTCCTAAGGTTAGGGGCGTCCAACCGTCCAAGGATTTTCAATGGAAGTGGGAGAAAGGGTTTTATAGTGGTAAGGTTTCAAAAATATCTCAAAAGATCTTAATTCTACACAGAGGTGACTGCCTAGGCGGTGGGTATGTCAGCTGCTCTCTGATCTTTCATCGCCTAGGTCATGGAATCACCGCCTAGGCCGTCAGATGCCTAGGCGGTGGGACTTTACTCATTTTCAGTACTCTCTGCATTCTCACTGCCGCAGTGGTGGCCTTACCGCCACGGCGGTGGGTCTTGTGCCTTTGAAAGCTTGTTCTTTCAACGTTTCTTTACCGTTTTCGCTCGTTTGTCACTTGTTTGCATCCCTACACCTGAATTACATAAAAACTAACAAAAATGCAATTAAATATTATTAATACACTCGAAAACTACCAAATTTGGTTTATTAGTAGATAGGTATTTTACACCTATCAACAACATGTTTGATTGACATACTAGTTGTGCACAATTAAGAACACCTTACTCACAATTCAAAACAATAAACTAGTTCTCTAAGCGTATTCCATATTGTTTTATAGTAAGATTAAAAATAATTACTAAGATTATACAGTTGTAAGAAGCCACTTATCAGAAGCAGATTCATAGCCAACCAACACTAAATAGCATAAAGTTATAAGCTAAGTATGGACAAGATCTGAGTCTGATCTGTCAAAATTCAAAACCAAAAAAAAAGAAAAAAAAGAAGAAAGAAATACCTAAAATCGTTCAGGCAGTGATGGCTGTGGGGAAAAATGATAGCGACGGTAGCTGGTGCTCCTCCTCCTCGGCAGTTCTTTCTATGGCCAGATCTAACCTAGATCTGGACATATCTAAGAAAGAAAAACAAAACCTAGATTTGGCTAGACTTAAACAACGAGGACGATGACCACGGCAAGTGGCGATGATGGATGAAGTGACGATGAACGACGACGATAGATTGAGGAGACGAGGATGACGACGGTAATGATGCTAGATTGAGGAGACGAGGATAACAGCGATGAGAGAAGAACAAAGAGAGAAAGATGATAATGAGATGAATAGAGAAAGAGAGACTTGAGAGTCACAAGTGGTGAACGAGTGAAATAAGAGAGAGAGAAAAAAACCAACAAAAAATAGGGCTTAAAATTTTAGGGGTAATTTTGTCATTAAAAATTATTATTAGGGTCTGTGCATTTTTTTTTTAAATAATAATTTTGAACAAAGTTTTAATGTGTAGGGGCGGAAAGTTGTTTTTTTTAAAAGTAGAAGTTTTATCCTATTAAATTTGAATTTTAAAGTTCCTATATTAAACATGTTTTCCAAATAAAGTTAGCAATCAAGTTGGATGAAAAGACAATTTTAAAACATTATAAAAGTTTGCAAAGTTTAAGGTACAACAGATAACGTTAAGGAAAATGGAAAGTTTAAAGAGAGAAACTCTCAAGGATAAGCAACTGGCAATCTCAACTGAAGAGGAAGATTGACTTGAGGGCAGTAAAAAGAAAGTCAAGAATAATCATGATACAATGGAAAGTTGTATGGATTTTGATTCCAACAGAGTTGAATTAGAGGAGATGGATGTTGTGCCCAACCCAATCTGGGGTACAAAAACGAAGCAAACTCTAGCGAATGAACCAAATCACATGCATACACAATCTAAAGTCTTTTGAAGATGTTCTCAAGGGGAAAAGTGATCAACCTATGAAATTTATTCAAGATATGTATTTTGATGCTGAAGATGATAAAATGGCAGTAGGTAAAAACCCTAATCTATCCTAGGAGCATGGTGTGGATAATAGGGAAAGAATTCTTGAGGTCTTTATGTCGGAGACCATTATCTCACAAATCTGGGAGAGATAGAATGATACCCTGATCATAATGCTGCTTGGGAGACCTATAGGCTACAAAGTGTATGCGATCGAGCTAGACTTATTTGGAAGTTTCAAGGGGACTTCAAATTGATTGATCTTAACTACAATTTAGATTTGGATAAATTTGATAGAATCAGTGACACTCATAAGGTCCTGACTGATGGGCTTTGGGTGACCCTTGATCACTATCTAACAGTTAGAAAATGGGAAGTTGATTTTTGGCTTGAGTTTGTGGTGGAATCACAAACAGCTGTTTGGGTTAGACTCTCAAATATCCCATTTGAATATTATGAATTACCAGTTCTTTATGACATAGGCAAGCTGCTAAGTCATCCTATTAGAATTGATGAGAATACTACGTTATCCTACATAGGTAAGTTTGCTAGACTACGTATGGAAATTGATTTGAACAAACCCCTAATCCCTCGGTTCAAAATGAGGGAAATATTTTTTAAGGTGGAATACGAGATCCTGCATGGTCTTTGTTACTCCTGTGGTAGGGTATACCATTATACGGCGGAGCGTTTGTTACGTGCTCGCGTATCGACTACTTGCAAGTGTACGAGGTCAAAGTTTTAGTATAATGTGATCGTGAAAGATCAGGTTATCGTATCCACAGGGATTGATGTCGTTACTATCGAATATTGCATTTATCATGACCTAACTTTATCTAGGCGACCAAAAATGTAAATAATTAATTAAATTAAACTAATATAACCTAAATTATCTATACTAACATACTAATACATTTTAGGGGAAAGAACTGTCTAGGGATTAACGTGTTTACAAATACGTGTTCGATCTCAATTTACTCACGTTTACGATGTTCGACCTATTTGACAATCTTGGTTCGTAAACTCCACCGCCACCTCTCCCGAGTGTAAGATGGGGGAATACATGACTTCGAGTCAACGAAGAAATCCTCCTCAACGTCTTAATGACCTTAGGTCACGTGAGTCTCGTCCAGTGTCATTGATTGCACACAATCCAACTCCCGACCGGGTCATTGGATCGTCGTGTTGTGTTTACCCTATCGACCATCTCGGTTCTAAAACTCCACCGCTACCTCTCCCGAGTGTAAGATGGGGGAATACATGATTGCGAGTCAACAAAGAAGTCCCCCTCAACGTCTTAACAACCCTAGGTCATGTGAGTCTTACCCCCAACGTCATCGATTGTCCACAATCCTAACCCCGACCGGGTTATTGGATAGTGGCGTTTGTTTACCCTAATCCGAATCTGGGGGTTGTCAAACCCCATATTCTCTATGTATCTAACTAAGCATAATAAACAAACAATAAGATAAACACAATCAAACTACGAAGAACAAACATAAACGCAACACCGAAATCATCCAAACACATATTTATAAATTTATTGTTAATCCCTATACAATTCACATTAACTCATGGTCATAACCGTATAAACATTGAAATCGAGTTAAACATGCTCACAAAATCCTAAGTTAAAGAAACAAGGGAATAAATCGAAGAACTTAGCCTTGTTCGAAGTTTAGCTACTAAGAACGTTCAACGATTGCTTCGCCATCTTCTCCTCCTTCGGAATGTGAGCTCTCCCTCTAAAACTCTTCTATCTACCCTCAGATATATTCTAAGGGGATCAAAATGCCCAGAGAGACCAAAAATGAGAGAGGGGAGTGGCTTAAATAGGGAAAATATCTCAAAAATATCTAACAAAATATAAAATCTGGCGTAGAGGCCACTGCCTAGGCTGTGGGTATGTCGGTTGGTTGATCACCTCGGCGGTGAAGACAACGGTGGTCTTGGTTGACATTCTGCAGTTTCACCGCCACGGCAATGGACATTCAACAAGATCATGCCACTCTCTGTATTTTCACCGCTGCGACAAAGGTCTGAATATCGCAGCGGTGGGCTTCTTTCACAATATTGCCTCCGTGCTTATTTTTTCACAGTTATTCGACCTTTTTTGGTTTCATCTCATTGTTTTCACTCCAGTTTCCTATTTTTTTGCCCCACACACCTGATTTATATAAAAAGTATAAAAACTAATTAAAACATAATAAAAATAACTATAAAAATACTCTAAAACTAACAAAATCGATTTGAAAATATGTAGGTAGATCACACCTACCATCGAACGGAACTATGTCCCTACATGAAAAACCAACCCGAAGACGGTGAGGTTGTGCTGGAAAAAAGAGAAGGCACAGTGGTAGATGTTCTAATGGTCAAAAGCACGGGGAACCAGATGATGGCAGAGGTTTGTCATGAGGTCAATGTCATATTAATGGACTCAAAGATCAGGGAGACAGACATGGCGTTGGAAAAAGGAGACGATGAATTTGGGCCCAGATTACTAGTCATGAGGTAAAGAAAGTTTGGGTTGAATAAACCCAAAACTCAGAGAGGCCCAACAGATAAAGTTCCGGAGAAGCCCAAAAGGTTTAACGTTTTTAGAGGAAAAATAGCCCAAAGGGGAGATCTAGATAGGCTAACTGTGGCCAAGGGAAGTGGAGGTGTTGGGGCATCCAAAGCCCAACAAGTAAAGTATGACAGAGGCTTAGCCCAAAATCAATCTCAATACCCTAATTAGATTATTGGGTTTTCAGGGAGAAAGAGTTTAGGAAACCCTAGAGCTAATACAAGTACAAGGGGAGATCATATTAGGAAGATGAGTGAATCTAAGGGGTAGGGCTCGAGGATCATGGGAGGAGCTCAGGCAATTAAACAAGCCAAGGACACGCCTAGAGTTGCGATGGAAAATGCTGCCCAAAAGGCAGCGGTGGATGTGACGATTCGGGAAAGCAACATTTCAAATACTTTGGATAAGACCTCCATTAATGCTTCAGGAAGCGTTCCACCATCAATTTCAATGGGAAATTCTCAACACTCCACCCCTACTCACATCTCTAGCTCAAATCCTGCTCATCCACCTAAACCTCCTGATTTCAGTATAAGCTTACGATCATCGTATGGAAGGTCTCCAAGTTAATCTCCTCCAAAGGTTCCCATTCTCATTGATCATGGAATAGGTGGAGTACAGGATCTAGTACATGGTGGTGTTATGGTTGGTAGACTCAGTAATGCTAATGGTAAAGATCCTAGAGCAGAAATAACCAAATTCGTCATTCATGGAGATACACTTCGAGTTAGTAAAGGCATGAGATAGTCTGGTGAGGAGATGCAAAACGCTCTTGGGGATCAGTGATTCTTGTTGGCCTAGTGAGCTACCCAAGAGGGGAGGAATTGGGTAGTTATAAAAAATTTTAACAAATAAATCTTTCAACACTTAATTAACAAATAATCATTTTTTTCTAAATCAATTATTATCTTCGTTACACAGTGGATAAGTGTTTAATTCTAGGTGTACACCCAAACAAAATATAAAGAAAGTAAATAATACAACACGCCAAGATATATCCTAGTTCAGCATGCTAGCCTTGCCTAATTCAGTATCCAGAGCACCACGTAGATTCGCAACCTCTAAAACCCTTATTCCTTTAACGATAGGAACCAAACCCTTACAATGATTCTTTTCCCAAGCTCAGAATCAACATTTACAATTTCTCTTTTTTAAGGCTAAGGAAGAATCTTATCTTTTTACCAGGCTAAAGACTAACTTAATTTTATTACAGGAAGAATCACAACCTCACAACTCTCACAAGTATCCTTTTTCCCAAGTAATGATTTAACCATTACAATTCACTCAAAATTAATTCAATTTCAGGAATAATCAAAACCTACTTCTTTTCAAGAAAAAAAATAACCTAACTTTTTTTATACCGTAGAATAAAGATTAAACCTTAAGCTTTTTCACCAAAAAAAATTGAAACCTAACTACCCTGACTAGACACCGCCCCAAGCGTGTCTCATCTGCTCAAACTCACAAACACAAAAAATAATGAGTTTCTTCCCACAAGGAGCTTCTACCACCTCAATATAGTTATACTCGATTAATGTCCCAAAATTTACTATTGGATAGATTCAACGTGAGGCAAATTAATATCTGATTAATAATAAGTGTAGGTAGCACAAATTAAAGCACGTAATCAGATAAACACACAAAATCATTTTAAAAAGATTTTTATGCTCTTAAATTTGTAAACGATTTTCTAACGATCTTAAATCCAAGAAATCAACAATACTAAGAAATATAAATTAATAACAATAACTTGGAAAGATCTCACTATAAAAAGACCGAAGAATGAAAACAAGATCGTAAGACAACACAAATCGATGATGTTAATTCAACAACGCTTTAGCTCAAGAACTTTAACATAAAATATCTCTTGAATAATATAAGAAGAATGTTAAGTCTTAGAAAAACATAGGAACTGATAGTTCTTGATGTATTTTATCCAATTTTTTTAAGTCTATATATATAGATTGATATCAAGTCGTCCAACGGCTAATTTGCAATAGATATGTCTCTAAAAGGCACTTTTAAACCCCATTTAACATAATAATTCAATTCTGGTGTAATTCACTTCAAAAAAAAATTTAAAATTCTCAAATAAGTCCATAAAATATTTCTCAATTATCAATCGCAAAGATATGAAGTATTTAGTTGCTAAATTTTAGAGAATCTTTAATTATATGGACCAAATCAATAGGGATATCAAAATACATGTACCATATCTTCAGTAGGTTCAAATCCCCCAAAATTCTCCCTTGAAATCATAAAAACGGATTTTTTTTTTTACCAAAATCCTAAATTCTGCGAAATCTCAACCGAAACAATCGATTGACCTAACCCTGACCTGTCAGTTCATAGATTGATATAGCGTGCAAACTAGGCCAATCAGAAAAGTTGGTCGATTGACCGATCCCTCTGTAGTTGGTTAACCGATTGGTTCAAGGAGTTTTCCCTGCCAAATTCTGGCATAGTCGGTTGACCAATTGTCTCTCAATCGGTTAACCGATTGGTTCAGAGATTTCGACCGATTGCCTTTAGTCGGTTGACAAATTGCTTCAGGATCTTCACATTTTGCTTAAAAAACCTCACTGTTTCAAATAATTGACCTTATCATTTCTGATCAGTTAACTGATTGATGTTGGTTGGTCAATTCCTTTACCAATTTCTACTCCAAAATCTAACGTTTAATTTAGTTCACTGATTTCTTTTCTCATCAATCCCACTCCTCCTAATATTTGTCGCAATCCAGTGAGAGGTATATTAGGAAAATACATCTCATCTGTCTAACTTCAAAATATGTCTAAGTTTAACCTTATCGAATTTAATTTATTTACCTTTAACAAATGACCTCATTTGTTTGTCTCTAAGTGTAAGATTACTATAAAACATTCTTACCGAAATGGGCATCCACTCATTACTCTGGGAGACAAAATCGGTCCAACCCAAAACCCTAATATACTTTTCAAGATTAAGATTTTCTTCTTTAATCCATCAAAATCTATGGGTTTACAACAAACGACCTTTCAATTTGCAAATTCATTTTTAAATTTATTTTCATCCTCCTTGCTTTCAAAATGGGTATTGTCATATTTGGGTTTTCTCGAGCAAGGTCTTTTTATTCTGGGCATTCTCAAAAGTGAGTTCAACAATTGATTTTAAAACTCAAAGATCTAACAAAATGGACTAAATCTATCGAAACCGTAGAGAGAGATGGAAGAACCAAACTTATGATGAAGCTTTTGATTCCCAAATGGTAGATCCATGCCCCTAATCTTCTAATCCAAGCCAAAACATGATGATCTCTTGAAGATTTTGGATGAAAAACTCTTAGGAGAAAAAGGGTTTTTAGAGAAAAAGGGCTTCAAAACCAAAATAGGGGTGAAATGAAGGGGCTAGGGATATTGTTTCCATAATAGTCAATTGCCAAACTGTTCTTGGTCGATTAACCGATAAATGCAGAGTCAATGTATTGCAGACTCTATTCCTGTTGATTGACCGACAGGGCCCTTTTTGTCCTTTTGTACTAATTATTTTGATCCACACATATTATTTAAATCACTTTCATACCCACACACTCTCTCTCACACACACATATCACAAATATCTAATTTAAGAAATGCGAAGCATCGGTTAGCCAAACAAAATTAACATATTTGAATTTTAGAAAATTTGACATACTTAGATCGTCCTTGGGAATAATTGTTGTATGTATCTTTGGTGGATTTTTTACTTCAAGCTTATTGTCCTTTGAATTCACTATATTTTATTTTGCTTGATTTATCACTTTGATTTCCTTCTTCCTTGCATTGGTTCCATTCTGGATTGATTCATTGATAATTTTCTTACATTTGTACGGTGCTTTGAGATGATTTTCCTCATTCTATTTTGTCACCGCTTTATACATGGTCCTTTTCTGGTATTGATTTCTCGCCATTTGTTGAGGATAAGTATCAGTTGATTTCATGTATTGAACTTGTTAGTTTTTAAACTTTCTATTTTGCATATATTAATTCTTTCTCATTGGATCATTGAATATGGACTTCTTTATTGGCATATAGTATTAATTGTATCCTCTTGATTGGTTGAATCTCCAATTAATACCTACATAAAAGTTTTCTCTCTTTGGTATCTAGTTATTTATGGATCCAATAGGGTAACCATGTAATAAATAACAAATTTTCTCAAAATGACCCTTCTTCCCATAATAAAAATATTTAGCATTGTTAGTACGTTTCTTTAGAGAATCATTATTCCGTACGGGAGCACGATATCAATGGTTATACTAAGGAATTGCTTTAGAAACTATTGGTTTTCCAACAAGTTTAGTTCTCTCAATATCCTTGAATTTATTCATTGCTTCATCAAGCTCCTTTTGAGTCTTTTCAAGTAATCGCTCCGTTGAACTAACATTCACCTGTAGACCAAAATCCTTCTTATGCATAAATTCAAGATCATTCTTAAGAATTTAACACTCATTTTAAACAGAATGAATTTTCACACAAGCTCTATCAAGCTCACATCTTGCATTTTCCAACTCAATGCTCAAGGTCTCATTTAACGTCTCAAGATTTTTCTTTTTAAAATCACTTTGTTGAAAATCGCAAACATTGGTTTTCAAAACTTCGTTCTCTTCTTCAAGAAAATTGATGTTTTCAAGCAACTTACCAATTTCAGTCAAAGCATTTTTAAATTCAATAGTTTCAAATTTTTTTATCCAAATTCTTCTTCTTAAGAGACTTAGTGGTACTAAATTTTTTATTTTCGAGAATTGCAATCTTTTGCCCAAGTTTTAAATTCTCTTTTCCAAAAACTTAAGGACAATCAGCGTTTCAATAGCTTTATCTGTAGCGTTTCAATAGACTATTAGAGGAAGTGGGAGACTCTATAATTGTACAAATGATATCATGATTAGTGTACTCCATGTGATAGTGTTTAGTTAGGATTTTAAGCCTGTTGAGCCAAAACCAACTCTAATACCAATTGTTGGCCCAATAAGCTATCCAAGAAGGAGGTGAATTGGGTAGTTATAAAAAAAATATAAACAAATAAATCTTTCAACACTTAATTATCAAATAATCAATTTTTTCTAAATCAATTATTATATTTGTTACGCAGTGGATAAGTGTTTAATTCTAGGTGCACACCAAAACAAAATATAAAGAAAGTAACTAATGCAGCACACCAAGATATATACTGATTCAACAAGCTAGTCTTGCCTAATCCGGTTCTCCGAGCTCCACGGAGATTCGTAACCTCTAAACCTCTGATTTCTTTGACGGTAGGAACCAAACCCTTACAACGATTCTTTTCTCAAGCTCAGAATCAACTTTTACAATTTTTATTTTCCCAGGCTAAGGAAGAACCTTATCTTTTTACCAAGTTAAAGACTAACCTAATTTTATTACAATAAGAATCACAACCTCACAACTCTCACAAGTATCATTTTCCCAGGTAAGGATTGAACCATTACAATTTACTCAAAATTAATTCAATTTCAGGAAGAATCAAAACTTAGTTCTTTTCAAGGAAAATATTAACCTAACTTTTTTATACCTTATCATAAAAATTAAACCTCATCAAAAAAGATTGAAACCTAGCTACCTTGACTAGACACTGACCCAATCATGCTTAATCCACACAAACTCACAAATACAAAAACAATAATGAGTTTCTTCCTACAAAGAGCTTCTACCACCTCAAAATAGTTATACTCGATTAATGTCTCGAAATTTACTATTTGATAGATTCAATGTGAGGTAAATTAATATCCGATTAATAACAAGTGTGGGTAGCACAAATTAAATCAAGTAATTAGATAAACACGCAAAATTGTTTTAAAAAGATTTTTATGGTCTTAAATTTGAAAACGATTTTCTAATGATCTTAAATCCAAGCAATCAAAAATAATATGAAATCTAAATTAAGAACAATAACTTGGAAAGATCTCATCAGGAAAACACCGAAGAATGAAACAAGATCGCAAGACAATACAAATCAGTGACACCAATTCAACAGTGCCTTAGCTCAAGAACTTTAACACAAAATCTCTCTCGAATAATATCAGCAGAATGATGACTATTAGAAAATTGTAGGAACTGATAATTCTTGATGTATTTCATCCAATTTTCCCAGGTCTATATATAAGATTGATATCAAGCCCTCCAATTGCTACTTTTCGAAAGATATGCCTCTAAAAGGCACCTTTAGACCCCATATAATATAATCATTGAATTATGGTGTAATTCACTTAAAACTAACTTTTAAAACTATCAAATAAGTCCATAAAATATTTCTTAATTATTAATCGCAAAGATATGAAGTATTTAGTTGCTAAAATTTATAGAATCTTTAGTTATATAGACCAAATCAATAGGGATATCAAAATACATGTACCATATATTCAGTAGGTTCAAATCCCCTTAAATTCTCCCTTGAAATCTAAAAAATGGCTAGTTTTTGACAAAAATCCCAAATTCCTCGAAATCTCAACCGAAACAATCGGTTGATCGAACCCTGGCCTGTCAGTTGACCGATTGATACAACGTGCAAACCAGGCTAATCAAAACAGCCAATCGGTTCATCGATCCTTATTTGGTTGGTTCACTGATTGGTTTAGAGACTTTCAGTTTTCCACCCTTAAGCTTATTGATTGACCGATCGCCTTTAGTTGGTTGACCGATTGCCTCAAGATCTTCATATTTTGATCTGGAAACCTCATTGTTTCAAACGGATGGCCGATCCTTTCTGATCAGTTAACCGATTGATGCTGGTTGGTCAATTCCTTCACCAATATTTGCTCCAAAATCCAACGTTTGATTCAATTAACCAATTGCTTTTCTCGGTTGACTTAATCAACCCTAAACTTCAACTTTTAATCATGATTTTCAATTATTTCACTTAATGAGCACTTAATTTATCAATAATTAGGATCCTAAACTCTATCATTTCAACACACAAAAGCATAACTCATTTAGTAGAGTCGTGTGTGATCCTAATTTGGGTTCCATTAAGAGTATAAGAATAATGAGTTATTTTCACCTAATTTCTTCAACGTCTTCAACACTCTTCATTTCTTTATTTTGTCTATCATTGCACCCTTAACATTTTCTTCATGATATCTTCAACACAATCAATAAATGAAACATTTTTTTTCTAAAACACTCAACAAACACATTAGTTCCACCAGAACATCAATACTTAATTGTCCATAAAAACCTAGGGATCAACAATTCTAATTGTCTCCCTAATTTTCCATCTAAACTATCCATGTGGATTCTCACTTAGAAATGTCGTGGCACGGGTAACATCCATTTCAGAATTGTTTTTTGTGATATTTTTAATGGGAAGAGGCCCGAGATTGTAGTTCTTTTGGAAACCAACATTGAACTGGTTTCAATGGGTAACTTTTTCCTCTCTTTTGGCCTTACTGGTGCTACTCATATTAACCTTAATGGGCATGCCGAGAGGATCTGGATCCTCTGGTGCCTTGATAAGGTAACGGTTAGTTAAGTCCATCTAACTAACCAGGTGATACATGTGAAGATTTTTAAGGTGGGCTACGAAGAGTGGATCCTATTAGCAGTCTACGGTAACCCAAACCCCAATGTGAGAAGAGAGCTCTAGGATGAGATAAAAAAAAATCCCCCTAGCTCAATGATTCTTTGTGAATGGCAGCGGGGAACTTTAACGACATTAGCTCTCAGGCTTAGAAAATAGGATCAGTTAACTCTTTCAATATTCGTCACATTAATTCTTTTAATTCAAATATTTCTAATTACGGGTTGAATGACCTGGGGGCTAGTGGGTCTTCTATGACTTGGTTTGGGACCAATATCCAAGGGCAAAGGTTTAATAAGCACCTGGATAGGACCTTGGCTAATAAGGCTTGGTGCTCTTTTTATTCTGAATCCAAGGTGGAAAACCCCATCGTACGTACTTTGATCACTCTCATCTTTTATACATGTCTTTGGTATTAATCTTTTGAACCATTCTCCCCTTTTTAGATTTGAATCCATGTGGCTTGACCACCCGGACTTCAAATCTATGATTAAAAATAATTGGAACACTAGAGAGCCTAATCTTAATAACAATCTTGATCATTTTACTAAGGAAGTTAAAATTTGGAATACAAAAGTGTTTGAGAATATTTTTAAGTAGAAAGAGCACCTTCTTACTAGAATTAGAGGGATTCAGAAATATCAAGAAACTAATTTATCTTCTTATCTTGATCACCTAGAAAAGGACCTTAGGAGCGAGTATACCAACCTCCTAAAAAAGGAAGAATTGTTCTGGTATTAGAAGTCTAGGGTCCAATGGTTGTCCTTTGAGGATAAAAAAAACTAAATTCTTCCATGCTACTATTACTCAAAGAAGAAGGAAGAATAGAGTGTCAATGATTAAAAAGGATAATGGCATGTGACTGAATAATCAAGATAATACAAAACATCACAATAAAAATTATTTTTGTGAGCTATTTTGTGAGGATGTTTTCTAATGTGATTGATTCGGAATTTTAAGAAGTTTTGTGTATGCATCTTATTTATATGGGGGATCATCAATCCCTTAGCATGGTTCCAGATGATGAGGAAATAAAGTTGAATTTGAAAAATATGAAAGATCTTAAGGCTCTTGGCCCTGATAGATACCATGCTTTTTGTTATAAGAAAAACTGGGAGACGGTGGGGAAAACTTTCTCTGATTTTTATTTAAAAAATGCTTTGAGGAAAACTACATGCCTCCAAAAATAAATGAGTCTCTCATTGTTCTAATCCCCAAAGTTGACATCCCGGGAAAAATTAATCAGTTTCACCCCATTAGTCTATGCAATATCCCTTATAAATTGGTTACAAAAATTCTTGTGACTAGGCTTTGACCCCTTCTTTCAGCCATTGTAGGGCACTTTTAAAGTAGTTTTATTCTTGAGAGACAAACTTCGGATAATATTATTATGCCCAGGAAATGCTCTATATATTTAAAAAACAACTTAAGATAAAAAGGGAGGCATGATTATCAAGATTGACCTTGAAAAAGATTATGATAAACTAAACTAGGATTTTGTAGAAAACACTCTTAACTTTTTAGTTTTCCTATGGCCTAGGCTGAACTTATTATGAAGTGTGTTAGAAAAGCGTATATGAAGGTTCGATGGAATGGGAAACCCTTTGAGGGTTTTTCTCCTAAAATAGGCCTAAGACAAGCGAACGTGTTGTCCCCTTACCTTTTTGTGTTATGCATGAAATGACTCTCATGCATGATTAGTAAAGAGGTTGAGCAGTGGAGTTGGAAGGGTCTGAAGGTTGCCAGAAATGGCCCAACCTTCACCTATCTCTTTTTTGTTGCATCCTCCTTTTTACTAAGGCGGAGCTCAAATCTATTGAGGCCATTATGATTGTTATGAATAAATTTTCCTTGGTCTCAGGGCTTGTTGTGAACTATAAGAAGTCTAGAGTTTTTACTACTCCTAAAGTGACTTCCATTATTACTAAAGAGATTAGCAAAAAGTTAAGGATTAGTCTCGGTAGAGACTTGGGAACTTACCTAGGAACTCTTTTTATACCTGATAGATTATGTGATAAATATTTCAATTTAATTTTGGAGAAAATTCAAAAGAGACGTTTTGGCTGGAAGGCTTCAATTCTTTCTATTTGCTCATAGGGCCACTTTGATTAAATATGTTCTGTCTTCGATTCCATTATATTCGATGCAAACTAATCCTTTTCCCCTTTAACTATGTGATAAAATTGACCATATGGCTAGGCATTTCTTGTGGGAGGGACACAGATGATAAGAGAAAAATCCATTTAATTAAGTGGGATAGAGTTTATTCTCCCAAAGATAGAAACACTAGATCTAATAATTAGGCTTTTATGTTAAAACTTGCTTGGAAAATCGTTTCTAATGACAAAAGTTTATGGGTTTCTACTATTTCTATCAAGTATAATTTGGAGAGAAATCCATCTTCTTAGTCTAAGAGGCAGGGTGGATCTCACATTTGGAGAGACATTTTTAAGTCTAGGGATTTCATTTTAAAAGGCTTAAAATGAAAAGTGGGTAATGGGGTTAATATTAACCTGTGGACGGATTGGTGGTGTAGGGATAGGCAATGAGGAATTACGAAAAAGTTATGACCTAAAGGTTATAGATATTTTGGTTAATTCGGATAATTGGTACTTTATACCAATCAACCATCTTATCTCGGATAGCCAAGTTAATGACATCATTAATTTTGAGCCTCCAGACATGTTTAAAGAAGATAAAGCCATTTGGTATCCGTAAAGGTCAGGGATTTTTTTTTTTTCTTAAATCTATTTGTTCTATTATTTTGGATTTTTTAGGTGTCGTGTACTCTGCCTAAGTGGGAGTGGATATGGAAACTCAAAATTCCACAAGCTTAAAAATTCTTTCGGTGAAAAATCTTTTAACATAGATTGATGACTAACTCGTCGAGAGGGAGATGGTCAAGTGAGGTAACAACTATTTGTGATCATTGTTCTAATTCCATTGAGTCCTTAGACCATGTGCTGAGATCTTGGACAAAGGCCTAGTCAGCTTGGAATGTTTTCTTGGACAGAGACACTTAGAGGCAAGATCATGGCATAGAGATACAGAACTGGATTACTAAATTTATCAAAGGGAGATCCTTAAAACCCTCTACTTTGTACCTTTTAATTGCCATTTTATGGGAGATTTAGAAAGATAGAAACATGGAAGTGATTAAGGGAGTTATCCAAGATCCTTCTAGTGTGGCTTCCAAAATTTCTCGGTTGGTAGGAGTGTTGGCCCAGTGAGCTACCCAAGAAAGGGGGCAAATTGGTAGTTATAAAAATTTTAAGCAAATTCTTATATTTTTAACACTTAAAATAATCAATTAATCAATTTATTCTAAATCGATTATTATCTTTATAATGCAGCGGATAAGTGTTCAAATCTAAGTGCACACCCAAATAACAAGAAATAAAGAAAATAATAATGCAGTACACCACGATATATCCTGGTTCACCAAGCTACTCTTGGTTAATTCAATCCTCTGAGCTCCACAGAGATTCGCAGCCACTAAATCACTAAGATTCCTTTAACCAAATAAGAACCAAACCTTTACACAATAAATCTTTTCACAGGCTCAGAATCAACCTTTACAATTCACTTTTCATAGGTTAAGGAAGAACCTCTATTTTTTTAACAGGCTAAAGATTAACCTAATTCTTTTATACTTAGGCTAAAAATCAAACATCACAAAAAACCACTCCAAGTATCCTTTTCACCGGTAAGAATGGAATCGTTACAAAGTCACACAAACTAATTCTATTCAGGAATAATTAACACCTATCTCTTTTCACGGAAAAGAGTAACCTAACCTTTTTATACCTTAGGTAAAGATAAAATGTCAATCTTTTTACCGGAAGAGATTGAAACCAAGCTACCCCTGATTAGATATTCTCAATAATATCTAATCCGCACACAACTCACCAATTACAATGAATTGATAAATATTTTCCCACTCGGAGCTTCTACTACCTCAAATTAATTTAAACTCAATTAATGTCCTGAATTTACTAGTGATAGAATTTTACGTGAGAAATTTAAAATCCGATTATAAAATATATGGGTAGCACACAAATAAGCACATAATCAGATTAACACAGAAATCATTTTCAAAATAATTTTATGCACTTTAAAGTTTGAAAACAATTTCACACAAATCTTAAATCTAAGATGATGATGATGATGATGATGATGATGATGATGATCATGATAATAATAATAATAATAATAATAATAATAATAATAATAATAATAATAATAATAATAACTCAAAATATAAAACAGTAGCTTGAAAAAATCTCATCAGGATACCACCGAAAGAATAAAAACTGAATCGCAATTAAAGCTTAGATCGATGATCGCAAAATTCTCAGCACTTTTCTTAAAAACTTTTCTAAAGAATAATCTCACAATAAACTTTCAGTATATTTTTAGAATAATAACTCTCAAAAAACTCAGGAACTGATTTATTCTTAATAGATTGATATATCCAAAAGTGAAAAACGTAGGTCTATTTAAATAGATTTGAAATAAGCCATATAACGGCTAGTTCCTACCAGATATGATATTTAAATGCTCATATAGACCCCATATATTAATATGACTTAATCCGGGTTCAATTCACTTAATTTTAGCTTTTAAAATATTGAATTTAGTTCTCCAAATATTTCTCAATTTCAAATAAAACAAGATAGGAAGTATTTAATGTACCAGTTTGAGAAACACTTAAAATAAATGTACCATATCTATAGGGATAATCTAATAAAGATGATATATCTATCATAAGTTCAAATCCCTAAGATATCTCCAAAAAATCAGCCAAAAAAGGTTAATTAATAGCTGCTTTTAGATTAAATCCTTGAAATCCTCAAATCCTGAAATTGCCAGGTCGATTGACCGACCAATGACCTATTGGTCGACCAATCGATTCAGGTTGTAGCCCAAGCCATTTCTCAAACATGGTCGGTTGACCAAGCCCCCAAGGGTTGGTTGACCGATCAATTCAGGATGTTCTATAGGCTATTTTTTTGCCATGGTCGGTTGACCGATCATCGATGGTTGATTGACCGATCGATTCAGAGAGTTCACTTCTTGGTCATCGATTGATCGATCGATTTAGAGACTACTCCATTTTCTAGGCTATGCCTATCGGTCGACCAATCCTACTTGGTCGGCTGACCGATCAATGCTGGAATAACTTTACCTTCGTTCATTTCAACTTCAATCTCCGACGTTTTTTACTATTTAATCGATTTCTTTTCTCGGTTAACTAAATTGACAATATTAATCAATTTTAAATACTAATCTTTCTTAGATCAATATTTCTTCTTCAACTTCACATTGGAGTAAATATGTGAACTAATTAGGATCCTAATAAAAACACATATAAATATAAATTCATTTTTGTGTCGTGTGTGATCCTAATCGGGATACATTAATAGTAAAAATTATTCTGAGTTATTTTCACCTAGATTCTTCAAGATATTCAATCTCTTAACATCCGTGTCTTTATCTGTCTCTTTGCATCCTTAGCAATTTCTTCATGATAACATCAATAATGGAATTTTTACACTAAAACACTCAATAAACTCATTAGTTCCACTAAAAATATTAATATTTAATTGTCCATCAAAATCTTGGAATCAACAAAGAGAAATGACGATAGTGTTGGCCTAGTGATCTATCCAAGAGGGGGGGTGAATTGGGTAGTTATAAAATTAAAATAAATTATTATCTTTTCAATATTTAAATTCAAAAAATTAATTTAATCCTAAATTAATTATTATCTCTTTATATAACAGCGGATAAGTGTTATATAAACTAGATGTACACCCAAACAACAAAAAATAAATAAAGTAAAAATGCAGCACACCACGATGTATACTGGTTCACCAAGTTACTCTTGGTTAATCCAATCCTTCGAACCCCGCAAAGAGTCGCACCTACTAAACCACTAAGATTCTTTTAAACAAGTAGGAACCAAACCTTTACACAATGATTCTTTTACAGACTTAGAATCAACCTTTATAATTCTCTTTTCACAGGCTAAGGAAGAATCTCTATCTTTTTACGAGGCTAAAAATTAACCTAATTCTATTAAGGAGTAATCACCACCTAATCATTTTCTCAGGCGAAGGAATAACCCTATCTTTTTTTCAGACTCAAGACTAACTCAATTCTTTCAAAGGCTAAGGATCAAACTTAATTCTTTTATACCTTAGGTTGAGAATCAAACGTCACAAAAAACACTCAAAGTATCTTTTTCCGAGGTAAAGATGAAATCCTTACAAATCACTCACAATTAATTCTAATCGGGAACAATGACGCTTAAGCTCTTTTCAAGAGAAAATAGTAACTTAACATTTTTATACCCTAGGTAAAGAGTAAACCTCAATCTTTTCACTGGAAGAGATTGAAACTCTTGCTACCCCTGACTAGATACTCTCAACAGTATCTAATCCGTACAAACTCATCAAATACAAAAAATCAATAAGTTTCTTCCCACTCGGAACTTTTACCACCTTAAATCAATTAAACTCAATTAATATCTCGAATTTACTAGTGATAGAATTTATGTGAGAAATTCAAAATCTAATTATAATAAATGTGCGTAACACAAAAATAAGCATATAATCAGATTATCACAAAAATCGTTTTAAAATAATTTTTATACTCTTTAAAGTTCAAAAATAATTTTACTAAGATCTTATCAACCAAGCAAGTATAGAAATATAAATTCACAATAAATATTGATAGCTTGGAAAGATCTCACTAGAAAAACACCGAAGATTGAAAATTGAATTGCTAGACAACTCAAATCGGTGACGCCAAGACAATCAGCACTTTTAACTCAAGAACTTCTAAACAATTGATCTCTAAAAATAATATCAGAATGATGACTCTTAGAAAAACTTAGGAACTAAATAGTTCTTGATAGAATGATATGTTGGGATATCTCTCAAGTGAAAAACGCGGGGCTATTTAAATAAATTTGAAACAAGTCTTCTAATGACTAGTTCCCATAAGTTATGATATTTAATTACTCATATAGATCCCATATATCAATATGACTCAATCCTAGTTCAAAACACTTAATTATAATTTTTAAATCTCTCAATTAAGTCCTTCAAATATTTCTCAATCTCAAATTAATAAGATAGGAAGTATTAAATAGACCAATTTGAGAAACACTTAAAATAAGTGTATCATATCTATAAAGATAATCAAATAAGGATGATATATCTATTATAAGTTCAAATCCCTAAGATATCTCCAAAAAGTCAGCCAAAAACGGCTAGTTAACGGCTACTTTTAGATCAAATCCACGAAATCCTCCAAACCTGAAACAGCACAGTCGGTTGACCGACCAAACCCCATCAGTCAACCGATCGATTCAGGTTGTAACCCAAGCCAAACTTATTCGCTAATCGATCGACCGATCCTCCATGTGTTGGTTGACCGATTGATTCAAGATGCTCCTCAGGCCATTTTTCGACCATGGTCGGTTGACTGATCATCCATAGTCAGTCGACCGATCAATTTAGAGAGTTCACTTCTTGGTCATCGGTTAACCGATCACTCTCGGTCGGTTGACCGATCGATTCAAAAACTTCTCCAATTCCCAACCTACTTCCATCGGTTGACCGATCCTCTTGTGGTCGTTGACCGATTAATGTTGGATCAACTTTTCCTTAATTCATTTCAACTCCAAACTTTGACTTGTTAGACCTTTTAACTGATTTCTTTTCTCGGTTAACTAATATCGACACTATTAATCAATTTTAAATACTATTTTTTTTTATGTTAATATTTATTCTTCAATTTGACATTGGAGCACATAATTAAACTCAATTAGGACTCTAATTCAAACACACATAAATATAAATATTTTCATTTGTGTCGTGTGTGATCCTAATCAGGATACATTAAGAGTAGAATTGAATTAAGTTGTTTTTACCTAGATTATTCAGAATCTTCAATCTCTTAATGTCTGTCTCTTTAGCATCCTTCATAGTTTCTTCATAATATTATCGTTTCTGCATCCTTCATGATATTATCGTCTCTTTGCATTCTTAGCATCCTTAACAATTATTTTATGATATCATCATCAATGGAATTTTTACACTGAAACACCCAATAAACTCATTAGTTTCACAAAAAATATCAACACTTAATTGTTCATCAAAATCTTAAGATCAGTGGATAACTTTCTATCTGAACCAAATCTGACATGGCTATTTGATGAACTTTCTCCTAATTGGCTTCATCCCCGTGCAGGGTATTTTAAGCTCAATACAAATGGCTAATTAGATATGTTGGTAGAACGTTGAAGATTGATTTTTTCAGTCATCTTGATTCGTGTATTGGCCTAGAGGTTGAAATCAGGAGTATTTATGTTGGCTTGTGTCTGGCCATCATGAGGGGTTTCCTAAGAATCATGGTAGAATCCAACTTGGAAGAAGTGGTAAACCTGATCAATGGTGATTGCCCTGAGGGTCATGTCTACAGAGTATGGATCGCAGAGTGCAAGCACATTATAAACACTCATGATTTCCTGATCCAAGCTACTAGAAGGCTAAACAAGAGATGTCCGGACTATTTTGCTAAGATGGGAACGTAAAGTAGAACGGAGATATACTTTCTGGAGGAACCCCCAGAGGGGTTGGAATGGCTTCTCATAGCCAATTTAAAAAACAAGACTTGTTCATTTAGTTCGCGTAATTCTTAGTTTGTTTGTTTTCTCTTTTATTAAAAAAAAAAAAAGAAAAAAGTTAATGACAATAGGAACGATTGCGAGGAGAAGAGAGGAGGAGGCGAGGACAAAGATGAAGAAGTGAGACGACGAAGACACACAGACGAGGAGGCGAGGAAAAAGACACATAGAGGGAAGAGAAAAAAGAAAAATAAAAACTCTTGTTTTCAACTTAACAGAAGTCGAACAAAGGGTTTCATTAACAATTACAAAAATTCCAAGTGTGTCCCTAAAGTTGGGTTCAGTTTTTTGGGCAAAAAAAATTAAAATAAAAATTGTTTCTCATTTCTTTAGGATTTTGAGAATCAATTCTCATTTTTTAAGTTAGGTTGGGTTGAATTTTGTATTGCCAAACACGTTCCCAAAAATCAATCTCATAATTATTGGGTTGGGTTAGAATGGAAACACTAACCAAACGTAGGTTATTTTACGTGTGGGAGTTGAAATTTAAATTTCAAATAAATTAGGTAGCATTTGGTTAATGTTTCCACTTTTCCCAACCCATTGGAGATGAGATAAGATGAGTTGAGAATTCTGTATCTTTCTAGGAATAGAATTGCGTTTGGTACTAACAAAGTTTTGTTTTGTTCTGGGAATAGAATTGCGTTTGATAACGATATTATCCTAAAACTATTTCTTCAAAAATATATTTTTTTATTTCTTTAAACTTACATAAAAAAACAATATCACTAATTCTGATAAATCATCAAAAAATCATCGAGAAATCAAAAACAAACCCTAAACCAAAATCAAGAAATCATAAAAAAATAGAACCCTAATTGAAATCAAAATCGAAATTGAAATCGAATCGAAATGGAAAATCAAAATTGCAATGAAATCGAAATCGATTTCGTGATCGATTTCAGTAATGAATCGAAATCAAAACTCTAATCGAAATCATTGTTGCTCACCGACGAAATCTTTGACCTTCTGTTCGATTCCGTGATCGATTTCAATAAGGAAATTGAAATCAAAACAATAAATCCCTAATCGAAATCGTTGCTACTCGCCGATGATATCTCCCATCTTCTATTCAGTTAGAGCCTCGATGGCAAGACGACGAAAGCGATGGCAAGACAACGACAGCCAGACAACGAGAATACGATTACATAGACAACAATTGCGGTAGCACAAGATCTTCGACGACGATGGCAGCGAAGAAGACAATGTTAGCGAAGAACAAACGACTAGGCCTGGGAAGAAAAAGGAAAAACTTTGCATACGTGATTGAGTTTGACGAGAGTTAAAGAGAGGCTCATTAACATTCATGAAAATTTCAAGCGTGTCCTTTTTTAGGATGGGAAGGGATGGGCTAAAAAAAAATAGTATTTTTATTTTTATTTTTTTTAGGATTTTGATAATCAATTTTCACTTTTTGGGTTGAGTTGGGAACATAATTGAGTTTGCTAAATGCATTTTCAAATATCAATTTCAGAATTTTTGGAATGAGTTGGGTTGGGAACACTAACCAAACGGGCCCTTAGGGATTGGATACACCGCGAATATTTATAGACGGATAAAACTTTAGTATTAGTGTTGATCCTCTCACCATATAATGTCCACATAAATTAATATATTTTTTCTTGGAAAAATAAGTAGACTCCATTGCTCCGTGTAAACATGAATACTGAAAAGAGCTATGTTGAAGTTTTATTCCTGATCTATACAAAGGGGTAAATATTAAATATTTAAAATATATTGGGGGTTCAATATGTTAATATTTAAAATATAGAGAGATTTTTTTAGAGTTCTCAAGATTTTAATAATAACTTTCTAAAAATCATCTTATGTGTACGGGACTTCATAAATTGATGTTTTTATTAGATGGGATTGGGTTCAAACTGTTAATATATTGAAGGGTTGTAAATGTAAATTTAATAAATATAAGGTTGTGTTTTGGCAAAAGGGATTTGGAAGAGGGATTTCCAATTTTCATTCAGAATACGAGCCCTCGCACAGTCTCGCTGTTCCACTCGCTGCTGCCGTCGTCGTCATCCAAGGGGGAATACTAGCTGCCGCTCCACTCGCTGCTGCATTCTGCCGTCGTCGTCGCCGCTGCGCTCTGCACTCGCTTCTGCTCGCTGTCGCTGCTGATCCACGCCTCCTTGCCGTCGCCGTCATCTTCGCAGTGGCTGTCCTCTGCTGTCTTCGTTATCTTCGCCGTCGCACGAAGCAGGTATGTTTCCAATAATTCCTAATTTCTTCTGGTTTCTTGTCCTAATTTCTTCAGATTTCTTGTCCATTTGCTATGTAGATTTAGGGTTCTTTTTCTTCAGGTTTGTTGTTCCAATTTCTAGCTAGATCTAGGGTTCTTTGTTATATAGATCTTGTTTTTGTTATTTTGTGCATTTTGTGAATTTTCGTGCATTGGAATTATTAATTTTTTTTGTCTATTTTGTGCATTTTGTTCATCTACGGCTATGAATTTCTTGTATATTTTGAGCAATTTTTGGTCTGTCATTCATACTGCCGGAACGAATTACAGTCGTAGCCCTAATTACACACACACACACACAGAGAGAGAGCAACCGGCGACTCAGCTCTTGGTCGGCCATTCATCCTGTCGTTCGAATTGTCCTCTTTCTACACATTGTCCGCCCGCATCATGGCTCCCATAGGGAGTCTGTCTCTACGCGCCCCCCCCCCCCCCCCCCCCCCCCCGTTTCGCTCCTTCTAGTCCTAACATTTTTTTCATTTTCCGCATCGTGGCTCCCATAGGGAGTCTGTCTCTTGCGCCCCCCCCCCCCCCCCCCCCCCCCCGCACTGGTTCGCTCCTTCTAGTCCTAACATTTTTTTTATTTTAATATTTCAGTATTTTATGTAGTTTTACTTATCAGATTTTTATTTTCTAACCGGAACATATCTACAGACAACCAAAAGGCCTAAAATCTGAAGAATGAAACATAGATTTGAAATTGGAGATGAATGAGAAAGAGGGGAGTCTTTGGGGAAGAATGAAAGGGAGAGTGAAATAAAACATATGCTTAAAAATATAGAGCTCTTGAATTAAACTGAAAGACATTTTCCTTTTCTTTTATGGAGTAGTAAGAAATAAGTAATTTATGGGGAATGGGGGTTTAACGTGTTAGGAGTCTGTGATTCGAGTTTCTGCATGGAGGGTTTGAGATAGTAGCAATGAGCGAAAAAATAATGTTAAATGTCATTTACTTTTATCATTTTGTTGTGAAACTTGATCTTACCAAACTTGATGGATCGTTGGATAAAATTTTAAGGTTCATTTGGATCTGTCTGCGACCAAATTCTTGACATCAGTGGCTTGAATAAATAGTGTATGTGTTTATATGTTCATTTTTATTGTTTTTATGTAATAATTGGTTTGTTGAGTTTGTTTGTATTCTAATTCATATAAGAATATGATATATATAATATCTAGCCGTATCTTAGATGCACCTCTGTCTTTATTTTTTTCTAAAATTTTCCATATACCCATGTTGGACACGACACGCGTGTACGTATCCATGCTTTCTAGTTTACATTTGTTTGTCTGTTTATTTGTTTATTCCCTCCTACCATTAATATCTATTTACTGGCTTGTAAATGATTTTGATATTTTTTTATCATCATTGTTCATTGCAGTGTTATAGAGCAATAGTTTAGGCTAGCTATATGGGTTTCTTCTTGTGCATTTGCTCTTTGGTTTTACATTTTATATTTTATATAGGTTTCTTCTTGTGCATTTGCTCTTTGGTTTTACATTTTATATTTTTATGTCTTCTAGAGAGGAATTTGGATATTGTGTTTTGTGGAAGTTGAAGATGTTAGTATTGATTTTCAATTATAATTTTTCACTTGAATATCAAATATTTTTCCTTAATCGGCTTCCACAATGTTTTCTATCCTTTTCTTTTCTGTTTTTTTAACTTTTTCATTTTTTAATTTTGTTTCATAATTTCGTCTATCACTTTGTTTGTTTCTAAGAATTCGGTAATTTCATAGTTTCCGTCACTTTGTCACTTTTTGGTTTCTTTCTTTTTCTATATTTTTTAATGTTACTATGCTAAATTGGGTGATATATTTGCGATATAGATTTTTTGTTTGTTGTTTTTCTTTTTTTCATTTTATTGTTCTCATTTATTTTAGCCGTAATAGATACCAGTTATAAACCCCATTTTTTATGTGTTGTTTTTCTTTTTTCATTTTATTGTTCTAATTTATTTTAGCCCTAATAGATATGAGTTATAAACCCCATTTTTTGTGTAGTTCATTTAGTTGCGACTTAATTTAGCAAGAGAATGGTACAGATTATGGAGTTCAATAGAAATTCGTGTCTTCTGGCACGAGGTACAAGTTTAGACTTGTTGTCCAAAATAGTTGAATATGGTTCTTTAAAACCAAAGTTTTAAATATCGGCCGTTACGGTACGTAACAGCCGATTCGTACCGGAAAATGAACCCTCCGAAACCATTACACGGCCTATTCTAGAGTCTGGGGACGACTCACACCGTATCGGGCCATTACGGCCGTTACTAAGACCGTAACGGCCATTACGGTCTGTACAGACCTAATTTCAGGTTCGACACCCATGTACGCTCAAGCTTTTCAGTTTTTTTCAGAGAATCTTCCGTATAATTGAGCAGAGGAGAAGAAAAAAAATAGTAGAACACAAAAAAAAAATAAAAAAAAATAACTTACCAATTAGCAGAAATCCAAAGGTCTCCTCGCCAAAAGTTGATATATTCGTCGTGGCGTCGCCAAACCCTAACAGAAACAACTTGTCGCCGAACATAGTTCTCGCCGTCGCCGGCGATGTCATAGTCGCAGCTCCTCTCTGTCGCATCGCAGCTCCTCGCCGTCGCAATCGCGTCGCAACTCCTCGCCGTCACCTTCTCACTCCGTTCGTCTCTCTCTCTCTCTCCATCTCATTTGGGTGTGTGTGTGTGTCGGTTGATTTGGGTAGGTCAATGGGTGTGTTTGGTTGATAATTAGGGGGGGGGGGGGTTGTGTTATATATTTTTATTAAGTATTGTGTGTATCATCTTATTCTTTTAAGATTGTTAAGTACGACAGTTTTTCGTCTTTTTTTATGTCTTTATTATATTGTATATAACCCTAAAATGTCATAATACATATGATAATGTGTTTATTAAAGGTTAAATGAGTAAAACAATTACTCTTATTGAGTTTTTGAGGATGTTCTGGTGATTTTAAAAACTTCACGACCGTTACGGCCGATTCTCGTTACGGACAGACCGATACTCCCGATACCATTACACTGCGACCGTTACCGTTACGTAACCCGATTCCACGATTTAAAACCCTTTGATTCTTAGAAGAGTCTTTTTCATTCTTCCAAAACAAACTTGGTTAATGTTGTTTTATAATTTTTTGGTTATTTAATTCATTTCTTGAACAACTCCATATATGCAGTATATATCTCTAAAAGATGAAATTCCTTGATGTTCATTTTCCCAATTTTTGTAGTTATATTATTATTTTTAATAATGGAATTAGGATGCCATAAAACCAATAAAATATCATTTTTCTGATTGTCTGATTTTAAAAATATTGGGGTTGTTTTTTCTCACTCTGTCCATACAACAACAACAAAAAAAAAAAAAAACTTGATATTACAGATTTGAAAGTCCATAAGATGCCCAAAGTGAGTTCTTCCAAGAAATCTGCACCAAAGCCTGAGAAGCAACAAGTTAATACTGTTGAGAAGCATGGAAAAGACACTTCTGCCCCTAAAAAACCGGTGAACGAGATTGATGAAATCTTTGACAGTAGAAAGAGGAAGAATTGCGAGTCTAAAAATCCAGAGAAGACCGCGGAAGATTTGGGTTCAAAACCGAATAAGATGAAGAAAAAGAAGAAAACGGAAAAAGTCCCCAAAGATAATGGATTTGTGGATCCACCCTCTCGACCAAGGAAACGAACGGGGGATGGGCTTGCCATTTATACAGAAGAGGAATTGGGAATTACAAAGTCAGATGCTGGAGGTACCCCTCTCTGTCCCTTTGACTGTGACTGTTGTTTCTGATCCACTTCATTGGTTGCAAATTTGATTTCTAGGTGTAGTTTTGTTTTGTTTTTTTTAATCAGAAAGTGTTAGCTTTAGTAATTTATTGCTGTAGTTTGAATTGGATTTATTGATTTTCAGATGTAAAGTAGAACCAAGTGTATCGAATTTAATGCTTAATAAGATCAATATTAGCAAAATTATATTAGATTAGATGTTATATATGAACGTTGGAAAGAACATGAGAGCAGCTATATGCTGGTTCCAAATTTTGTGTTTGGATGATTCTGTTTTGAGCTTTGTCTGGCTGAACTTAGGTAGCTTTTGGAAGTACGCAATTAGGGTCTTGCTAAAAATTTACATGCATTCATTTTTAATTACTATTCCAAATCCCCGATTCTGTGCAACCAAACACTACATTAGCGTTTTCGTATGGATTTCATGGCTTTTTCTTCATGTTCTTTGATTTGGGATCCAAGAATAATATGTATGAAAAGACGGTGTGGGTAATGAGTTGATTGATGTCTCATGTAAGGGTTGTGGGTCTGATAAAGCTTGGATTATTGACCTAATTCAGTTGATTGCGAGCTATATATATGCGTGTGTAAATTTTACCAATTAATAACCAATAAAAATAATATGAATGTTAATCAGGACGGGCTCTTGCCCTAAGCAACCAAAGTGATCATTTTGTGCCCCAAAATTTTAGGGACCTCTTCAAATTGATTCTTATATTTTTATTTAAAAATATTTCTATTAACATATTATGGAAAATTTAAAAAAAAAAAAAAAAAAACATTTTTGGTTCAATCACTATATTAATCCTCTTCTTTTTTGATATTTTACTTTTATAAAAGTATTATGAGTATTTTAAAAGATTCTGAACATTGTTGGGAGCTTGTTTGCGAGGACTTGACTTCATGTTGTTTCAATTTATATGCTATCATTAGAAATTGTTCGATAAAAATGATTTTTGGATTATATTAACTCTAATTATTTATGTGATTTAATTATTCATTGATATATGTTTATATATCAATACATTAATCTTACTGAGAAAACGAATACAAACTTTTACTTTGCGAAAAATTATTAAGATGTGAATGAGAAATTGTCTTTCAATGTAGTCCAAGAAGTTGATTGAAATATATAAAATGAGTAATTTCACAATGGTTAATAAAGAAAAGCACTTAAACCACTTTTATAATCTATTTTGAATTGTGAATCCAAGTCAGGACATGGATTGTGGGTTTGAATATGAACTTGGGTTGATTCAAATAGAGAATTATTTCTAGAATTTGCTTTAAATTGATTATAGCAATTTTCCTAACCAAACATGACTTGTCTTTTCATATTTGTAACTTACTTTTAATAAAGAGTTACATGTGATAATTCTTAGTAGCTTTAAAATGTTTTTAGTGGCCTTAAAGTGAGATTTTTGGTGTGTTGGAGTTAATCATTCGTTTACTTTATAAATAGAGAAGTTTGCATTATCATTTAAGCATGAAAACTTGGGACATATAGCACTACACATACACTTTGAATCTATGTTAGGTTATTCTTGAGAGAGAGTTCAACACTTGTTTTGTTCGTTTGATCTTTTGATTTCTAGTGCTACTATTGAAGGATTGTAATCGTTGTATCCTGAGAAGTAAACGCCTAAGTAGCTGTAAGCACCTGAACGGAGGTGAAATTTAGTTTAAGGAAATATCATTAAACGATAGTCTCAATCGGTATAAATTTATGTTATTTCATTAGTAAAAAACTGTGAGTATCTTATTTATTTTCTGATTTTATCTATTTTAATTTATTATTGAAGAATATAACTTTTATTATGTTTATTAATATTCTACAATATTCGTTGTGGTATATTTTAAGTTTTGAAATATTTACTGTCGCAAGTATTGAATTTTTGAATATTTGTTTTACAATGTTTTACATTTTGTAATATTTAACATTCAATAACAAATTTTATCAAGAGTTTATTTTTTAAATTGTTTATGAGTATTATTTCATTGTAAATATATTTGTAACATATTTAGAAATCTTTAATGAAAAATAATATTAATTAATATTTATTTATATTAATTAAAATTAGTATATTCATCATTATTTCCAACAATCTTAAAGAAAAAAAAAATTTCCTGGTGTTATTACTAATTCATACATGTGTTGGTGATATATGTAGTGGTAGAGATTGATTTCTTGATATATGTATTTGTGATACACTGTAAACTATTTCATGTTGGAGTTTTACAATGAATAATTTATATTTATGTGATGCATTAAATTATTATTGTCCATAAGATTATTATTTGTTAAATATATATATATATATATATATATATATGAAGAACATATTTTATGTGTTATATATTTTACGTATCTATTGTGTGATTATATCTTGGCGATTCAAAATATTCAAGTCATTTGATTTATTTATCGATCGAGACAATCATTGTGAATCAAACTTGGACACCAAATGGTTAGTGGTTAGAGGATCAAATTAAGTATTTATTGATCTTTTCATGAGATCAAATGAAACGGTTTAGTTGAACCAATTTTGAGAGATGACAAAGAAAAAAAAATATTACTTTTGTAACAATATTGGATCTTGTTAAAAACCTATATGAGGATGCTCTACGTAGATTGTCATTGTGGTAGAAGTTTAGAAATTGTGGAGTTTTATAGTGCAAGTTATATATTTTTATATGACTAAATAATATATTTTTATGTATGGTATAATTTTAGCGTCAAAATAGAGTTGTGATTTTTGTTGTAAAATAAATATAGAACAAAAATGAAGATAAACACTATGTTATTGGAAAGAATCCAAAGTCAACGAAGTAAATATTGAAAAATGACCCAAAAACAAAAATAGAATTTATATGATTTAATCTCTAGTCTTGGACAAAAAGGAAATTTGAATAAAATATTATGTGATATCAAAAATATTAAAAGGAGTGTTTTATTTTATTTTTGAGCCTTTGGATGTAAGACATATGCTAAATTAAAATATTTGTTAATCAATTAACTTGTACTAATAGAAGAGATAAAAAAAAATGAGATTTAATTGTGGAGTTTTATAGTGCAAGTTATATATTTTATATGACTAAATAATATATTTTTATGTATGGTATAATTTTAGCGTCAAAATAGAGTTGTGATTTTTGTTGTAAAATAAATATAGAACAAAAATGAAGATAAACACTATGTTATTGGAAAGAATCCAAAGTCAACAAAGTAAATATTGAAAAATGACCTAAAAAAAACAAAAATATAATTTATATGATTTAATCTCTAGTCTTGGACAAAAAAGAAATTTGAATAAAATATTATGTGATATCAAAAATATTAAAAGGAGTGTTTTATTTTATTTTTGAGCCTTTGGATGTAAGACATATGCTAAATTAAAATATTTGTTAATCAATTAACTTGTACTAATAGAAGAGATAAAAAAAAATGAGATTTAATTGTGGAGTTTTATAGTGCAAGTTATATATTTTTATATGACTAAATAATATATTTTTATGTATGGTATAATTTTAGCGTAAAAATAGAGTTGTGATTTTTGTTGTAAAATAAATATAAAATAAAAATGAAGATAAACACTATGTTATTGGAAAGAATCCAAAGTCAACGAAGTAAATATTGAAAAATGACCAAAAAAAACAAAAATATAATTTAAATGATTTAATCTCTAGTCTTGGACAAAAAGGAAATTTGAATAAAATATTATGTGATATCAAAAATAATAAAAGGAGTGTTTTATTTTATTTTTGAGCCTTTGGATGTAAGACATAGGCTAAATTAAAATATATGTTAATCAATTAACTTGTACTAATAGAAAAGATAAAAAAAAATGAAATTTAATTGTTTCGTAAAAAGTTGACTCAATAATATAATATAATGGAAATAAAAAATTTCTAGTCATAATTGTGAGACTTATCTGAAGTCAAATATGACTCAAAAATATTTTATTATTAAAAAAAATATACACAAAAATAGTTTCAAGTCATAAATATGAAACTTGAGTGTGACGTCAAATTGATCCAATTTCTTTCGTTTAATTAAAAGAAGTGTGAAATCTCTAAATTGATTTGTGCAAATTAGAGGAAGAAAAACTATTTTAATACTTCTATTGATAATTCAAGAACTTGTGGGGGAATATATATTTCATACGAGATTGTTCAAATCATCTTATATAAATTTTAGAAAAGTACGAGGCCAATATACAAATAGTTAAAAATATAGGGATGTCTTGATAAATTGTAATTTTTTTACTTTTTTTAAAAAAAGATTGAGAATGTGTATAAGACCACAATTATTAAATCATGAAATATATCATTCTTGTACACATATTTTGCGTAAAACTAAGAGAGTTAAATTATTTTACAAATAATACTACATTTATTAGTATCCAAGACTTAAAGTCTTAGCAGTAAATTGAGCCAAGAATTTGTCGACTTGTTTAATTTTTATGTGAATTATAACAAGTATAATGTAATGACATGTGTAATATAACATTGTGATGTTGTCAAATAAATTCAAGATCAAGGAGTTTGACTATTTATAAAAATATTAAGTCAAATTATATCATTATTTTCTTATGGTTGATATGTTATTACAATGTGGAAAAAGATACAACGTTATTGAGGTTCTCTAAGCAAACATGAATTTGGAGGTCCACATTAAAGCTTGTGAAAAATTAAATAGTTTTCAAATTTATTTACTTATTTTTAAATAAAAAATAGGGAGATTTTTTTAGAGGTCCCAAGATTCCAAAAATAACTTCCTAAGAACCATCTCATGTATAAAAAAATCACTATTACAGGATTTTATAAAATAATGTTTTTATGAAATGAGACTTTTGAGAGAATTTCTCTAAAAAATAATGTTGTGCCAACAATTTATCTATGTTGAGAGAGAGAATGAATTATTAATAGGGCACAAAATTGTGTATAATGGTAAGTCACAATATATATATATATATATATATATATATATATATATATACATGTTGATGCGTAAAACTGGTATACACCTCAAGTATGGTCCAGTCAAATGACAGGTGGGTCCTCTTGCTGAGGTGGAGTCGTCGGTTGAAAATTCTTCACATGAGTTATGCTGGGTCTTAGGAGGACTGACCTACTATGTCTAGAGTCCTGCTCCTCAGGGAGTGTACCTGCAGAAAGCTCAAACCTGAATTTGTCTTGGTAAAGCCCCTTTGGTGTGGTAATCAGTGCTCAAAGAGAAAAGATACAGTAATGCTGCAAATAAACAAATGAACTTGTGCGTAATGTAAAGCGTACCTCAGGATTTCATAGCCCCCGATATATACAGGAGTTGGAGATTATTAGTCGGGTCTAAACACGGTTAATTAGTCGAAACCTTGTGTTTAGCCGATAATCCGGGGCATTTAGGAGATAACCGTTGGGCTAGGGATTTTGGGCCCATTTGCCGAAGCCCACAGGCCTTTGTCAGGCCTGTGATGGTAAGCTGGTAGATGAGAGCGGAGATCCGTGGAGTCCTGGAAAACAAACAAGTTGGAAGGGGGAGTCGGTCGAGGCGAAAAGTTGAGTCCCTGAAATTGATCGTCCCGGACACGGCGTAGAGCTCAGAGTGGCACGTCCCTACAGGGCTCCTCGCTCCTCCCTGGGTGCAAATGAGATTCCAGGAAGGAGCCTTGGTCGGCGTATGCTCCAGCCTAACGTTGTGAATTCCAAAATACGTCCTTATCACAACGAGGATGGACACGTGTCTGGGTCCCAAGTGCTAACTCAGAGGTGCCCAAAAATACCCTCATCAATTGCCCCTAGCCTTGTGCAGCAAGGGAAGCGAGACAATCAGGGATATTAATTCCTAGCCGGAACGGGCATCCTGGAGACTTTGATGCGTGAGAAACATCTCTAATCGACATTTTTCCTAGAGTTGGTTTTTTCTTGACGAGCTTATTCGAAATAGACCTCCATATGGTCAGGCTCCAGGGTCAGGTAGCACGATAGGGCGACCCCGAATTTCTTCGATTTTCATGACGATAATTTTTCAAGAGTCGACTTTTTTTGGGGAGCGAATTTAAAATAGGCCCCCATACGGTCGAGGTCCGAGGTCAAGTAGCACGGTAGGGCGACGTCGAATTTTTTCGATTTTTAGGTCGTCGTTTTTCCCACGATTAGTTTTTTTTAGGAGCTAATTTGAAATAGGCTCTCATACGACCGGGGTCCGGGGTTAGGTAGCACGGTAGGGCGACCCCGAATTGTTTCAATTTTTAAGACGTCACGTTTCCCACGGTTAGTTTTTTTTAGGAGTTAATTTGAAATAGACTCTCCTACGGCCGGGGTCCGATGTCAGGTAACACGGCAGGGTGGCCCCGAACTCTTTCAATTTTTAGGGTGACATACGTTCACCGTGAACAAGCCTTGAGCACGGATAAGCCTTTACCGCAAAGAAAGTAGAGGCGAGCTCGAGAGGGGTACGCGCCACGAACTGACATGGGGCCAAGCCAGGGCCCGCCATAGGGGGTTCCCGGTACCCATACCGGCTGACCACCCGGCTGGGAGTGTGTCGACCGCCACTGGGCCGGGCATGCTTGCCCTCTTGGGGAGCTGCCCTTTCACTTCTTTGCCTTTTTTTTAGGGGGCAACTTTGCCCCTTGATTTATTATTATTATTATTATTATTATTATTATTATTATTATTATTATTATTATTATTATTATTATTATTATAATGGCATAAGTGTGCAGTGCCCTCCCCCCCCTTCTCTTTTCTTTAGGGGGCAACTTTGCCCCCTTGATTTTTAATCCTATTTTTTCTCTGGCACCTTGCACCTTAGAGGACTCTCTACTCTGACAGCTTTTTCCATCATGACCTCCTCGACGGGCGAGGCCTGAAGGGGGAGTGTTTTGAGCAAGTCAAGGCGCTGCTTGCCTAGACTTGGTCAATACATATGGGGAAGACCCCCATCTGCGCCCTGTTTGCTAGGAGTAGCGTGGCAAAGCTGTGCCCGTCACCGTTTACGTCTTGTCGACTAGAAGTAACGCGGCAGGACGGTTGGCAAAGGATAAGATGATGCCGACCAGGGGAAACGAGGTGAAGTTTTCGGATGGAACTTCTCAACGACCTTTTTTGGAGAAGGTTGTCACCTGGACCCTACCGGCTAGGAGTAGCGCGACAGGGTACTGCCTATCAAACCTGATGGTTCCAGCTATGGGGCACTGAGGCTGATACCCTGGACGATGCCACGCATAAGGGCGCCGAGTAGAAGAGTGTCGAGAAGGACAGTGCTGACGAGGGGGCCTTGAGGAGGGCGAGATCGATGTCACATCTCCTCGCACGGACGCCCTCACAACGAGGACGGAGAAGACAGAGCTTGGACCGTCGCTTTTTCAGAACTTAGGATTTTGTATACTCTTTTTCACTTATTCATCTTTTTCTGCGCACAAGCATGTAAACTTCTGAGCGGCATAATCAGGGTACTTCAAGGTCTACTACTTCCTCCCGTCATTTTTGCTAAGTTGCTCTCTACTTGGTTGTGTTTTTAGAGTTATAAAATTTTAAAAATTTTGTTGAAAAAACTTCTCGTCTCTAGCCAGAGCCATAGACCACTAGCCTCCAGTCCGAGACACGAGTTGATTGTAAGGAAATCGTGTCGTGGACTTAGGAGGAGGGTTTTCCAAGGTGCCTGGTCTTCTCGATCTGCAGGGATACAACGCAGTAGCTGGACCCTTGTGGCCGGTCATCAAGGAGTTCTCCGTAGTCAGGCTTATTCAAGAACCCTTTCATGTCATCTCTATTTAGTCCATGCAGAAGCACCTTCATTTCTAGAACGTCGGACGTGTGGTCGACTGGTGGGGAGAGGTACTTAGCTGCAAGCCCTCAGACCCGATCAATGCCCCATCCTTAGTGAATTACCTTGGTCTTTCCCTGGGTATGGACTATTAACTTCCGAAGAGGGTCTGGTTGTCACCCTCGATGCTGAGCCCCGAGATGAGGCTTGTGGAGAGTCACTCATGACGACGAGAGTCAGGATGTTGGGTGGAGAATCATCCATGACTTAGGGGGTCGGAATGCAACTGTGGAGAATCACTCGCGACGCCGAGAGCCGGGATATGTCTCAAGGGGTCAGAATGCAATCATGGAGAATAACTCGCCACGCTGGGAGTCGGGGTATAGCTCAGGGGCTCAGAATGCAGCCGTGAAGAATCACTCACGACGCCGAGAGCCAGGATAAGACTTCGAGGGTCGGAATATTACCGTGGAGAATCATCCACGACACCTACAGTCAGATGCGACTCGAGGGGTCGAAATGCCACCGTGGAGAATCACGACTCGATGCCAGGAGTCGAGATGCAGCTCAGGGGGTCGGAGTACCGTTTACCAGAGAAAACACAAGGTACATTGCACAAAACACATTCTTTATTTTGATAAGTCAAACTACAACACTTTGTACAAACTGGAAGTTGTTCACAAAAGTAGATCATCCCTACAGAAGCTGCACTTCAGCTAGTCAGCATTCAAGGGTGCCTGAGCGGCACACTCTTTTCTATTTCAAGATCATATGTGCCCAGACATGTGACCCTAGTGACTCTGTACGTCCTCAGAGCTCAATCCGCCATAGATGATGTTGATTTCACCATCCACACGCCAGTGATCATCCCCGGCCTCAGCCCCTTGGGGTGGTGGACGGTTGCGGTTTCTCCTTCTTCTCTGGGCCTGAGGCTCTCTATGTGGTTTTTCCCCGTGAGGCTACTCCATATTTCCTCTCCGGATATAGTTCCCAAGATAGCCTCTCCGGATGAGAGCTTCAATCTTCTGCTGATGCTGGAAGCAATTCTTTGTGGAGTGGCCTCGGTCTTAGTAGAACTCACAGTACTTGGTTATCGACCTCCCTACTGGCCTTTTTCTCAGGGGCGGCGGAGGAGGGAAGAAGTCCTTCCTTGAGTTTTCTGTGAAGATGGCGGCTACTGAGATCCTGAGTGGAGTGAACTCTAGTTGGTAACGCCCTGGAGAAGGAAGTGGCCTCTTGTCTCTAGGCAAGGGTCTGAACATTCCTTCAGTTTGTAATCTTCTCGAGCCCTTGGCTTGATTCGAACCTTCATTCCTTGGTTCTCTCGGCTTGTTTACTCTTTCCTTCTCTCTTCTGGATGCTATACGGAGGTCAACTCCATGGAATCTAGCCCCACGGTTCAAATCTTAATGGAGAGTGGGAATAGGGTTGGAGCAGAGGTCATAGGACAACCTCTGATACCGGAGCCCGTCAACAAATGCATTCAGTGCTACACTCTCAGGGAGGTCGTCGCATGCATTTGTTTCTTGGTTGAAGCGCTCAACATAGTCTCTCAAAAATTCAAAGGGCTCTTATTGAAAAGTGAGGATGTGAGCCATAGTCTTTGGCCTTCGCCGAGAGCGGATGAAATGAACCAAGAACAACTTCTCGAGCTCCCTAAAGGTAGAGATGGATGTTGGCCTCAGACCCTGGAACCAAGGCCTCGTTGCATCTGTAAGAGTAATAGGAAAAGCTTGAACATGGATAGGTGGTCAACGAGATCTGATGCCCCATCATACGGATTCATTTGGGGGTAAGTGAAGTGTCATGACGCTACTTCCTCCAGAATTTTGTCCACAAAGAGAGACCTTACCTCTATAACAATACCCGGTCCTACTTGACCTTCTTATACCTCCTAGAGACAGGCTTCCATATCATCTAGGCGGCGCTCCACGACCCTCCTTACTCAGGGCTCCCCCCGTACATGACTGCCCATAGCTCGGGCAACATTGTAACGAGAGAGAGGTAAGTAGGAACCAACTTCACGTTTATGCCGGCCTCTATGATTGGACTTGACTGGCTTATGAAGAGCTCAACCATCAGGGGACACTGACAAGTCTCTTGGCACAAATTCGTGCGGCAGAGGAGGTGGAGATCTCGGCATTGTCAGGGGAGCCCTCTCCTACCCTGAAAACTCAGGGTCACGAGGTGGAGGGTGGCCCTTGGGCACATGTCCATTCAAAATGGTCATGAGAACGTCACGGTCTTAAGGTGGCTCCTCGGGTACTGTGATCTGGAGAGCTGGTTCCCTCAGAGCAGGGGGTAACGGTAAGCGTGCGAGGAGAAGTTGAACACACGACTTTAACCCGCCCATTTGGCGTTCAAGAATATCAACTCAGGATGCCTCCACGGCCCCCAAGGTCTGTCTCGCAGCCCCAGGTAGCAAAGTTAATGGTTCTGCCTGGTCCTGGAGGGGACTGTTATCCTCATTGGTGAAAGCTAAGGAGTGCACCCTTGGAGTTCTCAACATATCTTCTTTCTTCGGTTATGAGTTTGTCTGTCCGATTAGACCTTATGATCATCTAGGCTCAGTTAAGCAGAGAGCAGTGATTAGGGGAAGGATTTTTGCATGGTTTCCACAGATGGTGCTAAACTGTTGATGCATAAAACGGGTACACACCTCGAGTATAGTCCAATCGATGACAAGTGGATCATCTTGCTGAGGTAGAGTCGTCGATTGAAAATTCTTTACGTGAGCTGTGCTGGGTCCTTAGAGGATTGACCTGCTATGTCCATAGTCTTGTTCCTCAGGGAGTGTACCTATAGAAGGCTCAGACAGAGATTTATCCAGTTGAAGCCCTTCCAGCGTGGTAATTAGTGCTCAAAGAGAAAAGGTACAGTAATACAGCAAGTGAACAAATAAACTCGTGCGTAATGTAAAGCGTACATCGGGCTTACATAGCCCCCGATATATATAAGAGTTAGAGATGATTAGTTGGGCCTAAACACGGTTAATTAGTCGAAACCCTATGTTTAGCCGATAATTTGGGGCATTTTGGAGATAATCGCTAGGCTTGGGCTTTTGGGCCCATTTGGCGAAGCCCATGGGCCTTTGCCAGGCCTGTGATGGTAAGTTGGTAGACGAGAGTGAAAATCCGTGGAATCCTAAACAAGAAACAAACTGGAAGGGAGAGTCGATCGAGGTAAAAAGTTGAGTCCCTGAAATTGATCTTCCAAGGCATGACGTAGAGCTCAGAGCAGCACGTCCCTGTGGGGCTCCTCGCTTCTTCTTGTTCTAGGATTCTAAAACAAGTTTCTTGAATAACACGTCATTATTCTGCAAAAATCCAATCTCAAAGGGTGTTCTTGAGGTTCTTGGAGCAAGAACTAAAGAGGAAGACGGTCACCAATAAAAGCCAAGCCAAGAAGATCAATGAGGAAAATGAGGCAATTCTTAGGGAAGACTACCTACCGTAACTAATGTACCCCGGATTTCGATTACAGAAGAAGTAGAAATCGGGAAAAATATGAAAACAAGTTTCAACTCTTCCTCTCTAAGTCATCCAAATTCGATCATTTTTTGAAATAGTTTTTCAATGACTTTTCTAGGCGTCAATTTTGAAAAATTTCTTGGGCCAAGTTTTTATTAAAAATAGAGTCGCCACCTAGCATGGGGTTAAATGGTGTGGTAGGTCACCGAGATTTTTGAAATTCATTTTTTCTTCTTAAAGATATTCTTTAAGTTTGGGAGTCAATTATGCTCGGGAAAGGTGTTAGACACCCCAAGACACCCGTCCAAAGATGGTACCTCAGTCTAAATAGATATTCACTGTTAAATACTATCCAAATAGTTTGCTTTGATTCACTTAAACAAGAATAATTCTCTTTTTTCAAGTTTTCGTTCTTTTTATGTATTTCTAACATGATATAATAAAAAGCAGGTAAATACTACAACTACTACTAGTTAGCGACACCCAATAACAATTTATATACAGGCAGATATATAAATATGCGAGCTATACTCCATGAAATGCAAATTAAGACTAAGTTGTTTGGATATAAATATGCCCATGTATCTCGAATAAGAATCAGGTCATCACGTAGTTCGTTCCGATTTGGGAAAAAACATGGTTTATTATTATAGGTGTGACCGAACCCTTATGGATTGCCTATGTACTTTGGGTGGTTACCAAATATCAGGTTAGACATAGTTCATCCTTTGTCTCATTGAAAAGTGGGTTCATTATTAGAGGTGTGATCGAACCTTTGTGGGTTACCTACGTACTTTGGGTGGTTACCAAAGACCAGGTCGAACGTAGTTCAATCCTGTTATGTTTGAAAAGTTGGGTTCGTTTTGGTGAAATCTAAGTTAGTTTAGTTAAGTTTTGGTTGATTATCAGTTAGTTTTGGTTGAATAAACCTGAATCACAACCTTGAAACAAACCTTTGATTTTGTCAAGAACCTCAAACGAACTCCTTTGCTTTGAT
Source organism: Eucommia ulmoides (assembly GCA_016647705.1). Taxonomy (NCBI): domain Eukaryota; kingdom Viridiplantae; phylum Streptophyta; class Magnoliopsida; order Garryales; family Eucommiaceae; genus Eucommia; species Eucommia ulmoides. The sequence continues at coordinate 42,643,158 of CM028332.1, read as the reverse complement.
TAATTTAGTGCTTGTGCGTGAGTTATGACTTAAAAGTGAAAATAAAATACCATATATCCATGCCAGGTTTACTCATAACTAAGGAAAATGGGAAGGTTTCTGAAAAAGAATCACACATATCCCTAAAGGAATAAAGGCCATCTCTTTATCCCGAGTTCTTAGCCACAAGGGTCTCTCAGTGCAGTACATAAGTATATGTGTATTTGTTTAGCTAAAAGGAAAAAATAAATATGATATTCTTGGAGAGAATTATATAGACTATGTATAACTCATGGTGTAAATAGTCATTTTGCTCGAATCCGCACGCGTTTTTACCACGTGGTTGGATGAGTCAATGTTTTTTAATGTTTTGGCATGTTTTGAATGCTCTTGAATAATGTTTATATGATTTAACCCTAAGAACATAGGGGATGTGGTAGAAACATACCTACTTAGGGGATATGGTCTTGCCTAAGTGTTTATCTCATTCTCCTTGATCGGTGTTGGCCGGTGGTTAATCGGTGGTCAAGGTTCTTTGAGTTCCTAGCCAAAAACCAAAGAATGAAACCTACTAGGGGATGTAGTCATCCCTAAGTAGCCTACCTCCTATCTTCCTTAGCTCGGTGTTGATCGGTGACCGTCGATCCTTCAAGTTCTTGTTCGGAAAACTTCAAGAATTCTTTCTACGGCTGGATTTCGACAGAATAACGATGTGTTTTTGAGAAATCCACTTGAGAGGCCTAGGAACCAAGATGTTCTCGAGTTTAGAAAGAGAAGCTAGGCCTTCAAGTATTGAAAAAATTAGAAGAGGGCACTCTTATTTATAGGTTGGGGGCCTACGCATTAGGCAATTCACAAGTAACACCAACCACTTCCTTAAGGGGTGTTTGGCCTACGGGACTTTCTATCTTGTTTTGGTTTGATTTGGATAAGAACGAATCATTACCTCTCCACCAATGGTATTCCTTGCACATGGGTGCATTTATGACTTGATGGGATGGATCCGGTTCGGTTTAGGGACTAAACATCGGTTAGATCTACTATTACGGTTTGGTTGTCATAAATACTCCCAAGATGCATTGAACATAGTCCTTAGGTGTCACTTTTCATTTAATGCAAAGTGATGAGTCATGACTCAGACGCCACACATTTGGTTCATTTCGGATGGAATCGAGTGAATTTTCCTTGTAACCGTCGGTTGGTTTCCAAGTTGCCTAGTTACCCTTAAATATTTTTGTGAAAATATCTAGATCCTTTGAACCTATCCATGCCATGTCATCCCAAGCATTTAATGCATGACAGGATGTTCATTAAATGCTTTTCTTAGAGGCTACTCATCATGTTTGGTTTCGGTAACGGGTCATCACGATTCAAGACTCTTAGTTGGTTTCTAAATTATATTGGTTAAAATATCTAGATATCTTGAATGTGGTCTTGAAATGTCATCCCAATCATTTAATTCTTGAAGTGATGGGCATTCAATGCTCATTAAATGCCTTACTTAGGTGGTGAACCAAATCGCTTTGGTTTCGATAACTGTTGGTTGCACCGTATATGTTTTGTCCTCTTCCTTTGCCATTTGGTAGGCAACTTCTAGGAAGGCTCTTTGGTCATTATAAGGCTGGGTTTGTGGGCCTTAAATTATGGTTAGGCCCCTTGATTGCTTGGGCCTAGGGCGGTTTGTCAAGACTACTTGGATTTGGTAAAAATCCAAGTCAAGCCCACACCTTAAACCACCTCGTAATTTTGGGCTTTTTCCTGACCTTTCCAAGCCTTAATTAAGGTGACTTCGATTGTTTCTTGGTGAAATGTGGTAGCAGAATATTATGTCATTACTTTCGCCACAAGTGTACGGGTCAATTTTTAGTATAATGGAAAGAGTAGGGGTTGTCGTATCCACATGGATTGGATTAGATGGTCGTTGAGTACCACAATTGTTATAACCTAACTTTATCTAGGAAACTCAATTTATAGTTTTTATTAATATAATATACGAAACTAATAATTACTATAATACTAATATGATGTTTAAGGGAGTATATTGTCTATGGATTAACTTTGTTCACTTAAACGTATTCGTTTCAATCTAGTTTACATTAACGGCATTCAAATCTATCCGACAATCTAAGTATCAAAAACACACTCACTACCTCTCCCGAGTGTAAAATGAATGAATATGTAATTTTACGTCAACGTCGATGTCCCCGTCTAGCGTTTATACGACACTTGGTCACATGAGTCTCGTCGTAACCTCACGGATTGCATACTTTCTAACACCCTCCCGGGTCATTAGATCGTCACGTTGTGTTTAAATCCTAGTCCGAATCCGGGGTTACCTCTCCCGAGTGTCAAACCTCGTAGTCTCAAACCAACCACAACAGCATAACAAGCATATAATGATTGTAATAAAATGGTAAACATAATCGAATATGAATGAAAAAATCGATAACGAAACAAAAATCAAACAAACAACGTTTTCATACACGAATCGCTCCCTAAACAATATATGTTTAGTTTCGCATGGCCATAACCACATATACAACAATATACAAGCTAAACATATACAAAACTATCAACTAAAACTAAGAAATAAAGAGAGAAACAAGGAGACTAGCCGTTATCTGAAGAACCGACGCTACAATCGCTCCGAGAACGTTTCCTCTTCTTGGCTTTATGATCTTCTCTTCGTTAATAGGCCTTGGAGCTCTCAAGACACTCCCCAAAAATGTGCTCAATGTGTTAGGAAAAGAGGGAAGATATAAGGGATCAAAAATATCAAGAACATATCCCAAAATATCTCAAATATCTGGTGTCGGACCGCTGCTACAGTGGTAGAACGTAAGTAGGGTCACTAACGGGTGACCGTTGTAGCGGTAGGAATCACTGCTGCAGCGATGGTCAAGTAAAAGGTTTCTGATTGATCCTGTTGTTTGATCGCTGCAGCGGTGGAGCTGCAGATACAAGATGGCCTTTTTGCTTGTTTTTTTCGCCATTCTTCCACCGAAGTTCCACTGAATTGCACGATTATAGATTTTTTCGTCCCTTTTTGTCCCAAACACCTGATTTACATACAAATAAATAAAAACGTATTAAAACATATTAAAACACTATAATAATACTCGAAAACTACCAAAACCGGTTTGAGAATATATAGATAAATTTCACCTATCAAATACTCCCAAACTAAAAAATTTGCTAGTTCTCGAGCAAAACACTTACACTAAAATAAAAAAACACAACTAATTAACTAACACAAAAACTAAACATGAATAAAAACACAAACTACCTAAACATAACAACGTGCGAGTTTTGAATTTAACTATTTGACCAAAATATTTTCCCTCATCGGCCCCCAATCATATCGAGTTTAGGAGTAAAACACACCATGTGGTGTTCTAGAATTTCAACATTCAATAATGATAAACGTCATTCTAGATCATGTTCAAGTGTATGTGCAAAACTCAATAATATAACCATCCAAAGGCTGGATTGGATTATCCACCAACGAAGCTCATGATTTAAACCGTAAAGGATTAGGATATCCATATGTTTGATTGGGTTCTACTCTCCAGTAATGTAGGCTTAAAATTTCAAAAATATCAATAGGACTTGGTTCAGTTTGGAATATTTGGCCAAAGGTATATCAGAAATATAAAATAGGTTAACGTTATTAACTTAACGATACCCAAAGTACAACGCCTGGCATACAATTACTCTCGAACCCCCATAGATTAATTCGAAACAACCCTTAACATACATTTAAGAACTCCGTACTCATTTGTTAAAAGAAACTATAATAGAACTATATTTACTTATGGTTGTTGTTGTTATTTTTTGTTTTTGTTTTTTTAAACAAACCATACCCCCAAACTTATTCAATTATTATAATTTCACGGGTGTGGTTAAAACGAAAGAAAAATGACAAGTGGGTACTCGAATACCGAACCACTGAAAAGTTCACCCAAAACCCAATCGCTCACTTCAAGTAGCATAAATGAATGCTAACTTGATTTCACTCAAATTGTGCCTTCGGTTTAGCGACTTAGGTTTGGAAAACGTTTTATCGACCAGGGTATTTATTACGTGTTCAGAATTGAAACGACTTATAGGCTTCGATAAGGTGATGAGGGATAAAATATATTACATGGTAGCTTCGAAGGCTCAAGCGAATCAAAATGAAGACCTAAATCATATCTCCTGAACTACCTCGCCTAGGATTTCGCCTCAAGTTTCCCCCAATCAAGTTTTAGAATCCCTTAAATTGTCATGAATTTAGCTAATGGATAATTGGTCTCAAATCAATCGAATAGCTATACATTGAGTCTACGTGCTCGTGCAAATTAGGATCCATAATAACTTTTACCAAAATGACATGCCAAGCACACATAACACACATGAATGAGCATTACCCTTGACCTCAAAAAACAACTAGGGGATAATATCATCATCGGGTAATGGCCCAGATGAACTACAAAACTCAGCACACAACAACTACAAACATACAATACTAATACTAAACTAAACAAACATGCATACATTAAACAATAAATTAACTTAAACTATATCACTAACAATAATAAAACATACTAGCATAATACACATCACCCCCAAATTTAAAACGAACAATGTCTATAGTGACCTAATCATTGTTCTCAACAATTGAAATATAGCATGTCAATGAAAGGGGTTTAGAACATGTACCTGGGAGATGAGACAATCTCGCCTTCGAGTGAAGTCGGCAGTGATGGATTAATTTATTTGAAACCTTGGGTTGCCTCTCAAGAAGCACTTGGTTTAATGTCCTTGGCCAGACATGGAGAAGTGCTCATCAAAGAGTGGTTTTCGCCCATAATATGTGTCATACAACACAACGTATGGGTCTTGATTTAGAACGCTCTCAAGATTGGTGAGATGTGGCATTTTTTGGCTCAAACTCTCAATAAGACTCGTCTCCGTCTCATGTGCTCGGTTGGCCGGAATGAACGTTGAAAAAGACGGTGGAGGATAATTGAGTCACATTGGATCCTCATAGATATGATCGTCTTGGATCGATGGCGACATCAATAGTTGGATCTCAAATGGTGAAGAATCACAATCGTCAATCCATGCTAGGTTTTTGTCACATTCGAATCATCATCATAAAATGCACCCAGGTTCCTCCCGCTCGTATCCAGTTTCTCCTGGTAGCTTTCAATACATGTGGCATGTGCATCTCTCAGTACCACCATTTTGACTCGCCCTCAATGAAGTAAATGAGCTGACTGATTTGAGTCTCAAGAGACATTACAGTCTCATCAATTTCAGTGCAGGCCATCTCAATAGTATCAAAACAAACCTCATTCTCATTGAGTCGGTCATTCGTTTTCCTTCAGAACGCCTGAGTCTCCCCCACAAATTTAGCGCACAGTTCCTCCAGGGTGGGGGAAGACTCCTCCTGTTGGTCCAGGGTGTCAATCCATGGAATGGAAATAGTGGAATTATGCCCCAAGCTTTAGTAGCTTGTTGAATAATTCCAACTCTGATAATCAAACTCCGCCATATCTTCCAGCAACCAATAGGCTTTGTCCACAGTTAGTTGGTCAAAAGAGGTGGTACCGTTTCCTCCTTCAACCCAATTTATTGTTGCGGCTAGTAACCCATCGAGAAAGTTCAGTAATTGACACTCCCTTGGGAAACGATGGTTTGGGAACCGGATTAACAACTCCTTGTATTGATCCCAAGTACAATAAAATGGTTCAAAATCTCGTTGAAAGAAATGCAATAGCACTTGTTGATCTAACATTTTCAAGTGCCTCGCAAGATAAACAAAACTACAAACAAAAATTAAAAATAAAATAAATGCCTAAATTAAAATCAAGTTATTTACTCATAATATCAATAACAATCTAAAAGTCAATCCCCGGCAACGGCGCCAAAAACTTGGTAGCGGAATATTACGTCTCTACTTTCACCGTAAGTGTACGGGTCAAGTTTTAGTAGAGTGGGGAAAGTAGGGATCATCGTATCCACAGGGATTGGATTAGATCGTCGTGAAGTACTGCAATTATTATAACTTAACTTTATCTAGGCAACTCAAATATAGTTTTTGTTAATAAATTATACTAAACGAAATTACTTACTATAATACTAATATGACGTTTAAAGGAGTATATTATCTAGGGATTAACTTTGTTCACTTAAACGTGTTCGTTTCAATCTAGTTTACATTAACGGCATTCAAATCTATCCGACAATCTAGGTATCGAAAACTCACTCACTACCTCTCCCGAGTGTAAAGTGAATGAATATGTGACTTCGTGTCAATGCTAACATCCCTGTCTAGCATCTATATGACATTTGGTCACATAAGTCTCGCCCCAACCTCACGGATAGCATACTTTCTAACACCCTCCCAGGTCATTAGATCGTCACGTTGTGTTTAAACCCTAGTCCGAATCTGAGGTTACCTCTCCCGAGTGTCAAATCTCGTATTCTCAAACCAACCACAATACCATAACAAGCATATAATGATTGTAATAAAACAGTAAACATAATCGAATATGAATGAAAAAATCGATAATGAAACAAAAATCAAACAAACAACGTTTTCATACACGAATCGCTCTCTAAACAATATATGTTTAGTTTTGCATGGCCATAACCACATATATATAATAATATACAAGCTAAACATATACAAAACTATCAACCGAAACTAAGAAATAAAGAGAGAAACAAGGAGACTAGTCGTTATCCAAATAATCGACGCTAAAATCGCTTCGAGAACGTTTTCTCTTCTTGGCTTTGTGATCTTCTCTTGGTTGATAGGCCTTGGAGTTCTCAAGACACTTCCCAAAAACGTGCTCAATGTGTTGGGTGAATAGGGAAGATATAAGGGATCAAAAATATGAAGAAAATATCTCAAAATAAGTCAATAGGGTCACTGACGGGTAACCACTGCAGCGGTGGTCAAGTAAAAGATTTATGCTTGATCCTGTTGTTTAACCGCTGCAGCGGTGGTTTTCACCACTGCAGCAGTGGAGATGCAGATGCAGGATGACCTTTTTGCTTGTTTTTCCACTGTTCTTCCTCCGACGTTCCACTGAATTGCACGATTATAGACCGTTTTCATCCATTTTCATCCCAAACACCTGATTTACATACAAACAAATAAAAATTTATTAAAACATAATAATACTTGAAAACTACCAAAATGGGCTTGGGAATAAATAGATAAATTTCACCTATCAATATGTGATATGGTATACATGAGAGAAATAATTGTTTTTGGTATTAAATTTGACAAGATTCAATGAAAAGTAAATGTTTCAAAGTCGGGGTGGGTTAACCGAGTTAATTGTTTGAAATGTCCTATGATTTAAGGGTAGTGACTAAGATTTACCTATTCTAAAGATTATTTGATGAAAAACAAACCTTAGTAAATTCATTTTAGACCTCCTTAAATCATGGGAATTTCGATTTTGACCCGAAACTTTCACTTAGCTCTATTTTGTCAAATTCAACATTTATGCGTTTTTGTCATGTTTTTGGTTGTTTTTGAATATTTCCTAATGTGATGTTATGAAGAAATTCATTCCCTTTAAAGTTTATCTGAACTTATACTTGATTCGACACTGATTGGGCGGAGAGAAAATGCGGTGTCTACAGTTGCCCCTCTTTGTCATACGAGTTTCCTCGTAATGACAAAGAAGGAGACACAAATATTTTGTTCTGCTAGACATGGAATTTAAATACAAGTACTTACATCTATCCTAAAGGATAGAGACATACCTGATCCTGGAGGTTTCGACGAGGATGACGATTGAAACCAGTTATGAACCATCAGCCCTTCAGTTCCCAAGGCTCTAGCCCAGTTACTAGAGAAATAATCCATGTTGAACCTCATCCATTATTCACTCCGACTGTAACTGACCCAAACCCAAGTACCACCTCAGTTAAACCAAATACTTGCCTAGATATACTAGAAACTAATGACCAATTTAGAAGAGAGGTGAAAAAAGAATTTGAGAAAACATCCCTATGAACCGAAAAACTACTACAGATGGAAAGGGAACTCCAGGAAGTAAAAAAATGAGAACCTGCAACCAATACCCGATATCTTGACCTATCTTCTATACCTTAAGTAAAGCTCTCTAACAACTTTACCATGCCTACACTTAGGAAGTATAATAGATCGATATGTCTAAATTAACACATCCAACGATCCAAGACCGAAGTAGGGGGCGTATATTCATAATGAAGCGTTGGTCGTCTAGCCTTTCCCAGCAGTCATTAGATAGACCAGTGGCCCGTTAGTATGCAACAATTTAACAATCAAAGGTGAAGACGCTTCTTGATACAGTCAAGATTTTTTGTGAATAATATGGCTACAATCAAGAGGTCTCGCCTAACAAAATCTCTCTCTAAACCCTGACTAGAAATGGTGGGGTAAGTTTTCAGGAATATTGATAGGTGTAATTTATCTATTTATTCCCAATCCGGTTTTGGTAGTTTTCGAGTATTTTTATAGCTTTTAATTATGTTTTAATACATTTTTTATTTATTTTGTCTTAAATTAGGTATTTGGGGTTAAAGGGGACTAAAACGGTCCATAAACGATCAAAGCGGTGAAAGAACGGTGGAAAAGAATAGCAAAATAGCCAAATCCAAAGTCTACATCTACCGCTGCAGCGGTGAAAATATAGAGAATTGGTTGAAGCTCCACCACTGCAGTGGTCAAAATGTAAAGAGCTCCACCGCTACAGCGGTCAACCCACCGACCTCCCCACCGCTACAACGGTCAGCGCCAGATATTTTTAGGATATTTTGGGATATTTTGAATCCTATAAATATCGTCCCTATTCTCCCCAAATGAAAGGTAAACATTTTCGAGAGTCTTTAGAGCTTCAAGGTCATTCGACCAATAGAAGATCACAACGCGAAGAAGAAGGAAGCGTTCTCGGAGCGGTTTTAGCGACGGGTCTTCGGATAACAGCTAGTCTTCTCGTTTCTCTCTTTCTCTCTTAATTTGGTTGAATGTTTGTATATGTTAGCTTGTATTTAGTTGTATTTAGGGAAATGGCCATGTGTAGCTAACATATATTGTCTAGGGCTTGATGTACTTCACGAAAACGATGTTTGAATAAATCGATATTTTGTTAATGGTTGTTCATGTTTATCCAATTGTGTTTACTGTTATTTCATATTTATATGCTTGTTATGATATACTGAGAATACGGGGTTTGACACTCGGGAAAGGTAACTCCGGATTCGGACTAGGGTTTTGGTAGCGCGTGAATACATCGCTACTTTCACTCGCAAGTATATGAGGTCAAGTTTTAGTATAGATCGGGAGAGTGAGGGTTATCGTGTCCATAGGGATTGGTTTTAACTATTAATGAGTACCGCGTTTATCATAACCTAATTTTATCTATGCGAAGATAAATTGAATAAAATTAATTATACTAATTCTAGGTTAATTAATCTAATTAACTTAACTATATTAATATTAATATGAGACGGTTAAGGGAAATAGATTGCCTAGGGATTAACTTTCGTTTACAAAAACGTGTTTGGTCTCGTTTTAGTTTATGTTAACGGCGTTCGGGTATCCGACAATCTCGGTTCGTAAACTCACTCGCCACATCTCCCGAGTGTAAGAAAAGTAAATACATGACTTCGCGCCAACGAAGAAATCCCCCTCAATGTCCTAATAACGCTAGGTCACGTTAGTCTCGCCCCAATGTCATTGATTACACACTTTCTAACGCCCTCCCGGGTCGTTAGATTGTCGTGTTGGGTTTAACCTAATCCGAATCCAGGGTTACCTCTCCCGAGTGTCAAACCCCATATTCTCTAATTATCTAAACAAGCATAATATCATTACAACACGGCAACCACAATCGAAATTATAAAGAACCATAAACGAAACACAAACTCAAACAAATCACATTTTCATAAATATATGTTAATCCCTAAGACAATTCATGTTTAACTCATGGCCATAACCATTTATACAACATAAAACAAGCTAAACAGTCTCAAACAATAATCCTAAGTTAAGAGATAAAGAGAGAAACGAAATAAACTAGTCGTAGTACGAAGATTTGTCGCTAAGAACGTTCCAAGATCGCTTCTCTTTCATTGCATTGTGTTCTTCTCCTTAGGAATAGCTTGAGCTCTCCAAAATCCTCTCCAAATATCCTCCTCAAGTCTATGTAGGTGTCTTGGCCGAATGGAGAGGAGAGGAGGAGAAATAGGGATCAAAATATCCTAAAATATCTAAAATAATATCTAATTTGGCACAGAGGTGACTGCCTAGGTAGAGGATTTTCTGCCTAGGCGGAGGTACAGCAGTGAATTTATGCTTGATCTGCACTTTCACCGCTTAAGCGGTGGAATTTCCACCTAAGCGGTGACATGCTTCCTTATTTTGGCTGTAACTTCTTCGTCCCAACTCCGATTGAGATGATTCAAAAACCAGTGGAAAGATAAGATAAATATATACAACTTAAATGTTTTGAGTTTTTCCAAAATCAGATTGCATCATAGTCAAAAATATCCTTGAAGTTACAATACCTGTACCGGCTTTGCACATTTTCACCCTTTATCCACTGTTCTTGATCCGATTTAATCGTTTTTTATCCGTTTACATACTTTTTGACCTCAAACACCTGATTTAGACAAAAACACTTAAAAATGTATTAAAACATACTAAACATACTCGAAAACTAACAACATTCGGATTGGAAATAGATAGGTAATTTACACCTATCAAATACTCCCAAACTCGGAATTTTGCTAGTTCTCGAGAAAAACACCCATGCAATAAAAGAAAATATAACAACTAAAAATGAAAAATGAAAAACACGAAAAACAAATATGTGCAAGTTTTTAGTATCATCTACCGGCTAAACGAAATATCCCTCATTGGCCCCCAATCCTATCGAGTTCAGGCATAAAACACACAATGTAATGTTCTAGAATTTCAACATTTATAATAGTAAATGTCGTTATAGATCCTACTACAATGTGTGTGTGTGTGTGTGTGTGTTTTTAAAACTCAAATATATAATTGTCCGTTAATCGGATTGGATTATCCACCATATAAGAGCATGACAAAAAAAACCCGAAGGTATAGGGAATCTATAGGCTTGACTCGGGATCTATTCTTCACTAATGTAGGCTTGGAAGTTCAAAAAGATCAATAGGTCTTGGTTCGGTTTAGGACAAATGGCTAAGGGTAAATTTGAAAGAAAAAACGGGTTAACATCGTTAACTTGACGTTACCCAAGGCATATCGCTTGGCACTCTCTCACTCTCTCAACCCCATAGATATAATTGAAAGAACCCTGAACATAATTTTAAGAACTTTGTACTCACTTGTAAAAAAGAAACGGAAAATAAAAACCGTATGTACACTTGATTCGGGTTTTTTTTTTTTTTTCAACAAACGCCCCCTCCCAAACTTATTTGATTTGTACAATTTAAGGGGTGTGTGAAATATGAACGAAAAATGACAAGTACTCGAATACCAAACCAAATAATAGCTCGCCCAAAACTCAACCGCTCACATCAAATAGCATAATGAATGCTAACTTGATTCTCTCAGATTGTGCCTTTAGTGTAGCGATGTAGGTTTGGAAAGAAGTTTAATCGGTCACGTGGTATTGGCTAAGTGTTCAGAATTGAAATGGCTATTAGGCTTCAACAAGGTAACGAGGGATAATGATTTAACAAGGTTAGCTTAAAAAGGCTCAAGCGAGAAAATGAATGCCTAAATCATGTCTTCCGAACTACCTCGTCTAAGATTTCGCCTCGAATTTTCTCCAAATCAAGTTCTAGAAACCCTAATATCATGAATTTAAGTGACAGATAATCATTTTCAAATCAATTAGACAATTTTATATTAAGTCAAAACATACTAAAAACATACTACACAGCACACCCGACTCAAACAGGCAATGTCCAAAACAACCTACTCAACGATCCCAATGACATGATAAAGCATTATAATGAAGACTAGGGTTTAGAACATGTACCTGGGAGGCGAGAGAATCTCGCCTCCGAATCAAATCGATTACGACAGATCTAATTTATTTTTTCTTGGATTGCCTCCCAAGAAGCGCTTGGTTTAAGGTCGTCAGCCCGACACGCCGAAGTGCTCGACAAAGAATGGCTTCCGCCCATAGTACGTGTCGTACAACACCACATACGAGTCTTGGTTCAGTACGCCCTCAAAACTGGCGACATAACGCAATGTATGGCTCGACCTTTCAACGGGATGCTCCACCGGCTCATGTACTTGGTAGGCATGGAAGAACGTTGCTAGTAGCAGAGAGGAACAAGTAAACCACATCGGATCCTCATAAATATGATCGTTTTTTATTGATGGCGGCATCACTAATTGGATCTCCAATGGTGACGAATCACAATCGTCGATCCAGGCTTGGGTTCCCAGTTCATTCGGATAAATATAGTTGACCTCTCCCAAGCTCCTTCCACTCGTTTCCGACTCCTTACTGTGGCTTTCACTGAATGTGGCTTGTGAATCTCCGAGTTCCACTGCGTCTAACTCGACCTCAATCCAGCAGATGAGCTAACCAATTTGCGTCTGAAGAGACGTTACGGTCACATCAATTTCAGTGCAAATCATCTCAATGTTGTCGAGACAATCCTCATGCTCATTTAGCTGGTTATTCGTCTCTCTCCAAAACGTCTGAGTTTCCCTAATAAAATCAGCGAGTAATTCCTCCAGGCCGAAGGAAGACTCCACGTATTGGTCCAAGGTGTCAATCCATGGCGCCGTAGAATTGAAACTCTAATAATCAAAGGCCGCCATGTCTTCCAACATCCAATGGGCTTCGTCCGTGATTAGTTGGTCAAAAAAGGTGGTACCGTTTCTTTTTTTAACCCACATTCTGGTTGTGACTTGTAACCAGTCGAGGAAGTTCAGTAGTTGACACTCCCTCGGGAATCCGTGATTCGAAAACCGAAGAAACAAATCCTTGTAACGATCCCAAGCACAATAAAATGGCTCGGAATCCTGTTGAAAGAAACGCAAGAGCACCTATTGATCTAGCATCTTCAAGCACCCTGTAGGAAAAGAAAAATAAAAACTACAAACGAAAAAATTATACACAAAAGAAATACCTAAAGTAAAATCGGATCATTTACTCACAATATCAATAATAATCTAAAACACAATCCCAGGCAATGGCGCCAAGAAATTGGTGTGTTGACGGGACTAGAATACGATATACTTGTTTCTCCTATCTAAAACTTAAGTCTCCGACCGTTACCGCGTTTCTCCGACAATAATCAACAAAACAATCCATGGCAACGGTGCCAAAAACTTGATAGCGCGTGAATACGCCTCTACTTTCACTTGCAAGTATACGAGGTCAAGTTTTAGTATAGATCGAAAGAGTGAGGGTTATCGTGTCTACAGGGATTGGTTTTGACTATTATTGAGTATCGTGTTTATCATAACCTAATTTTATCTAGGCGAAGATAAATTGAATAAAATTAATTATACTAATCCTAAGTTAATTAATCTAATTAAATTAACTATACTAATATTAATATGAGATGGTTAAGGGAAGTAGATTGCCTAGAGATTAACTTCCGTCTACAAAAATGTGTTTGATCTCGTTTTGGTTTATGTTAACGGCGTTCAGGTATCCGACAATCTTGATTCGTAAACTCACTCGCCACCTCTCCCAAGTGTAAGACGAGTGAATACGTGACTTCGCATCAACGAAGAAATCCCCCTCAACGTCTTAACAACGCTAGGTCATGTGAGTCTCGCCCCAATGTCATTGATTGCACACTTTCTAACGCCCTCTCGAGTCGTTAGATTGTCGTGTTGTGTTTAACTTAGTCCGAACCCGGGGTTACCTCTCTCGAGTGTCAAACCCTGTATTCTCTAATTATCTAAACAAGTATAATATCATTACAACATGGCAAACACAATCGAAATTATAAAAAACAACCATAAATGAAACACAAACTCAAACAAATCACATTTTCATAAATATATGTTAATCCCTAAGACAATCCATGTTTAACTCATGGCCATAACCGTTTATACAACGTAAAACGAGCTAAACATTCGCAAACAACAATCCTAAGTTAAGAGATAAAGAGAGAAACTAGTCGTAATCCGAAGATTTGTCGCTAAGAACGTTCCAATATCGCTTCTCTTTCATTGCTTTGTGTTCTTCTCCTTAGGAATAGATTGAGCTCTCCAAAATCCTCTTCAAATATCCTCTTGAGGTCTATGGATGTGTCTTGGCCAAATAGAGAGGAGAGGAAGAGAAAGAGGGATCAAAATATCCTAAAATATCTAAAATAATATCTAATCTGGTGTAGAGGTGACCGCCTAGGCGGAGGTACAGCAGTGAATTTATGCTTGATTCTACACGTTTACCGCCTAGGCGGTGGAATTTTCACCTAAGCGGTGATACACTTTCTTATTTTGGCTGTAACATTTTCGTCTGAACTCTGATTGAGGTGATTCAAAAACCAATAGAAAGATAAGAGAAATATATACAACTTACATGTTTTGAGTTTTTCCAAAATCAGATTGAATTATAGTCAAAAATAGCCTTGAAGTTACAGTACTTGTACCGACTTTGCACATTTTTCACCATTTTTCCACCGTTCTTGATCCGATTTGATCGTTTTTTCTCCGTTTACATACTTTTTCACCTCAAACACCTGATTTAGACAAAACCACATAAAAACATATTAAAATGTACTAAACATACTCAAAAACTAACAACATTCGGATTAGAAATAGATAGGTAATTTACACCTATCAGGTTTAAACACAACGCGACGATCTAATAACCCGGAAGGAAGTTAGAAAGTGTGCAATCCGTGAGGTTGGGGCGAGACTCATGTGACCAAAGTCGTATAGACGCTTGGGAGGGACTTCGGCATTGACGCAAAGTCACATATTCATTCGCTTTACACTCGGGAGAGGTAGTGAATAAGATTTTGATACCGAGATTGTCGAATAGGATGAATGTCGTTAATGTAAACTTGATTGAAACAAATACGTTTAAGTAGACGAAGTTAATCCCTAAGCAATAATTTCCCTTAAAAGTTATACTATTATATCAGTATAATTAGTTTAATTAACTTAGTATTTGTATATTATTTATAAAAACTATATTTTTATCTCCTAGATAAAGTTAGGTTATGATAATAAAGGTACTCAACAACCGTCTAATCCAATCCCTGTGGATACGACAACTCTTACTCTTCCCGCTCTACTGAAACTTGACCCATACATTTACGTTGAAAGTGGTGACGTATCTACGCGCTACCAAATATGTTGTATGATGGAAGGATAGAGCCGTACAGGTGGTACTACCATAGAAGGAGGCTGGGATGGTCCAAATGTTCGTCCAGGCTCAACCTTACCCTTATTGTGAGCTTTTACATAACACACTAGATGGCCCATTCTCCAACGTAATACGCCAAGGAAAGTATATGGAGGAAGGCCTCCAAACTGGTATGATACAGAAACCAGCTAATAATGAGGTCAAAAAGTCAACATCTTCAAAAAAAGAAAACCTTGAGGTATTAATGGTTGACCAAGGTCGGAAAAATGAGCAAAATATACAAACTCAACCCATTTATAAGCAGTCTAACCTCCCGGGATACCCAGACTAGCCCCCACGAAATTTGGGACTCTCTTGGTTAGAACCATTTCAAGCACCCATATACAACCCTATACAGTTCCACCACCATCTACCCAAATCCCTATTAGCTACAACCAAAATCGTCAAAATTCCAAACCCACCTGACCACCTAAAAAACAACAAAAATTCATCATTCTACCAGTACCACTCTCTCAAATCTTTGAAGAGAGCGTCAAGAACAAGTTGCCTGTACCAAGTCCCTAAAATTGTCCAAACACTAACAATCCAAAATTCAACGCTAACCAAATCTACGCATATCACTATGGGGTAGCCAGACACTCCACCATGATTGTTACAACCTGAGGCACAAGATAGAGAATATCATACAAAATAAGGTAATATGCTTCCCAAAGGATAGAGAGACCTCTCAACCAAATTGCCAATAAAATCTGTTCCCAAAACATAACAATCCAGCTTCGACTATCAACATGATTGAGCGAGTCAAGGTGAGAGCTAATCCCAAACCCGTCAGAGTTAGCTCCCCATTGGTGTGGCCAAAGGGTTTAGTCTACAGTATCCCAAGAGGAAAATAAAGTAAAGGGTACGACGTTAGAACAACAGAATCAACCAGCAGCCTTGGTAATTGGGGGGTTTGTCCAATCATGGTGCATCAAGGACCTGGGTGATAAAAAAATAGAGAGCTTTATCTCAATATCTAACTAGCCACCCAATAGTTGAGATTATCCTATCTCTAGGCTCTTTTATTATTATAAATTTGTTTTAGTTATGCTAGAAAGGTAGAAAAATTCTAGGATAAATAGGGGCGTAATAAACTATGTAAGAGCAAATCTTTTGTACAATAAGCTCTTAATACAAAACATTGAGTCATAAATACCCATTTCTTTTGCGATAATATACTTAAAACTTACTCTAACAAAGTCATACATACATTCCACCTTGATAAGGAAAAAAATATATCATTTGCTAAATGAAGTAGTCTAAAGTTCATCTAATAAGAAAACATGGAGCAATCTACTTCGATCGTACAAGATCATACCAATCTTACCAAGACATAAAAAGGGGTCATCACACAGTCGAATCAAGATTGTGCAATCCAATAATAACCATATCTCGGGTCATGTTTTCCCTGGGGTGTATGTGCCATGTCCTAAGCATAGTGTCCCTTTTCATAAATCCTAGGAGTCATGATCTGTGTCTTGAGGAAGAAAATGATAATTCTGCCTTAGATTCCTAAAAAGAATTATCTGTATCTTGAGGATAAAAGGTTAATTATGCCATAGTCCTAAGATGACTGTAACTTTTATACTTGATGATGAACCAAAAGTTGTAAGTTACCCTGGCTCAACAAAGCCATGTCCAAGCCAAGGTCTATCCAGAATATAACTGAGAATTGCCTACTAGAGCTACATCTTCCTAAGATCACATTACATAAAGCATGAACATAATCATCCATGTAGATGTATTCGTATATAGTCAAAAATATAACTATACATAAAGATAGGATAATTTGCATCCATTAAAAGTTTATTAGTAGAGGCCTAGGTTGCTAATCGCTTAATAAATCTAGAAAATGTGATTTAGGTGACTTTTGCTAAAAGACATTTGAGATCCATTCGCCAAAATCATGAAATTGACCAAACCCTCTCTCTGTTGGAACTATTCAAAACCACTCCAAGATCTCGACAATGGAAGAAGACATTACCTTCGTGAAGCAAATGCTAAGCCAGATGAATCCAGCCTCGCTATTCCAAGAAGATAGAAAGGAGAACCAATTATTGTCACCTGGAAATACCCCTAGCATGATAAAATATTCGGACGAATTACGAATTGAAAGGCTCTCTCATGGAAAATAGATTGACACTAAAAATCACAATAGCCTTGCTAAACTGGAAGACTTCATTTGTCCTACAGCTGCAAGTCAAGACCTGCCTAATTAGGAGAAAAACCTTTAACCTAAGGAAAACTCAGTACATTTCTAAGATATGGAGATGGACTACATGAAGCAATCTATTAATGTGATCACACAGGTTATTTGGACCCTAAACTATTCAGAACACCAACCTTTTATCACTACTCCATATCCCAACAGTTCTCCTCAAAACTGCGATAAACTACAAACTCCAATGCAATTGCCTCATCTCGTCTTCAAGCCTGCCCAAACACCTAAAGAGAAGAGAAGGTTCACCTCATTCTTCGATCCACTCTTTCAAATCTATTGCTACTGCTTCAAAAATAAGTTGTTAGCAACAATTTCCATAAATCAAGGAAACCCTCAGGATCTGAGGTTTAACCCTTGCACTTTCTATCAGTACCACTCTGGAGAGGCTGGTCATCACCACTAATCAATGCCTCACCCTCAAGAACCGTATCGAAGATCTCATCCAATTGGGAGTCGTAAGCTTCTCGAACGACCAAGAATGTTAAGGAGGCAATGTCTATATCTGCTCTTTCCTTTAGTTAGTAAGTATTTTCTAATAAACTGGGTATTGTCCTATATGCCTATGTACTAGATCTACATATCACTAAATGCATGCTTATTTTGTCTAAGGTCGACTCAGGTCTTTATACTCTAACTTTCATAAATCAATTTGCATGTTGCAATTTACACACTGCGAATAGTTAAAAATAATGATAACATAATTTCAATACTAAATTAGACCATTATCCAAAGGAAAATGTTAAAAAAAAAAAAAAAAAAAAAAGTCTTGTTTCAACCAAAAGATGGTGAGATATTGACAAAAAATTTGAGAATGTTCAAAAGAAAACCTAAGAACCCTGATGTAGAATCGTTACACGTGCTCTAACCCGGGAATGTCCGAGTAACCATGAAGAAATATAGAAGACCTTCTCAACCAGAACAGAAGGAAGAAATATCCGGGGAAAAAAATCAATATCAAGAATGATAGATAAAGTCTTAGAATTTGACCTCGCCATAGAAAAATCAGATAGTTGAACAAAGAAAGATCGACTAAATATAAATTAAGACTTATATAGACATAACTAACTCAAAAGCACATGGAAACCTACCTAAAATAAAAGAAGGAGGAACCTTGTAGAGTTGAAGACAACCAAGACTGGAAAAAGACAATAAGCCTTTGTCAAGATAATACATAATAATGGGGAAAGTAATCGGGAAGGGGGCGAAATCAACGAAGACCTCGAGATTGACTCAAATTACTCTAATTCTCTAAAATGTAAAATCTTGAAGGTATATGTTAAGAGAAAAAATAATAATAATAATAAATAAAGATTGGTCTCTAAAAGTTTCTAAGCACTAAGTGGTCACGCGAAAACAATTAGGTGAATCATGCTCTCTGTACAATCTGTGTATTAATATTAGGGGTGTCTCAACACCTTTTGACTTGGACCAACTAGATTGAGATTACTACCCAAAGCACGCTACATAGATTATATAGGAAGTATGACACCCTACTTGCTGGAGTGAAGAAAAATCAATGAAAAAATTCTTGACACTACCATGACATAATAACATTTGTTAATCGTCATTAACTAACAGTTGTTCTCCATTACTTCCATTCTCCCTCCTCTAAGTCATCTCGGGAAGGCACATACTATTTGCCCCTAGTTGGAGACAAAAGAAGGGAAACAGAGGCATCGATGAAACCTTGGGTAGCATATAGGGCCTAGGTAATCTTGTTAACAATCTTAGAAAATATCAATATCAGAACTTGATGGAATTAAACTAGACAACTTCTTTAACTAATAATTACAGATATTTGGTCTAAATTACTATTGAACTTATCTTCATCATAATTTAGATTAATCCAATCCAAAAATCACGACAATCATTGCGACGATTGAACGTTTGAATATAATTACATTAGTATACCCTAGTCAAAATAATCTCACATAAGCGTGGAAAGGAAATATATATGGCGCATATTGGTTAATGCCTAAAGTATTAGAAATAGACTTAGAAAGGTACGGGAAAGGAAGAGAATAAGTCTTATTAAATAAGTCATTCACTTGAACTCTCTCCCAAAACTCATCCAAAAGTCATTTAAAGCCCGAGCCAAATTAACAGTGGTCTGTATTCCACGCCAGATATTCCCATTATGGGATATTCTAATCTCAACCAAGCAAGACCTGAAATACCCCTCCACTATTCCTGTCCCAACCTTTCCATCTGGTAACCAAAACCCAGAGATTGTTCGATGAAGAAATCTTGATCATAATTCCACTTGAAACATAAGAAACAAAGGAGCAGAAAACCTCTCAAGAAGTACCGGTCAGCTTTCCGTATCAGAAACAACATAGAAATAACCAAGGGAGATGGCTAATAGCGAAAAGTACCTAGTGCAAACATTCTATGAGGCATTCTAGGAAAATATTGGCACCTCTAAATAGATAATACATTCCCTAGGAAAACGTTCTAGAATTGGGCGTCATAAAATCATACAGCACATAAAGTCATATCGAGATTCTACACAAACACCTTGCATCACTATTCACCCGGACGCTTTCACTCTATGGTTTCCAAACTCAAGTTCACCTTCTATTTACCGACTTGAGATTGAGGGGGTTAGTGTAATATATGGGCTCGGCCCACTTAGCCCATTAGGGTAAAACCTTAACCCTACAGTTTCTCACTTCCCCTATAAATAGTTATGTATATCTTGTATTCTGTGTATTATTTTCCAAAATATCAATATATCATTCATGTTCCCTCAACTTTTTTAATTATCTTAACACAAACAAAACTCCACCAACCCACCCGCACTCCACCATGTACCAACTCATCCATCTCCATTTCCGCAAATGCTTTCCTCTCGCTTTTGCCGCCGAAACACCTAAATTAGTCCCACCCCACGTTCAACCAAACAACCCCACCAGCCACGTACACATTAGGAACGCCTAAAAATATATTTGGTGGTGGGGTGTTCCTAAGGTGTACGTGGGTAGTCTGCCACCTCACCTCCGGAACTCCACCTTAGCTTCCCAGGCAAAACTCATCCCGATGCTAACAAATTATGTGAAGTGCCAAAGAAACCATCAAAAATTTATGGATAAAACTTTAGTACTGAAGCCTTTACATGTGGGGAAATGAGCCCCACACTCCAACATAAGAAGATCGACATCCATTGATTCTTCAGTATTGAAGTTTTATCCAAAGATTACACTGCAACAATTATTAAAATGGGGAAATTCTTCAAATTGGTACTGCACTTTTACAGTAATTTTATTAAAATAAATAGTAGAGTTGCGAAAGACTTAAAGTAATTTAACTTTTATTTTATATATATGTTGGTGTTAGAAAATGGTTAACACCTATAGTTAGTCTAACCAAATTCCACATGGACCGTTGCACTGTTGTTGATGATCAAGCTGATCTGAGCGATTGCTGGCCTAATCTCCAAGCGTGTATCTGCACAGGACCCACTAGGGTTGTAATAATTTTAACATCAAATGATGGAATTAAAGATTTAGAAGTTTTTACATTGAGAAGTTTAGAATATAAACTCTAAATTAAAGATTTAGTGTAATAATTTTTTGCATAGAATTTTTTTTTTTTTTTTGAACTGTGTGAAGCTTACTTGTTTGTTATTTATTTTTATTTTTTTTAGTTGAGTGCAATTGCGTCTTATCATTAAGTTTATATTGTAAGTTTCGTGTTACTTTGGCAACATAAGATTTGAAAATAGTGAGAAAATAAATGAGACATTTCTATTTAAAATTGGTATGTTATTATTAATTGTTTTTATTATTTCTTTTTGTTTGTTTAATAAATAATATTTTTCTCTATGTTAATTAATAATAAAAATTTAAAATCCGTGCCTTTAGACACAAGATATACGCTAGTAAATAAACAAGATTGAACACGGCTGATTTACAACCCCATCTAAAATATACTTCTCTTCCTATGGCTAATTACAGCGGAACTCCTCCAGGTAATACATTCATACCTATGTATATTGTCACCGTGTAATCTTTTTTAGATGATCCAAAAATAAAAAAGGTTTAATTAATTCAACGATAAAATGGTCAATTGGGGGAAGGCTCAGAAGCCAAGCGTAACAAAGGCATCTCATTGAAGACTCAACACAAAGTTGAGATTCTTTCTTACTTGTTAACCTTCTCATCACTGCCTTCCACTACAAGAGAAATCTCAATGAATTGTTTGTTAAAGAGACATTCACAAAATCAAATAGCAGTCAACAAGAAGAGTCGAAATATAAAATTTAGCTACTCCTAATTTGAAGGAAATGTGTACAAGAGAACAGCATCCTCCAATCGTGATAAGTAGCACTTCTTGTAGGCACCATGCAAAAGGTGATTCGTTAATTTAATGCGTAACAAAACACCCGTGTCTGACTGAGTGCCATTCAAATCGAACTCCCGCAAAATAAAAAAGAATATTTGAAAGAAAGCAATCGATGTAACCAGTTTATTGTATCATGAAAGCAACAATGAACGTTCATGGATCTTCAAACCGGTGAATTAATATTGGCTCCATGCGGCAGATAGATCACCATGAACTGGCGCCCGCTGCTGACTCGATTATGGAGCCGATTCAAAATTGGTCGTGGTTGGTTGAACCAACAATTTGGGATATGACGATCTACAGCTAAATCAACTCCGAAAATCATTTGATTTCGTTGCCACCAAACCGAGATTTTAGATCCCTAAATTGTGCGACGAACATAGTGACTTGATCGACGAATCGTGAATGCTTTAATTCATCAGATACAATCACTATTCATGCAATCAATTATATTCAGATGAAAATATGAATTTCTACGCTATAGCTAGATCATGTTCACGTACACGCTGAGCAGAAAAAAAAAAAATTAATACGTATAGATTTGTAGGCAGATATATACTTAGATGTATCAAGAAGATAAAAGGAGAAGAGGCGAAGAACTTCCATCTGTAGGCGTTGTGTGCATTCTGCAATTTATTTATAGTGTGTGATGAGGAAACCCTAAAATCGACAGAAGGTGAAATTACGAGAAAGGGCAGCGTTTTTCTCACATTATTACCAGGTTACCCCCTCTCTTTGAGGAGGACTATAGGTGCACCCTTAGTGGTTCTGGTCCCAAGTGATCGGCATACACAGGCTTGTAAATGCATCTTATTGATTTAGATTTTATCCAAAATTGATTTTTATTTTTTAATCGGATAATTAAAATTCAATTAAATTATAAATAAATTTTGAATCATAAAGTTTTTTTGTATCCAAATTGAATGGATGAATAGATGGGATACCAATTTTAATTGTTTTGATGCTAACATAGGAAAATTTTCTACGGATTTTAATACAACAACCAAACCACATAAATCCAAGGAATGAATCAAAATTTAATTGGGCTAAGAAAATGCCGCCCATTGTGGTATATTTGCGTAACTGATGCTGATACACATATCGAATCAAATTCAGCGTTATCCACATAAGATTGGATCTTCCGGAGATTACGGAATAAATCTAGTATTGAGTAGGTACATATATATATATATATATAGGTAGTAGGAAGATATATAGTTTTATTTTACAATAGTTTTATATTAAAAAAAGAGTTTATACCAAAAATCTCTCCTATCTTTTGTACTTATATCAAAAACTCTCCTTGTCATTTTATAAATATCAATCACCCCCATATATTTTTACAATTTATACCACTTACCTCCATTTCAGTGAATAGTTGTTGATACAACATTGTTAATTGACAAAAACACCCTCAAATATTTGACTTCAATTAAATGACATAAATACTCTTTCTTAATTAGACAAATATACCATCTTCTTCCTTCTCTCCTTCCCTGCAATTTTCTATTTTCTTTGGGCATTTTTATTTTTTTTCTATTTTTTTTTCGATTGAAAATGATTGCTGGAGAGGGCAGGGGCAGGGCACCGAAGGGTTGGGGTGGACATAGAAAGGGCAGAGGGTGGAGTGGACCTTGGTCTTGCATAGGAATTAGAGGACTACCGTCGAAGAGCCACTCTACCACCACCACCACCACCACCACGCGGCTGCAGCCACTATGGATGTTGACGCCGCCGACGCCGTAGCGACCCACCACCACCACACTGATGTCGAAACCCAACCCAACCGAACCGGGAAACAGTCGTCCACAGCCTACCAGAAATGGGTTTCTACCAACACCACCACCACCAAGATCAACACCACCATTTTCAACAACAAAAGTACACCTCCTCCATACCGGAAACACCATACCCAACCACCCAAGATTTACTCAATCTTCTTCTTATCCACTTTCATATTTTATTTTTCTGCAAATTCACCTCCCGACTTCCCATAAATCCCAAATACCCATTACAATATATCTACATAAACACCACATGCGTGTATACACATGGAAAAATCACTTCAATTCAAATCAAATTATACACATAAGCATTTTAGACGAAGACGATGATGGCGACAATCAGCGTGTTCCTAATCTGATTCAAATCTGGAAATTCCAGATCTAGAGACAGATAGAGAGGCGGCGACACTACGAGAGTGTGACGGCGACGGACTTCACGAACGATCGCAGCAACGGCTATGAACATGGCGACGATTCCCAGCACGAGCATGGATTGTAGACCAAGGGAAGAACACGGTGGATCATATATATATATATATATAGAGAGAGAGAGAGAGAAAGAGAGAGCACGGCGGCAGATCGTAGACCACTCTAGATCAGAGATCGAAGAAAAAAACAGATCGGAGATCGACGATTAACCAGGGCTTATTCTCTCTTTCTCTCTTGACGAATCGAAGATCGATCGACCTTCTTCCTTCGACGACGACGACGAACCAATTTCGGATTTCACGATCGAATTTGGTGTTCTTCAATGAATGATTGAACAGGGATTCTCAATTCGTCGGTTGACAAGGATTTCTCTCTCTCTCTCTCTCTCTCTCTCTCTTAACGATCGAACTTCCTTTTTCGACGATGACGATGATAAACCCAATCAACCGCCGACGACCTTCAACGCCTAAGGTCTCTCTTCGTCTTGCTCTCTCTCTCTCTCTAACCCAACGAAGATGAACTAAAGAAATGGACTTTTTTTTTTCTAAGTAAGAAATGGACTTTCACTAAAACGTTTCTAGCAAATGAAAAATAAGAGGGTAAATCGGTAATTTCACTTAGAATTTTTTTAATTGTATAATATCTAACTAAAAGCAAGGGTAAAATAGTATTTTCATACAAAAATATTGATAAATGAAGTTGACTGGTATTTGTCAAATGATAAAGTAGATTTCTGGTATAAGTGCAAAAAATAAAGGAGGTCTTTGGTATAAACTGTTGGCCCAGTGAGCTACTCAAATGGAGGTGAATTGGGTAGATAAAAATTAATCCAACTAATAATACTTCAAAAATCAAATAATTAATTTTATCCTAAATTAATTATTATCTCTTTATATAAAGGTGGATAAGTATTATAAGCTCTAAGTGCACAATCAAACAACAAAATATAAATAATATAAAGAAATAAAGCAGAACACCACGATATATCTTGATTCACCAAACTACTCTTGGCTAATCCAGTCCTCCAAGCCCCACGGAGATTCACACCCACTAATAACTAAGATTCCTTTAAACAGGTAGGAACCAAATATTTACACAATAATTCTTTTCACAAGCTCAGAATCAACCTTTACAAATTCATTTTTCTAGGCTCAGGAAAAATCTCTTCTTTTTCCCTAGCTTAAGAATAACCTCTCTTTTTTACAAGCTAAAGATTAACTTAATCATTTCACAAGTTACGGATCAAATCTAATTCTTTTATACCTTAGGCTAAGAATCAAACCTCACAATCACTCCAAGTATTCTTTTCCCAGGTAAGGATGGAACATTTACAATTCACTCACAATTGATCCTAATCAGGAAGAATCACAAGTTACGGATCAAATCTAATTCTTTTATACCTTAGGCTAAGAATCAAACCTCACAATCACTCCAAGTATTCTTTTCCTAGGTAAGGATGGAATATTTACAATTCACTCACAATTGATCCTAATTAGGAAGAATCACACCTAAACTCTTTTCAACAGAAAAAGAGTAACCTAACTTTTTTATACTCTAGACATAGATCAAACATCAATCTCTTTACAGGAAGAGATCGAAACTCAAAGCTACCCCTAATTAGATATTCTCAATAATATCTAATCCGCACACAACTCACCAATTACAGAATTGATAAGTTTTTTTCACTCAGAACTTCTACCACCTCAAATTAATTAATACTCAATTAATGTTCCGATACTAGTGATAGAAAAAAAGTGAGGAACCAAAATCTAATTATAATAAAGAATACGGGTAACACAATTAAGCACGTAATCAGATTAACATCGTTTTTTAAAAGATTTTTATGCTTTTAAAGTTCAAAAACGATTTCTCAAAAAGATCAATTCACCAATCAAATAATAATAATAAAATACTCAATTAAAGAATAAATTTGGAAAGATCTCACTAGGAAAACACCGAATAGATTGCACGTAGTATCGCAAGACAACTTGGATCGGTGACGCTAACTCAAATAGCGCTTTAACTCAAGAACTTTAACTTTAGAATAATCTTACAATATTTTTCAGTATAATATCAGAATGATAACTCTCAGAAAGCTCAAGAATAGAATAGTTCTTGATATTGATGTATTAATATGTGAAATCCGCAGGTCTATTTAAAGCCACTTGAAACAAGCCCTATAACGGTTAGTTTCCACAAAATATGTTATTTAAAATCACCTGTAGACCCCATATATTGATTCCTTTCAATCCTGGTATATTTAACTTAATAATATAACTTCTAAAACTCTCAATTTAGTCCCCAAAATAATTTGATCTTAATCAATGAAAGTATAGAAAGAATAATATTTAAATATATGGACTAAATAGTAAGGTAAAAATAAAATCCCTTAAATCTCTCACATATCTTTGGCCCAAAATATTCTCCACCAAAATAGCAATAATTAAACTCAAAATTTGCAGGTTCAAATATAGGGATTTCAAAGATATCTTATAACGGCTACTTTTCAAACACTATATTATTAAATGATACCCCAAGACCCCATACATCATATATGTTTAAAATAGATATTTTTCATTTAAAAATATTCCTGAAAAATCTCATTTTGGTCCTTAAACATTTCTAAATCGAAATTTATCAAAATAGAAAGTATTAAAACACTTTAATTAAAATAACATTTAATTAAAAAGACCAAATTAATAGGGATAATAGAATAGATAGATTATATCTCAATTAAGTTTAGATCCCTAAGATATCTCTCATATCCTAACCATAAAACGGCTAGTATTTGAATAAATCTCGAAATTCCACAAATCTTAAAACTGACCATCGGTTGACCAGCCAACACCCATCAGTGAGCCGCCCAATTTAGGACGTAGCCCAAGACAAAATTGTTTCGCCATCAGTCGACTTACCTATCGACCGGACGATCTAGAGGCCTTCATAAGTTGACCTACATGTCGACTAGAAGATCCAGAGAGTTCATCCTCTAATCACAGGTCGACTTACCTGTCGACCAAATGATTCAAAGAGTTTCATAAGTTGACTTACCTGTCAACTGAATGTTCCAGAGAGTGCGCCTTATAACCACAGGTCGACTTACCTGTCAAACGACCATTGCTTGAACACCTCTCCTTAATTCATTTTCATTCAATTTCTTCGGCGTTTTCGATCCTTTAACCGATTTCTTTTCTTGGTTAGCTCCACTAAATCCTTAAAATCAATTTTAATCAATTATTTTTCTTCAATTACACATAGAAGCAAATATGTTAATTAGGATTCTATCAAAAACACACATAAATGTAAAAAGCATTTTCATGTTGTGTGTGATCCTAATCAGGATACATTAAGAGAGAAAATTTAATCTGAATTATTTTCCCTAGATTCTTCAATTTTTTCGGTCTCTTAACGTCCATCATCTTTGTCAGTCTCTTCAACATTCATTTTCTTCATGATAATATCTTCACTGAAACTTATAAACTGAAACACTCAATAAATCCATTAGTTCTACCAAAAATATCAACATTTAATTGTCCATCAAAATCTTAGGATTAACATAAACCCTTAAAATATTCTTGATTAATTTATGCTCACACTGGAGAATAGTTAACCGATATCACACTGGTATCCCAACTATTTTTCTTAAGTTTTGCAGGTACAATTGGGTTAACGGAGATTTTTGGTAGGATCACTTGGCGCCATCTATGAAAAACGTTACAAAAAGGTGAGTGCTTAATATCACAACTAAGATCAGGATGCGAAACAGGTGACAGTATGATGTTGAACAAGGGTTATGAAAGAAGTTTGTTATGTCACAGAAGATATCTCACTCCTAAATCAACAAGTAAAGGACATGAGCATTGGTGTTATAAATGATGGAAGCTCAAGTACTAAAGAATCCACCTAAAGAACCATCTGTCAAAAAAGATCCATATCTCATAGAGAACTTTAAAGGATGCTTACCGCGACTCCCAGTAGCAATAGGAAGTCAGGAAATTGATACTCATGATGATAGGTTATCACATTAAAGTAAGAAGAAAAATCATTGAATCATATGCCACTCGATGATAAGATAGAAGAGTCTATTAATTCAAGGAAGAATTTGGTTGGGGGATATCAAAGGGAGAATCATAAGAATGATAGAGAAGGCCCTCAAGTGGATGAATGGAGGGGTTGTTGGGATCAATTGAGCCTCTGTTTACACCAGATTTACTAGATGAACATTTTCGCTAAAAGTTCGATTAAACAAAACCAAAAATATGAAAGAAAGACATATTTACTAACAACATATTTCATACATGTGATGGCCCTTTACAGGGCAGGGATTCAATTCTATGTACACTTAGCTACTATGTTAAAGCAATATGCTTTTAGAATGTTTCTATGGATTACCTTCGCATTCTATTGGCCTTTTTTGGAGCTTGGAAAGTAGTTCAATAATTGATTTATAGTTTGTCAGAGACTAAAGAAAGGAACAAAGTACTTATTGACCCTTAAACAAGAAAAGAAAAAGAAACCTTTCGAAAATACATCACTAGGTTCAACAATGAACTGACGTGTATCAAAAGATGTAAAATTAATTTGATCATCAATGCCCTTACAAGTAGATTGAGATCAGGTAAGTTTCAAAAATCACTCACCAAGCATTCACCTGCAAGCATGACTAAATTGATGGAAAGATCAAAGCCACAAATGAGGATCTGTCGATGGCAAGGGAATGAAGATCATCCAATAAAAAGAACTAACTAAAAGAGAAGGATGAAGATCAATCCGAAAGCCTGAAGGATAACATATATGGTTACTATAAGAGTAATGACAGGTTAGCGGAAAAAGGGTCTCAACAAAATCATGAACCACCTCTCCCATGGTTGAGAACTTTAATCTCGTGCATTTTACAAGAAATCAAGTCATCTGAAAGATTAACATGGACAACAAAAATTCAGACACATAATTGAGGGGACAAGGGCAAGTATTTTAGTTTTCATCGCGCTCACGATCATAATACTGATGATTGCATACATTTAAAAGTAGAGATCAAACGTCTCGCAGAGACTGGTCATTTAAGTAGTTCTCTTCAAGATAGGCTAAAGAAGATGAGGCACGAGAAAAAGAAACCTAGGGCGACAAGCGAGACAAAATGAAAAAGTAGCCAAAAATAGATCGAACACATGATGTAAGTTATATGATACAGTGCGTATCATCCCATATTGAGGAATCAAATCGAGCTCCCAAAAAACGAGAGAGGCAAATTTGGACAAAGATTATGAGGAACTGGATCTCCGCTTTCAAGTTCGTTGGATCATTAGAGGCAATCATGGATCTTGTCACAAGGTCGAAATTTTCAGCACCAATTTCAACCGAGTGATGGCCTGATCGTTGCACAATCAGTCAGCCCACGGTGAATGCACTGCCTCACAACGGAATTACACCGACAGCATTGTAAACACACACGTTCTTGTAACGAAATACAACCGGAATGCACCGAAATACTACCGAAACGCACCCACGCAACAGTACACACACGTATTACGGGAAAACCCAACCTTGTATCAATAAACTCCGGTTACAAGGAACCAAATACAACACATAGTCTGTAAAATCCGCAGGCAAGCATTCTAACCTCTAAAAACAGACCATACGTTACAATTTATAGGCAAAAACGGCAGTTGACAGCCCCAACTGCATAGGCAGAAAGATGACACCTGTCCGACACATGTCAGCACCACAGGAGTTGGTTTTCCTGTCTGAAAACCAACCAAAACCGCCCAAGAACTGCCCAGAACTGCTCACACATGCACTGCACATGTCTGGAAACCACCAGTCCATCAGCTCACCAGGTAGCATTCTTCCAGCGTTTTTGCACCGTCCCAACGTCTGCCCGTTGCCATCTCGTACCGTAATCTGCCAACGTTCTCCAACGTTTTGCCACGCCGCTGCATGGCCGGAACGTGTCGTTGCGCCCAACGACCTGCCAACGTTCCGTGTGCTATTTCCGCACCAGAATGCACCGTCTCCCAACGGTGCGTCATGCCGCTACATGACTCAGCCCAAAACGTAGTGTTGCACCTACGTTCTGTTTTGTTGCATCGTTTTGCCTCGGTACCGCATTGAGATTTTCCTTTGATCCCGTCAATCCCCAATGAGAACCCCATTATCAGCAACCTCTGCTAACGCCGCCAACGTGCGTCCACGTTGCCCAACAGCGCACCGTTTTGCCAACGCCTACCCAACAGCTTAGTCCAGCGCCGCCCCACTCCTCCAACGTGTTTTTCCGCATCCAAGGCACCGTTTACAACGTAGTGTTGCACCTACGTTGCACCATTTGGCCTCGGTCCCGCACCGAGGTCCTCCACACTGCCCAACACCCGCCGGTGTTGTGCAACAACGCTGCTGCCCACCGATAGGCACCAAGCTGGTGCCCTTTTTGCCAACGAACCCATCCGTGCCGCATGCACCATGTCCGGTAGCAAATCGCACCAAGTCGGTGCTGTTTGGTCCTCCAACATTGTTAGGGTCTAACAGATCTCCTGTTTCAAATTCTTCGGATCATAATAGATACATGATGTTCTTACAACATCATATTTGAAAGTGCACTACGACATATGGGAGTTTTGAAGGTACACCTAAGCTACCGAATATAATTATAATAAGAATAGTAATTTTATTAATACCAAAATGCTACAAGGTGTAAAAGGTTTCTGATGGCATGTGCTATTGTGGTGAACCTCGTTATTTTCTGATGGATGTAAATTTGGTCACGAAGATTGTGCATGTTAAGAGACACATCCACATGTCAAAGTGTCAAGAAACGTCTTAGCAGGCGAGTCCGAGCACTCGCAGCTTGGATTTGCTCAAAGTGGGAAACCTCAGGTAGTTTTTGAAGACATCCTCCGAGCTGGTCAATCTAAGCACTCACAGCGTATTTGCTCAAATTAGGAAGCCTCCTATGATTTTTGAAGATATCCTCCGAGTTGAGCGAGTCCGAGCACTCGCAGCTCAGATGTGCTCAAATTGGGAAGCCTCTTATGGTTTTTGAAAATATCCTCCGAGTTGGCGAGTCCGAGCACTCGCAACTCGGATGTGCTCAAAGTGGAAAGCCTCAGTTGGTTTTTAAAGACATCCTCCGAGTTGGCGAGTCCGAGCCCTCGCAGCTCAGATTTGCTCAAATTGGGTATCCTCAAGAGAATTTCAAGAGACCCTCCAAGCTGGCGAGTCCAAACACTCATAGCTCAGACATATTCAATTTGGAAGTCATCAAGAGGATTTGAAGGTACCATCTGCGTTGGCGAGTCCGAGCACTCGCAGCTCGGATCCACCAGAAAATGGGACATCCTTGACCAAGCTGAGCTGATGATCATCGTGCCGATCTAACGAACTCCAGATCTCTCAGCTCGGATCACTCAAGATATGAATCCTCGATGAAGATTGGAATTGTGTGTCAAGCTGGTGAGTCCAAACACTCGCAGCTCGGACTTATTCAAAAGACAGCCTTATCGAATTATGAAGAAGTCATGTCAAGGTGGCAAGTCCGAGCACTCACAACTCGGACTTATTCAAATGACAGCCTTATCGAATTATGAAGAAGTCGTGCCGAGCTGGCGAGTTCGAGCACTCGCAGCTCGGATTCTCCAAAATATGGTTCCCTTGTTCCGTCCTGAAGGTCGTCATGCCGAGCTGACGAGTCCGAATACTCTCAACTCGGATTGTAAATTACCGATCTATTTTCAAACCGAATTTGTTAGTTTTCAAGTACGTTTAGTACGTTTTAATATATTTTTATTCTTTTTGTATTAAAACAGGTATATGGGTGAAAATGTATGAAATCAGAGCATAAACGATCAATTAGGACCAAGAACGGTCGAAGAACGGTGGTAAACAAGCAAGGAGGCAAGATTCTGAAAACAGCAGACCACCGCCTAGGCATCCAGACCACCGCCTAGGCGGTGAAGATGCAGAGAGACCTTATTCTTGCTAAATACCCACCGTCGCGCGGTGAAACATCAGGATGGTCCTTATTCCAGCACCTTCTCCACTACCGCGGCGAACTTTAAACCGACATACCCATGGCCTAGGCGGTCAGCTCTGCACAATTTAGATATTTTATTAGATATTTTGAGC
Organism: Eucommia ulmoides; assembly: GCA_016647705.1. Taxonomy (NCBI): domain Eukaryota; kingdom Viridiplantae; phylum Streptophyta; class Magnoliopsida; order Garryales; family Eucommiaceae; genus Eucommia; species Eucommia ulmoides. The sequence goes on along the minus strand of CM028332.1, from coordinate 42,610,912 downwards.
CCTATTTAAACCCTCTCCTCTCCTCTCATTTGCAACCCCCGGCCATAGGAGACCCCTTCGTTGCTTTATGTTCTTCCCCTTTGGATTAGCTTGAGCTCCACCAAGCTCACGTATTCCCTTGTCTTACACTCGGGAGAGATGATGGGGGATTTTTGGAACTGAGATTGTCGATAGAGTAAACACAACGCGACGATCCAATAACCCGGAAGGGAGTTGGATTGTGTGCAATCGATGACGTTGAGGCGAGACTCATGCGGCCTAGGGTTATTAAGACGTTGAGGGGGACTTCAGCATTGACACGAAGTCGCGTATTCTCCCGTCTTACACTCGAGAGAGGTGGCGGAGGAGTTTACAAACTAAGATTGTCGGATAAGTCGAACGCCGTTAATATAAACTAAAACGAGATCGAACACGTATTCGTAAACGAAACTAATCCCTAGACAACCTATTCTCTCAAAACTATCTCAATATAATATTAGTATAGTTAAATTAGTATTTTAATATTAGTAATTAATTAAATTCTATTTTTGTCGCCTAGATAAAGTCGGGTTATGACAATCGCGGTACTCAACAGTAATCTCAACCAATCCCTATGGATACGATACCAGACCAAAAGGTCCATTATACTAAAACTTGATTCGTACGCTTACGGTGAAAGTAGCAGTGCATTAAATGCGGCCACCACGGATCCTTCATATTTGGGGTCTCTGGAGACCGTTTTAAAGCCTCCGAAGTCGTTTCGACGCCCTCTCCACCCCCTGACCATCCGAAGGAACTAAAAATGGGTCATTGCTCTCCATTTCAAGTGGGCCGGCCCATGGAGTTCTACAAATGGGCCCAAAAGCCTAATATAGGTGCTTAAAGCCTTAATCCGCAAGCTCATTAGCTGTCAGATGAATTAGGTTAGTTAAACCGAGCTCGGCTCCCTAATTTTGCAGCGCTAATTGAGTTTAGCACCTATAAATACTCCATGGCATCCATTGCCATAAAGGTGCACACTCTCTACTCACACTAGAGCATTTTTAGCCCTTTCCCCTGGATACTTACTCTCGCGCTAGAGGGACTTCACCAGGAACAACCCCAGTGAGTCTATGTGCAAGTGTTCGGAGCGCAGGAGTGGAGCTTAGCTCGAAGATCAGGACAGAGTCTAGAAAGGAATTCATCTCGGAGTCTGAATAGGATCTCAGGTCAGATTAAAGGGCTCAGATCGGATTGTAACTACCTCCAAAGCGTCAAAAGTTTTAGATTCTCCAGTTCTTTACCTACATCGCACGTGCCGTGCCTTTTCGGACCATACTGTGGGTGTTCGCCATTTTTCGACACCAACACTTTCAAATAATGTTGCTTTCATTGTTCTAGATCATCTAATCTTCAGGCTTGCTACTAGACCCGAGCTCTAATTAGCATCACCCAGTCCGTTTTTCAGCCCCAAAGGCTTAGCTTGTGACTATGTTCATTAAATTCAAAAAAAAAGATAGTCGTATACCCATTTCTTCTCTTCCCCACCCTTGCCACCTCACCTCCGAAACCCCACCTTAGCTTCCCAAGCAAAACTCATCCCGATGCTAACAAGTTATGTGAAGTGCCAAAGAAACCATCAAAAAGTTATGGATAAAACTTTAGTACTGAAGCCTTCACGTGTGGGGACATGAGCCCCACACTCCAACATGTGAGAAGATCGGCATCCATTGATTCTTCAGTATTGAAGTTTTATCCAAAGATTACACTGCAACAATTATTAAACCAAGGGAAATTCTTTAAATTGGTGCTGCACTTTTAAAGTAATTTTATTAAAATAGATAGTAGAGTTGTGAAAGACTTAAAGTAATTTAACTTTTATTTTATTTATCTGTTGGTATCGGAAAATGGTTAACACCTACAGTTGGTCTGACCATAGTCCACGTGGACCGTTGCTGATGATCTGGATATAGCTTGCCTTGAACAAAACTTCCTTCAATTCTTTGTTCCCGAGTCTTTGTGTGATCAAGCTGATTTGAGCAATTTCTGGCCTGAGCTCCAAGCGTGTACCTACACAGGATCCACCAGGGTTGTGCCCAGCAATGCCCCTCCAGCGTGGGAGTAAGGGCGCAGGGGGAGAAAATATATAAATGCTTTGAATATTCTAAAAGCAGTCCCTTTTGTAACAATGTTCACCTTCGTTTTTATAGGAGAAAACCTGATTAGCGTTTCGGTAATTAGGCGACTTAAGCTCGGTTAGCGTCATTAACATAGCGCGTCATTAGGAAAAAGGGTGCGTAAAGGAATTAGAGCCTTGGGTCTGGGCTTTTCAGCTTAGGCGTAGAAGACAATGGGCCGTTATGCTAATGAAGATGAAGAATTGGCCTGGATTGGAGAACGAACAATGTGAAGAGTATACTAGTCAGAGTACTACCAGTCAGAAATGGTTGGTTGTGGAAGGTTCTTAATTCAAAGTGTCTTTGCCTAAGACAATGTCGGTCTGGATTTACTGATTTGGGATGACTTGAGCTTTTCAACTTAGGCGTAGAAGTCCATAGGCCATCATGCTAATGAAGAAAAAGAATCGGCCTAGATTGGCGAATGAACAACGTGAAAAGTATATCGGTCAGAGTACTGCCGATCAGAAATGGTTGGTTGTGGAAGGTTCTTAATTCAAAGTGCCTTTGCCTAAGACAATGTCGGTCTGGATTTACCGATCTGGGACGATCGACCAAAAGCTTTGCCAACCAGAACATAAGTTTTGTGCATCCACGTCATCGATCCATTCTCTTCCACATTAGACGTTCAGCCTACGTGGAAGTCTTAGGTGGAGCAATTCATTTTTACCCACATCAATTTTCCCCCAGCCCCTAGTATTGAGATGGAACATAAGACGTTAGGGGTTCTTCATTTCTTCTTTTTGTTTTTCTCCAGGGTATTGCTCGTCAGGGTCCGATTCTTCTGAGAGGACTCTCTCGGTAACCCCCCCCTCCAGTAGATTGAGATTAGCTCATCTCTAGAGAAAATTTCTTGGACGTCTTTGTCGTCCTATAGGCTTCGTGAGTTCCGCGGGGCGGTGCATTGTCAGCCCGCCACTCGGCCAGTAAAGCTAGTCAGACCAACGTCCAAGGAGGAGCGAGCTCCTCTAGGGATCCTATAGCCGAGCTCAGTTCGAGTCCTGCCAACAAGTCTGGTTCAGAGGATCTAACCATTCTGGAGGCTCCTCATCCGCCTCCATCCGATCGGGGTATGGCTGCCAATAATAATCCTAAGCGACCTATTTATCAAGTCCCAGCAAGCATCCCGGTCTGGAAAATCGAGTCCAATGTGATGGAGGATGAGATGAAGAAGGCCAGGAGTACGTACTCCTTCCCGAGCTTTGTGGAGCTAAGGCTTCCCCGAGCTGAGGAGAGTGCATATGCACCTCCGAAGGAGTACATGACTGTATACATGGATCAGCTTCTGGCCGACCTGCGTTTTCCTCTTCATCTATAGGTCAGGGCTACTTGTTCGGAGCTCGGGCTGTGTCCGTCATAGCCCGCTCCGAACAGTATGAGGATGGTTGTAGCCTCCCACATCATCTTCTGTGCTGAAGGGGTCGACCCATCCCTTTATCTCTTTCAGGCCCTTTTTTTCACCAAATCCATGCCCGGAGGTAAGGGATGGTGGTATATTGCTACCCGGCAACAATTCTTGGGCGGAATCGATTAGTCCATCAAGGGTTAGAAGCCAAGGCTCTTCTTCTTCGAGGGAATCAGATGGGAGTTTGGCTCGGGACAGTAGGCTTCTCAATTTCTTCCCAGTGTCTTTTATTTACTTAACTATTTTTCTTTCATTTAATCAGTTTATCTTCCTTACACAGTTATGGACAGAGTCACCCTGAAGAAAAATTATGAAGTAGAGGCAAGCCGAAGAAGCTGCCAAAGTCGTCGGTTCCAAGCAAGATGCTCAATTCGAGAAGGTTTCTCAAGAGAGAGAGCCCATATCAGCAAGGACCATGCCTCACCAGACCCCTATGAGGTCGGCATTGGAAAATACGACCCCTGTCACGAAGATAGCTCCACTCCGGCAGAGAGGGTCAACCCGACCCCATCCCAAGGGCTAGATAAGAGGAAGAGGAAGGTGATGGAGGCCAAGGTTGAGTCGAAATCAAAACGAAGAAAAAAGAATGACCAGCGGCAGCACAAAGAGAAGAGAAAATCCTTCTCCATGCCTAACACCGGTCTGTAGCTCGGGCAACGCATCCTTGACCTTCCCGACCTTTTTCCCAGCTTCATCCACAAGATTACTTCCCTTGATGACCACCGCAAAATTCAATCGAAGAGCGATGTGAAGCTGATCTCAGAGCTCTAAGCTCTATAAAGACGCCATGGTAGTAGTTCCTTCCTCAGTAATTTCTCGACTTAGAAATTATCCCAGTTTTAATGTAATCATATCTTTCAAACGCCGAACCTCTTCAAGGTAGCCGAGGTGGCCCTTCGCCTCAACCGGGCCAGCGAGGATAAATCTAATGCGGTGAAGGGCCTTAACGATCTCCACGAGAAAGTCATGGAGCTCAGTGCCGACGACGAGAAGCTCAAGGCCAAAGTGGAGAAACTGAGCAAAGATAAGGGCCAATTGAGTAATCAGATCAGTAAGTTGAAGGCCGACCTGTCCGAGATGATCAATCGATTGTCGGCCACTGAAGAGGAGAAAAGATAAGTCGTCTCCTAGGCTGAAAGAGAAGTTATGGACAACTGGAAAGCCAACCAGGAGTTCGAAAACTTTAAGCTCAACATTGGAGCCGACGTGATGCAGGAAGGCTTCGACGCGACGATCAGTTCCTTGCGGCACTAGTACCCTGACTTCCCCTACCAAAACATAAAAATTGAGTCGAACAGACTTAGAGGGGGAAGATGAGGGTGGCAAGGGCGGTCAAACAGAGGAGGCAACTGGCGAGGCAGGGGTTTATACATAACATCTTTTTCTATAAAAAAAAAATTTAGACCATGAAAAATTTTAATCAGATAAAAATTTAATTTTTTAGTTGTCACTAGTATAAGTGCTACTTAACTAACTTCTTCTAACATTAATTACAATGACACATGATTTTTATTACAGCTTGAAATTACTAGTATAAAATATTAAACAAATTAAAAAAATATAAAAATAATAATTTATCTTTTTATATTCAATATTGGTCTTGTTTTGTAGATCATGAAATTTCAAAAATATTAATGTTATAAAAAAATAAATATATATAATAAAAGTTAAATTAGTTTAACTTTTTCTATAAAAAATTTTAGACCATGGAAAATTTTAATCAGATAAACACTTAATTTTTTAGTTGTCACTGGTATAAGTGCTACTTAACTAAATTCTTCTAACATTACTTACAACACCACGTTTTTTTGTCACAATTTGAAATTACGAGTATAAAAAATTAAACAAATTAAAAATATATAAAAAAATAATTTTTCTTTTTATATTCAATATTGATCTTGTTTTGTAGATCTCAAAATTTCAAAAATATTAATTTTATAAAAAATAAATATATAAAATAAAAGGTAATTTAGTTTAATTCTATTAAAACTCTTTTAATTATTTTAATAAAATTACCGTAAAACTTACCGACCAAAAGAATTTCCCTGAAACAAACTGCTCCTGGATCATGTACTACCGAAATCTCTAGCAGTATGTGTACCATTCAGCTCAAAGCCAAAACCAAAAACAAAAATTTAAGTTTTGGACAGAATTTTAAACATGGTAACCGGTAATGGTGAATCCTCGTCCAACAATTTCTCCAGCACAAAACCAGGCAAAACATTCTAGTCCAAAAAGAGCAGCAATTCCAGCATCCTCAATCTCAAGCTCATGTCTGTTCCTCCATAGCTGCTTCAAATAATCAACTTCTTTCCGCAACGACTCGTAACGATTGGGAATACTGTTGTTCCACATGAATCATAAGAATTGATTAAAGCAAGCAAGTAAAAATCTAAGCATCAAAACGAATCCATTAAATAAAAAAACTATTAGAAGGCCCATTAACCCAATAACAGTCTGAATATATGTGAGATTGAAGAACTTATACTCTATTGATGATGACAATCTAAAAATTAAGTGCAATAATCTCGAAAAATTTCTCAAATTTGACAACAGTTTGGCAAATATTTATATTCGAAACGAAATTTCTTAACATATAGTCTACTAGAAGAAACAAGGCAGGCCATTGAAGTTTCAAATTATTTGAAGGTAAAGGAACGGTTGCTTTCCAAATGCATGAATTGCTTTTAGGGTGCTCTTCATAATTCAATTTACAATTGCATCTCTTGAGGAAAAAAAAAACACGAGAGTTAAATGAAGTCTTATCATTATAACTACTATTTGCTCACATTGTTTAAAGGGAAGATGTTTAATGCTAATTATGCATGCATTTAGATAGTTATTTATGATTTCAAATTAATGAAAGCAAGTTTAGTTCTTAATTTTATTATTCTATGTTGATAAATTTATATTATTCAAATAAATTTTGAGTTGATATTTATATATTAAATACACAGGTCTCGTTTTTGGGCCACAGAAAACTCAGGACTGACCCTGGACCCTGAAGGAATATCATATATGTTACTAACCATGCGTTCATGCAACTACATGCAAAGGTTCATTGGCGTCGCCATGTCAAATCCATCATACAGATGAAGAGGACCCTCAGAGAACTTTCGATTCTGACTATTTGAAAAGAAAAATAATCATGACCAATCAGTATAAGATAAAGAGAAGATAACAAACTTTTCCAAAAAATTTAAGTGCAAAAACTTTAGGCCCTCTGGGTCAAAAGTTCAAAGACGAATCAAGGATATGGGACATCATACAGAGTAGTGCGATCTAAGAAACAAGCTAACTAGATTTTAATGTTATGGTTGACAAAGAGCAAGAGATCAACTTTCACCATCCAACCGCACCATGTACCGCGTGCATTTATCTGGGGAGCACATGCATAGTCACCGACACAGACACATGTATTTGCCAGTCTCTTCTCGAATCTTCTTCAATGCAGTATCTTCATGTTGTGCTCCCTTGATTTCTTCCACAAGGGTAGATTGAATTGTCGCTGCAAGAATACTATCGATCCTCTAAAATTCATTTAACAATGCTTCCTGATGGGTGATCATAAAAGAAAGAGTTCCATATGATTTTGTAGAGTATAATTCTTCTTGTACGGCTTCAACTATCTCGAGGCATAAGCAACCACTTTATCATTTTGCATCAGCACACATCCCAACCCTCCGTGATAGGCATCACTATATACTAAAAACCCTCCATTATCCGAGGGGATTGTCAATACAAGAGCTGTGACCAGTCTATTCTTTAATTTTTGAAATTAATCTTCACAAGCATCTGTCCATTCAGACTTCAGCTTCTGCATTAGCCGAGTTATTGGCATAACTATACGAGAGAAATCTTTAACAAATTTCCAGTAATAACCTGCCAAACCCCAAAAACTACGTACCTCAGTCCAATTTGTTGGCATAGGCCAAATCATCACTGCTTCCACCTTTTGATGATCGACCGATATTCCAATTTAAGACATTACAGCCCCAGTTGGTTACTATTTCCGTTTCTTGATTTCTATTCCCGCCCTCAAAATTTTGAGAGTAATGTACAAAAAAGTATTTGGTAAACAAGTTTCTGTTCCCTAAATTTTGAGAGTAATTTGGGAGTCATTCCTGAACTCCCTAAGAATCCGAGAAACAAAACAATGTTGATTCCTATTCCCATACCAGATTATTGGAAGTAGAATCAGAAAAGCAGAAACACTAAACAAATGCCACTTACATGTCCCAAAAAAGTAATACTTGGCAACCAAAACTCACAGTTTGTAAGTTTGGCGAACTTCTCTTCCTTCAAGGTCTGTAATACTATCTTGAGGCGTTGCTCATGCTCCTTTTCATTTTTTGGATACATTAGGATATCATCAATGAACACAATCACAAAGTTGTCCACGTATGATTTAAACACACAATTTAGTCCATGAATGCCGTTGATGCATTAGTCAACCCAAATGGCATAACCGGAAATTCGTAATGCTCATATCGGTTCTAAATCCTGTTTTTGGTATATGTTGAGATTTTGTCCTGATTTGGTGATATCCCAATTGCAAATCAATCTTGGCAAATACTCAAGCTCCCTGTAATTGATACAACAAATCATCTATCCGAGGTAATAGATACTTGCTCTTTTTTGGAACCTTGTTTGGTTCCCGATAGTCAAAGCACAGCCTCATGGTTCCATCCTTTTTCATGAACAGAACAGGAGCCCCATGGAGATATGCTTTGCCGCACAAATTCCTTTTCTAATAATTCTTGTAATTGAATCTTTAACTCCCTCAATTCATCCGGGGCCATGCGGTATGAAGTCTTTGAGATTGGAGGGTACCCAGTATGAGATCAATGGTGAATTCAATTTCGCGAGTAGGGGGTAAGCCAAGTAAATCATCAGGAAAGACATCAGGGTATTCATTTACCACAAGTATGTCTTCTATGTTTAAATGATGTGATAATCGGGCACGTAATTGAATTAGGTACCCTCAGATCCATTCATAAGCAAACGATGTGCTTACATAGCAGAGATGAAATACGGTGGATGACCTACCCTGACACCTTCAAAGGAAAAGACTTGTTGATCCAGAAAATAGAATAAGGCTCTCTTTTCTAGACAGTCTATGGTTGCATGATTTGAAGCTAACAAATCTATGCCAAGTATGACATCAAAGTTAGAGATGTCAAGAGGTATTAAGTCAACTACCAGGTTTATATTTCCTATCACAATATCACATGATTTATAGACAAAAGAGCTTGACATGAGTATTTCCGGATGGTAGTAAAACAGATAATATGTACTTCAAAGCTTTAGGTAAATTTTTGGCAAACTCAAGAGACACAAATGAATGTGTTGAAATAAAATCGATCAAAATAGGTGCAGAATGACCACAAATGAAAAGGGTAAATAACAATACAGAGTTGGTTGCTGGGATATCCCCTGGAACTAGGGCAAAAGTTCTTCATCAGAATGACCACAAATGAAAAGGGTAAATAACACTACGGAGTTGGTTGCTGGGATATCCCCTGGAACTAGGGCAAAAGTTCTTCATTGTCTTTTCTGCTCCTCCTTAGATTGGTCAGGTTTCACCACTGACTCAAATTAGCCTTAATCATGATACTGTTTTGCTGGACATTTTATTTGTCCTATTATTGAGTCATACAAGTAGTCTTAATCTCAAGAATAATACAAATTACTCTTAAATTAAGGACAAATGTCTACAAATTAGTCTCAAATCAAGAACAAGGTGACACTATCGTGCGAATTTGCTAATAACTCCTTACATACATATATATATATATATATACATATCACATTTGACACTTATCATGTAGTTTTACCACTTATATATATACATACATATGTATAATCATACATACATACATTGTACGTACATACATATATACATCCCAGAATCTAAATGTTAATTTAATTATTTTTTGCTAATTTAGCACCAGCATATACAAACATACATACATACATACATACACACACACACACACACATACATACATATATATATATATATATATATAAACTTGAAATTACTAAACTGAAAATAGTTCATGGTATATGAACTAGTTACTCAACCTTATTCAATGATAGTTATATACTTGAAATCAAATACATCAAATTATATTGTACAAAATACAAGAATAGAGACTATATATGAATGGCATATAAAAAGTGTTATGTGATGCTGCATGTGTTCATATTGTAATGCAAACATAATGTAATAAAATACCTAGGGCATTACGCTCTCCCCCCCTTATAAGGAGCTTGGCCCTCCAAACTTACTAAACAGTGAAAAGGTGTGGGTAAGGTTTTCGTATCTCAGTCTCCCTTTCCCATGTAGCTTCCTCAACTGAGTGGTTCCTCCACAACACCTTAACTAGTAGTATAACTTCGTTTCTCAGGACTAAATCTCAATGATCCAATAGTTGCACATGATGTTCAATGTACGTCAAGTCCTCTCGTATTTCGAGAGGTTGGGGGGTTAAAACGTGACTAGGATCTGCAAGATACTTCGAAGCATAGATATGTAAAACAAATCATGGACATTTGTGAAATCTAGTGGCAATACCAACTGATATGCTACTGGCCCAACTCTTTCTAAAATATGGAATGGACCGACATATTATAGACTCAACTTTCCTTTCTTCCAAATCTGATTACACCGTTTGTTAGAGATATCTTCACAAACACATGATCACCAATCTCAAATTTCAAACCTCTTATTCGATTGTCGACATAACTTTTCAGTTGACTTTGAGCAGTTTTAATTCGTTGTTGTGTCACCTGGATCTTTTCAGTGGTCATTTGAACAATCTATGGTCCTACGAGTTTTCCTTCCCCCAACTTCTGTTCAACAATACTGGGAACGACATTTCCTTCCATATAATGCTACATACGGGGACATTCTAATACTTGCATGGAAGCTATTATTGTATGCAAACTCTATCAAGCATAGGTGCTTCTCCCAGCTATCATTAAAGTCTATTATTGTATGCAAATGACCTGGATTTTTTCGGTGGTCATTTGAACAATCTATGGTCCAATGAGTTTTCCTTCTCCCAACTTCTGTACAACACATTGGGAACGACATTTCCTTCCATATAATGCTTCATACGGGGACATTCTAACACTTGCATGGAAGCTATTATTGTATGCAAACTCTATCAAGCATAGGTGCTTCTCCCAGCTACCATTAAAGTCTAGGATACATAATCGTGGCATTGAGGATGAAATGTCATACTTAAACATGCTCGAGTGCCCATAGCCTTTTGCAAACTCTACCAAAATCATGATACAAATCTTGGATCTCGATCTGATACAATGGCCACCGGAGCTCCATGTAATCTGATTATCTCTTGGATGCATATAGCAGCCAATGCCTCCATTGACATTGTTGTCTTAATGGCAAGAAAATGTGTTGACTTAGTTAATCGGTCAACAACAACCCATATTGCATCATTACAGCTGGTGGTCTTGGTAACCCCACAACGAAGTCAATCGTGATGTGCTCCCATTTCCACTCTGGAATTGAAAGGGGTGATAAGAAGGAAGAGAACCAAGAGAAGCTAGGATTTCACCACAATCAAGGTTAGAATTAGTAAAATTTCACTTTCTTAACTTGAATTCTTCCATGTATTTTGTTTAATTCATGAAATTATTTTCATATCATGAATAATATCATTATTTACTGGTTGTGCATGTCCAAAAGTCATAAATATAGAAATTATGCATGAACATGAAATTCATTTGTATAAGATCAAATTATAACCTGCTGGAAAACAGTCACTGTTTTGATTTATTTAAAATAATTATAATGGTCTGATTTCTCGGATTTTTGGATATGTTTAACTTCCTTATGCTTACTACAACAACAACAACTAAACCTTTATCCCACTTATGTAGGGTCTGCTACATGAATCCGCTTACGCCATACTGATCGATCAAGGATCATCCTCTCAGTCAGGTTTAATGTCATTAAATCAATTCTAATAGTCTTGTCCAACGTCTTCTTTGGTCTATCTCTCCCTCTAATAGCCCCTGCACTTGAATTAAATCATATTTTCTCATTGGTGCTTCAATGGGTCTTCTATACACATGTCCAAACTATCATAAACGATTTTCTCTAATTTTCTCTTCGATGGGTGTTATTCCTAAATTCTCTCTAATAGCTTCATTCTTAATTTTATTCATTCTCGTCTACTCACTCGTCCACCGCAGCATCTTCATTTTTGTCATCACAATTTTCTGGACATGTATCGTTTTTACCGCCCAACATTCTGAACCATACAAAAGCACTGATCTTATAGCAGTTTTGTAGAATTTTCCTTTAAATTTCAACGGAATCCTATGATCACAAATCACCCTAACTGCACTCCTCCACTTTAACCAACCTACCTTAACTCTATGTGTAATATCATCCTCGATTTCGACTATATGATTTCCTTATGCTTACTAAATCATATAAAAATTTCAAGTCATTTGGACACTAGTACAATTGATTCCGAATTTTTGGAGTTCACTACACTAGTGGTACCGAAAAATCTACGTGGGTGGCAAAAGGCAATGCAAGAACAGTCTCCGATTTAACATCTCCTTTTCCGGTAGCCATGTGTACAGATTATACAAGAGTCTAGTAGCAAAGTAACAAAGGTAACTACATACTTGGTTACCTAAACATGCAACAAATAAAAAGAACTACCGTGTGCTTAGTACATCCAAAACATCAATGGACGCAGAACAACGGCGATGAGTAGCAGCTGCGAGACAAAGAGGGCCGAAGAACAACCGTGGTTTACCGATGGCAAACGTCAAAAAGGCCTTGACTTGTGGCACTAGACTAAGGCCACGACGGCGGCACTGGGAGGCACAATGTACAGCGCTGGGTTGTGGCGAGGAAGGGGACAGGTTTCGGTGGTGGTGACAAGAGGTAGGATTTTTATTTTTTTTGGTGGGGCGGGGGGCCGGGAGGGGTAATTGTTTGTAGCTCTGGATACCAAAAAAAAATATAAGAAAATAAATGAATAATTTGTATATATGAATATTCTCTATTCTCCCAATTATATAGCCATAATAGTCGACCAAATTAGAAAGGATATCATCGGAGTAAATGAGACAATAAAGCCCTACAATAACAATACTAAAAATTCAAAGATTTAAATGGGAAATAAATAAATACATATTCCAACAAATATGTATCTGATACTCGTACAACGACCTTCTAACAAGTATACATGCTTCCTAGGCATTTCCTATGAGACTTAGCTTAGTTCAGCAAATCGAACTAAGAAGTTATGAAGAACATTTGTTCCATACAATCATTCTCCCATTTAATAAAGAATTACCTTTCAAAGTGGTTGTTGTCTGTGTCCACGTTATATGAATCATTGTGCTAAAATAAGGGGACAACCTCGACATCAATTGAGAGATAATACACAAGTGATAATTAGCAATTCAACGTATATAAGAAACGAACAAGAATGCACAATATAACAAGTAGAATATTATAGTACAGGAGTTGGATGGATTTAGCCATTGAAAAAGAATAATGAGGAAGTAAGAAAACCTTGATGGTGGTTTTGTGATGCATCTTCTTCAAGGTCTGCCTCTTGGATATCTATCATGTCATGAGCATACCTGCATTCCGATAGTGTAATCGTTTTAAGGTCATAATTGGTTGCGAAAAGTTACTACCAGTGATTCCAATGTAAGTGAAACTGAAGCACACAGACTCATAAGCCGGAGTATGCTCAAATGAGCGGGGTGGTCATTGCAGTTATCCAGTTAATTTTTTTTATATGCTACATTGTGCCGATTGCTACGTCTACGCTAATGGGTAAATCAGACTGGTAGTACAACTAATGTCCAATTTTAGTTGAGCTACTATCTGTACTTCGTAGGTGATTGTTCCTCTTGAGTTGACCAATTCGGTGATTGTTCGAGCAATCACCTAAGGCCCTTCGCAAGGGACCAATCCGTCTACTATCTGTACTATCTAACAACTAAGGCCCTTCGCAAGAGATTGTTCCTCTTGAACTGACCAATTCGCATGTGAATCTTGTACTCCGGACCTTCGAATTTCTTCTCCTTCATTTTTTTTCTTCCTCTTCCCATGTTCTACTCATTCGATTGTTCTCATAAATCGCAAGCGCAAGTTAACTGCAATGATCACCCCGCTCATTTGAACATATTCCGGCTCATGAGTCGGTGTACTTCAACTTCACTTACACTGGAATCACTGACAATAACTTTTAGCAACCCATTATGATCTTTAACAATAACACTATCGAAATGCAGGTATGCTCACGACCTGATAGATATCCAAAAGGCAGACCTTGGAGAAGATGCATCACAAATCCACCATCAAGATTTTCTTGCTTCCTCATTATTCTTTTTCAACAGCCAAATCCATCCAACTCCTATACTACTATACTCTGCTTGTTATATTGTGCATTCTTATTTGTTTCTTATATATGCTAAATTGCTAATTATCACTTGTGTATTATCTCTCAATTGATGTCGAAGTTGTCCCCTTATTTCAGCGCAATGATCAATATGACATGAGCACAAACAACAACAACTTTGAAAGGTAATTCTTTATTAGATGGGAGAATGATTGTGTGGAACAAATGATCTTCATAACTTCTTGGTTCATCAATATATATTACAAACCCTCCATTAGTCGTGGGGATTGTCAATACAAGAGCCGTCACCAGTCTATTCTTTAATTGTTGAAATTAATCTTCACAAGCATCTGTCCATTCAAACTTCAGCTTTTGCATTAGCCGAGTTAATGGCATAACCATAAGGGAGAAATCTTTAACAAATCCCCGGTCATAACCTACCAAACCCCGAAAACTACGTACCTCAATCCAATTTGTTGGTGTAGGCCAAATCATCACTTCTTCCACCTTTTAATGATCGACCGATATTCCGATTTCAGATATTACGGCCCCGGTTGGTTATTGTTTCTGTTTCTTGATTTCTATTCTCGTTCTCAAAATTTTGAGAGTAATTTGAGCGTAATTCCTGAATTCCTTAAGAATCCGAGAAACAAAAAAATGTTGATTCTTATTCCCATCCCAGATTATTGGAAGTAGAAACATGAACGCAAAAACACTAAACAAACGCCACTTACATGTCCCAAGAAAGTAATACTTGACAACCAAAACTCACATTTTGTAAGCTTGGCGAACAACTTCATTTTTTGGATACATTAGGATATCATCAATGAACACAATCACAAAGTTGTCCACGTATGATTTAAACACAATTTATTAAGGCCATGAATGTTGTTGGTATATTAGTCAATCCAAATGGCACAACCGGAAATTCGTAATACTCATATCGGGTTCTAAATCCTGTTTTTAGTATATGTTGAGATTTTGTCCTGAGTTGGTGACATCCCAATTGCGAGCAAATACTCAAGCTCCTTGTAATTGATCCAACAAACCATCTATCCGAGGTAATTGATACGTGCTCTTTATTGTAACCTTGTTTGGTTCCCGATAGTCAAAGCAATTTATTAAATAGACTTTTTAATGCATCAATATTCATCTTATTTTTGTAGGGGGTACACTCAGGGTTTTGAATTTTGAAACACTCAAAAGCTTTCTAGGACAAAATGAAAAATTCTTCCCAGACTTCATTCTCTCAATTCTAAGTTCTAAGTTCTACTTTTACAAATGATTACAGGGAACTTTATATAGCCTCTGGACTCCAAATTTTATAAACTTGAATTGAATATAAAATAAGGTATGCCGACATCATAATGCTCTTTTTTGAAAATTAGTGCCACCTTTTGACAAAAGTGCCTTACTGGATGATGTCTCGTCTTATCTTTTATTTTTTGAAAAGTTACTTTGTCATGTTACTTTCAAATGTAAGGGCCCGTTTGGTTAGTGTGCCTAATCCCGTTCCCAACCCAATCCAAAATGATAGAATTGATTCTTGAAATACTAAAAAAATGGGAAACAAAAAAAAATTGTTTTTTTTTTGTGCCCATCCATTTCCATCCCGAAAAAGGACACGCTTGGTATTACACAAATTATTAATGATAGAATTCATTCTCAGCTCTTCCCAAAGACATCACGATCTTTTTCGTCCTCTTCATGCGTCTTCTCCATTCGCCATTCTCTCTTCTCCACCGCCACAATCGTCTCCACCTTCATCATCGTCGTCTCATCTTCTCATCGTCTCCAGCAAATGTCGTCTTCTCCATCATCGTCATCTTCACTTCGCCATCAACCATTGTCATCGTCATCATCTCCACCGCCATCGTCGTCGTTGTCTCCACTGCCATCTGTGTAAGCTCTCTCTCTCTCTCTTAGTTTCAATTTCGATTTTGATTTCACGAAATCGATTTCGACTTCGATTTCGATTTCATTGTTGCAGAAATCAATTTAGGGTTTAGGGATGAAATTGTTGCTGAAATCGATTGCGGAAATCAATTTAGGGTTTAGGGTTAGCCCTATTCATATATTTTATGAGTGAAATTCTAATCCAGGTTAGCGAAATTCTAGACTCAAGGTGTTGGGTGAAGGGCTAATTCCAACTTTGCAGCATGCTCATCACAAGTTATTAGTAGATAGTCCACAAACAGTTCCGTATCAAGCAACTACTTATGGTCAGGTGTTTGCTTTAATTCACTTGAGTTATATCCTCCATTTTTCAGTGACTTCGAGGTGCATGAGTTTTTTGAAAATTGATATCAATGGGTTATCTTGATAGATATTCATTTTTATTTTTATTTTTATTTTTATTTTTATTTTTATGTTTGTTTTCTTTAGCTAGTTGAAAGTACATCCTAAGAAAGCTACACGATTTGTATAATAATG
Source organism: Eucommia ulmoides (assembly GCA_016647705.1). Taxonomy (NCBI): domain Eukaryota; kingdom Viridiplantae; phylum Streptophyta; class Magnoliopsida; order Garryales; family Eucommiaceae; genus Eucommia; species Eucommia ulmoides. The sequence goes on along the minus strand of CM028332.1, from coordinate 42,594,527 downwards.
AATCAGAAACACTTGATGGAATTCAATTTGTTCCGAAGAGAATGGAGAAGTTGTTGTGTCAAACCACAACAATTTGTTATGCATTGTGATGCAATCAGAGAATAAATAAAGCTGGTATGCAGATAAAGACAACTGGTGGTGGTACTGTTCATGTTGTTGTCTTGTGGTATGCATTTTTGGTGCGAAGAAGGCCGAGGAGTTGGGGTTCTCCGCTTGCTGCGTGTAGGGTGCATAAGAATTTGGGGCTTGGTGAGATTTTGGCTGAGAGATGGGGGCGGGTATATACCTGTTGTGACGTCGGTGGTTCATGATGTTGATGACAAAGCGAAGGGCATTCATTTTTTGTTTTAAGAGATGTTCTTGTTTGGCATTTAATAAACTGAGGGTTTATCTTTTGACTATATTGTGTAGGGTTAGTCTATGAATTTTAATTGAATTTTGTTTATGTTGAATTAATATTTAAGAGTTGTATAATTAGATAAATAAATTATTTATGTTTTTTATTTGTTTATTGTATATCGATTGTTTTATACTTTTAGTTTTGAAAACATGCACAAATATAAATGTCGTAATAATTTTTAGTATATAGAGGGAATATGTATTTTTCTCCAAATTGATCATTTACTGTAAAATATGTACTGTGTTTATATTTAATATGCCAATATTTTTAGATATTTATGTTTAATTAATGTTTATTTTTTTGAATTTGGTGTTATTTGATATTTATTATCATACATTTAAAGAAAAAAATAAAAAACATTGGTGGGGAAACAATTTCAAAATAATTTGTTACCAAACACAATTTTGTTCTTAGAAGGAAAGAATTATGCCGTTACCAAACGCAATTTTGTTTCCAGAACGAAACGGAATTCTGTTGTTACCAAACGTGATTTTATTCCCAGAAGGAAATAGAATTCTCATTCCATTCCATCCCATCTCATCCCAAGTGGGATGAGAAAAGTTAGAACACTTAACGCCACCCAAATGACTCAATAATGCATAGGGTGACATGAGCAATAACGTCTATTGAGACAACTATTGAAATAGCATAACACATATGAGCGATGGCCTTTGGGTATTATTACACATGGCTATAGTTCAATTTTTGCCTTAATAGGTCATTTTTTGGCTTTTCCTTTTCTGATTGATCTTTCTCTCTTGAGTATAGTATTCAACCAATTCTACAAGATATTAGGTATAATTGTTCAATAGTTGAAGTATATCACAAATACTTAGATCACAAATTGTGAATTGGGTAGAACTGCTAGGTGTTGGTCAGCCAGTAAGTCTGTTGGTCAGCCCAAGTAGAGGTGGTCCAGTTAGTAGTCCCGTCTATGTTACGAACCCTTTACTGTAGTGAAAATAGGTATTGAGAGATACATTAGACTATGGAAGAATTGTTCCAAAGTATCTTTAGAAATGGAAAAAATACTATCTCAAACCCAAACTAAGGATCAAGCTCTAGAGGTTCTAATTCAAGATCAAGTTCAAAAGAATTTCATGTTTCTCTAGGTAACAAAGAAGATAGATTAAGAAATTGGAAAGGTACAAGTCTTCTAGATCAAAATGCAAAAGAAATTGGGGAAATATCAAAACCTGATGCTAAAATTATTAAACAGTCATGATCAATAGAAAAAGAGCAAGAATATGCAATCAAAACAGTTCATAGGTCAACAACTTTACATTCAGAAAACTCAAAGACAAAGATTAAGATTAATAAGCAAAGAAGATTTACAAACATTTATTCCAAAATATGATAGAATACATATAAGATTAGTCCAAATAGGAATATTTCCTTTAACAAGAGAAGGATTAAACAAACCTATATGCATTGTCCTTAGAAATTCAAGACATCAAGAATTTGATAACTCTTTATTAGGAATGTTAGAAGCTAATATAGCAGAAGGACCAATATATTTTGAATGTTATCCAAATCTTAGGGCTGATATAGAGGATAAATCATTATATAAAATTCTAACCATAGATGATCAAGCAGAAGACTATAAAATGTGCAAAGGATCAAAAAAATTTGAAATAATTTATAAAGTGTATTATAAATTAACAGCATCAACAGTATTTCCAGATGCAAAAAAAGAAAGTTTTAAAGGAATGACAACATTTATTCAAGCATATAAAAATATGTCAGTTTTAATTTCTCAACCAAGAAAACTTCAATGGCATGAAATCCTATTATGAAGAATTAGCTGAAGAAGTCAAAATTGTAAGATTAAGAAAAACTGTAGCAATAAACTATAGTCAAGACTCAGATGGGAATGTCACAATAATCTTTCAAACACCTATAATAAAATCCAGAAGTATGAACTCGGCTCAAACATCTGAAAGTCGTCAAGATTTAGGAAGAAAAAGTATTATCATTATTTATACAAAGCCAAATAAATACTATACACTTAGAGGAGTTAACTTCGAAACAAATATACCTCATGGACTTTATAAAGAAGAATTTGAAGATTCTTTCTCTCCAACTGCTTCTCAAATTTTAAAAGAAAATCAAAGAAATAATCAGATTTTAACCATTAATAAAGAATTTGAAATAGATATGGATTAAGAAAAGAATTTAAGCATATAAATCATTTAAAAGATAGAAAAAAGTTTTTCAAAAAACATCCTAAAAAAGAAAGAGAGAAAATTAAATCAAAATGGATAAAAAAAAATGGTTAAAGAAAAAAGAAATATACCTTTCTTTGATCATTATAAGAAAAAATATGTTCAAACCATTTAAACAAATAAGAAGACGTGGAAAATAGCTAATAAAAGGCAAGATGTTAGTTCAATACATCCAGCATTATATTCAATTGTAATATATTATAAGGATTTTAAGGTATTAGCATCCCTTTTCAAAAAAAGTAGAAATTAATCCTCAAAAGGATTTAGACCATGTCATTAGTCAAAATAATTATACTAATCAAGTACTACATACAACTACTAATCAGTTAAATAAAATTGAAAATATTCTCGAAAACTTGGTAGAAGCAAAACCATCAAAAAATGAAGAAAATAAAGAATTGAAGGATGAAATTAAAATATAAAACCCCATCCATAAAACCTTTGAAGTAGAAGAAGATTTCAAATTTAATTTAGGAATTAAAAATCCAAATGAAATTAATAAACTATTAGATACTGTTAACATAAAATTATCAAAATTAAGTTTGAATAATAATAATGTCAATACTTTATCAAAAATGAAAGAAGTTGAAAACCTCAAAAATTAATTTGAAGACACAAATGCCAATTTAGAAATTAATAAAATAAAAAAATTGGAAACAATCTCAAAATCCTAATATTCCAGGCCCTATATTCCTGATGTGTTATATGAAGAAAAAATCAATCCTAGAACTGCCTATGACATCACTTCTCTTTATGAATGGAACATAGATGAATTCTCAGAATATCAAATATCAGGACAGCTTAATGAAATGGCTATGTCAGCAGTAACCTACAAATCCAGAAATACTAGTGAAACCACAATAGCTAAAATGATAACTCAAGGATTTACTGGTCAACTAAAAGAATGGTGGGATAATTGTCTTTCCAATAATGAAAGAACAGGAATTATGTCTATTGTTCAAATTAAAAATGAAGGCCCTAGTCAAGAACCAATAATGACCTCAGATGCAGTCTCTTCACTGACCTGGCAATATCAAAAGCATTCTTAGGAGAACCAAATGATGTGATAAACAAAGATAATGAAATACTAATTAATCTTAGATGTCCAAAATTACAAGATTTCAAATGGTACAAAGATATGTTCTTATCAAAAACTTATCTCAAGACAGATTGTAGGGAAGCTTTTTGGAAAGAAAGATTTGTAGCAGGATTACCAAATTATTTCCTCAAAAGGTTAAGGAAAGAATTCAAAAGGATTTAGGATCTGATTACAATTTACTAACTTATGCACAAATAATAACTGCAATAAATAAAGAAGGATTAACCTTATGTACAGACTTAACACTGAAAATGCAAATGAAAAATGAGTTAAACCAAAGCAAAAAAGAATTAGGCAATTTTTGTAGTCAATATGGCTATGCAAATATACAAGCATCTTCTACAAACAAAAAAAAAAAAAAAGAATTAAAAAGAAAATTGCTAGAAAATATTATACAAAACCTAAAAACACTAATAAATGGAAAAAAAAAATTGATAACAGAGAAAGAAAACCCAACGTAAAACCAAGACCCAAACAAGATAAAAAAAAAAAAAAAAAAAAAAAAAAAAAAAAGGAATTATATGTTAGAAATGAGGAAAACTGGTCATTATAGCAAAAATTGTAAAATGAAAGAAAACATTCAAGCTTTAGATTTTAGTGAAAACTTGAAAAAACAAATGATATCTTTATTCATAAACCGTGAATCAGAAAATTTATCAGAAGAATCTAAAAGTAAAGAAATTAATGAAATCGTAGAAACTTCAAGTGAAGAATCTGAACAAGAATCCATAGAATCATGTAATGAAGATATAGGATTTTGTACTTGTGCAAAATGTTTGGGATCAATAAATGTAATTTCAAAAGAAAGCAAAATTATGTTAGATATGATAGAATATATTCATGATCCAAAAATCAAAAAAGAATATTTACCTTAAGTTAAAGGAACAAATAACACAGAATAAACAACCTAAAAGTTTATGAAGAATATAATGTAAATGACATAATTAAAAGATATAGTAAAACAAAATCTCAACCTACAATTCAAGATTTACAACAAGAAATTAATAATGTTAAAATACAAATTAAAACTCTACAAGAAGAAGTTAATTATCTAGAAACCCTCAATAAGGGTTAAGAAATTATCATAGAAGACTCAAGTTCTGACAAAGAAATTAATAACGAAGAAATTGATACTAGTCAAAACATGGATGATCAACAAGCCTTTTTAGGATTTATATCAAGAGTTCATATTCACAAATGGTATACAAACGTAAAATTGGTCATAAATAATAATTTCATACTAGAAATGTTCAGCTTTATTAGATACAGGGGCAGATTTAAATTGTGTTCAAGAATGTCTTATTCCAACACAGTACTATGAAAAAACCACTGAAAGACTTTATAGTGCTAACAGTTCAAAATTAGATATAAGTTATAAAATTTCAAATGTTCATATTTGCAATAACAAAAATAAATGTCTTAGAACTACTTTCATGTTAGTCAAAGATATGTAACAATCAATAATTTTAGGAACACCATTTTTCACTTTACTTTATCCATTTTCCATCAATAATGAAGGAATTCATACCAAAATTGCTGGACAAGAAATATATTTTTATTTTGTAAACAAGATGAAACAAAAGGAAATCAAAACTTTAAAAAATTTAGCAATAAAAAGTGTTAATCTTATTCAAAATAAAAGAAAACATATTAAATATTTGGGAAAAGAAATTCATTATAAAAAGAGTGAAGAGCAACTAAAAAACAAAGAAATTGAAAAAAGGATAAATCAATTCCGAGAATTATTAGAAAAAGAGGTTTGCTCTAACCTTCCAAATGTTTTTTGGTCAAGAAAGAAACATTTGGTAAAATTACTTTACATAAAAGAATTTTTTGAAGAAAAAATTCCCACAAAAGCTAGACCAATTCAAATGAATCAAGAATTACTAAAATATTGTAAAAAAGAAATTCAAGAATTACTAGATAAAGGATTAATTAGAAAAAGTAAATCCCCTTGGAACTGCTCGGCCTTTTATGTTAAAAAATAAAGCCAAAATAAAAAGAGGAGCACCAAAATTAATTATTAATTATAAACCTTTAAACGAAATTCTTCAATGGATTAGATATCCAATATCCAATAAAAAATATTTATTAAATAGACTTTTTAATGCATCAATATTCTCAAAATTTGACCTGAAATCAGGATTCTAACAAATTCAAATCTGTGAAGAGGATAAATACAAAACAGCCTTTACAGTGCCATGTGGTCATTACGAGTGGAATGTAATGCCCTTTGGTCTCAAAAATGCCCCATTAGAATTTCAAAATGTCATGAATGAAATCTTTAACGCATACACAAAATTTACCATGGTTTATATTGATGATGTTTTAGTAATTTCAGAATCTATAGAACAACACTTCAAACACTTAAACATTTTCTTTAATATTATTAAAAAGAATGGTTTAGTAGTATCCCAAGCCAAAATCAAATTATTCCAAACAACTATTAGATTTTTAGGTCATGATATTTATCAAGAAACCATTACTCCAATTCATAGAGCTATAGAATTTGCAGAAAAATTCCCAGATGAAATCAAGGATAAAAATCAATTACAAAGATTTTTAGGATGCTTAAATTATGTAGCAAATTTCATTCCAAACCTTAGAATTTTACTCAAACCATTATTTAAAAGACTTAAGAAAAATCTACCTGCCTGATCAGAAGAACATACAAATGTTGTTAGAAAAGTCAAACCCATGTCAAAACCCTACCATGTCTTAGTATTCCTCATCTTCAAGCCTTAATGATTGTAGAAACTGATGTCTCCAACATAGGATATGGGGGAATCCTTAAGCAAAAGCTAGATAACAAGGAGTCCATTGTCAGATTTCATAGTGGATCGTGATATGGACCCCAGGTCAATTACTCAACTATCAAAAAAGAAATTTTATCGATTGTTCTATGTATTCAAAAATTTCAAGATGATTTGTACAACAAAGAGTTCTTACTTCGAATTGATTGCAAAAGTGCAAAAGAAGTCCATCATGATGTGCTCCTATTTCCACTCTGGAATTGAAAGGGGTGATAAGAAGGTAGAGAACCAAGAGAAGCTAGAATTTCACCACAATCAAGGTTTGAATTAGTAAAATTTCACTTTCTTAACTTGAATTCTTCCATTTATTTTCTTTAATTCATGAAATTATTTTCATATCATGAATAATATCATTATTCACTGGTTGTGCATGTCCAAAAGTCATAAATATAGAAATTATGCATGAACATGAAATTCATTTGTATAAGATCAAATTATAACCTGCTGGAAAACAGTCACTGTTTTGATTTATTTAAAATACTTATAATGGTCTGATTTCTCTGATTTTTGGATATGTTTAACTTCCTTATGCTTACAAAAACATATAAAAATTTCAAGTCATTTGGACACTTGTACAATTAATTCCGAATTTTTGGAGTTCACTGCACTAGTGGTACCGAAAAATCTGGGTGGCAGCCGAAGGCAGTGCAGGAACAGTCTCCGATTGAACATCTCCTTTTCCGGTAGCCATGTGTACAAAACCACAAATTATACGAGAGTCTAGCATAAAACAATCCGACAGATAGAAGAGAGTACCAACTGCGTTCCAGTAGAAGAAGGGGCAATATAACAAAGGTAACCAAATACTCGGTTACCCAAACATACAATAAATAAAAAGAACGACCACGTGCTTAGTACATCCAGAAGACCAATGGACGCTGAACAACAGCGACGGGTAGCAGCTGCGGGATAAAGAGGGCTGGTGGCAAACGTCAGACAGGCTGCGACTTGCGGCACTGGACTAAGGCCACGACAGCGGCACTGGGAGGCGCAGCATATGGCGCTGGGCTGTGGCGAGGAGGGGGGACGAGTTTTATACATATTCCAACAAATATGTATCTGATACTCATACGACGACCCTCTAACAAGTATAGATGCTTCCTAGGCATCTCCTATGAGACTTAGCTTAGTTCAGCAAAACCTGGTAACACTTAAAACTCACACATATTTCAATGAAAGTGAACTTATGCATGTACCGATGGTCATAATCTCCCTTACTCTTTGTTGCAAAACCATCAACTTAACTGATTAAAGAAGCTAGGGGCGCTAAAAAACGTCAACCCAAGCCACTGAATCAGCTACCAACCCAAAAGCGAAAAATCATTTTGGTCGGGGTTTTTTGTCTATTGAATTGGTCGGTCAAATCAATGTTGAATGAAACACGAGAAGAAATAATATTGGTTTCTTTTCCTCTATCTATATTCCACACACGTGATACACTAGGGCTAGGCTTCTTTTTGGTTTGATAAGTTGAAAATGTGTTGATATGCTTCATAAGTAGTAAACAGAAATTTAACAAACTAATTACTAGAGAAGCTAAAAAACACAGATACGCATGAAGTATCGTGTATCCATGCCATATTCCAAGAAATTCTAATACGTATCTCACCGTATTCCTCATGTATCCGAACCCCATACGTATTCGACACATGAATATTTGTGCCCTCCAGTAGAGAAGAGAATAACAAAGTACAATATTGACATGCTACATTAAAAATTACCAATAAAAGTTTAAAACTGAAGGTTGTAGAGTTAAAAGTTCTCATGGCCAAGTTCAGTATTCTACAACAAAAGCATATCACTGTTTTCGAATAATCTAAACAAATTTCCATTCACTAGGGTTTTTAGCCCATTCTGGTTACTCTGGGACCTGGGTAGAATAATTTTGAAGCCTACTGATGAATTCTAGTGAGGGATGAAATTCTCTGTCACTAAACCTACACCACTGTATAGGGAGAAAAGGTGCCCAAGTCAGTATCAACAATCAACTTGAAAATATCACAATTTCCAAACAAACCGCTCACAAATCCACAACGAATTGTGTTTCTTTTTTAAGTTCCAATTCGTTCTTGAAGATTTTAACATGCAGCCTGGAGAATTCGCACTAATTGCAGATTCGACTTTTTTACTATGAGATTTGCAAAGGATCCATGCTTCAAGGGCGTGACGCAATTGATGTTATGTTGGTGACACCTTGATGGTTGTGACAGGCCCCTATATTCATAATCTTTCCCCACTCCATTCTCGGCCCATAAAACGGTTCCGATTTGGTTTGATTTCAGAGATTGGAGTCAATTAATTGGATCAGTTTTTCAAATCATATGCAGGTTTGTTTTTAGTTTTTTTTCTTTTATTTACAGGTGGCATAGAGGTAGTGTTGTGATGGTTTCCTACAGGTACGCATTTCTATGAGAGAGAGATCGAAGGTTGGGGTGGAAGATCAAGGTCAGAAATTTACAAAATCACACAGATGAGATCAGAGTCCTTGCACCCCGAAATACGAATGACTCAATCTGGGTGCACCTGAAGGGTTATATTTCCTTTCTCAACTCCAAAACCCTAAAACCCCAATCTATCAGTTGGGTCTACTTTTTAGCCACAAACAAGATCCACTGACCTCACCATTGGAGAAGCTACCTCATGAACACAATCAACATGATTAGCTAGGCAGATATATAAAAATTCATGTAAAGCAATATCGGAAATTACACACCTGGCGAGACGAGTGTAAAACAACTGGTTTGCCAAGAGCTGGCATTTCTCCACCGTAGGTGGCTCCTGGATGTATTGCTTATTCTGTTCTAACAGCTGCTTGTAGTACACAGACCCGCGTTTGGCCAAAAAACTTGAGGCTTCAGTAGCCTTTGATCTCAGCAAATGTAACTTTGACGTCATAAATGTCGTCTTCTATAGATCACAACCCAAACTTAAAATATTAATTGTATTTGTGAATCAATTTCTTCAAATCATAGTACACATATGCATTATAGCAAACAAAAACACATCATTCCAGATAATGGTGTGTAGTTTTCTCATTTTCAAATCAATTGCATTATTAGCACATAGATGCACGCACAAACGCAAACACAAGCACACAAATACATTCGTATACTATTCCCACCCAGATTAAACATTAAAATCGATGAAACGCGAAGAACAACATCTAGAATGCAAACCAATTGATAAAACATGAAGAATAACATCCAGAATGCACACCAATCATCCTGCCATTATACTCAGGCAGATCATTGCAATGCAAATTTGATATAGAAAATGAGCTTTTCAACCATACTTCTTTTGCTGGTTTTGTCACTGAATTGGAGGGAATTTGAATAGAAAACACTGGATTACCAAACTGCCAAACCTTCTGTATAACAATTGATACAAGAAATGGTAGACAAAAGACAAATTCATCAATGACGAGACTGCAAACGAAATAAACACGATGACTCGATCGCAATGTATAATCCAACAGAAACTAAAACTGTAACGCCCAATACAGAATCGCAATGTTGTTATCGACATCAATCGACAAATACATCAGGCAGAAATCCAGAATCATACATTATAGCAAATATCTAAGTACGTTAAACAAGGAGCCAAATTACACGAAACACGTATATATACACACATGTATGTATAGCACAAACATGCGTAATTAGAAAGTATATTAACAGGTTGGGTTTCGGATACCTGAGAATATTCTCTTGATCTGGCGATATTATCTTCGGTGATGATGAAGAAAGTGAGTAGGGTTTAGGGGCTGCTGCTACAAGTGACTCCGTGTCCGTGAATTTGGTAATCTATCAATTACAAGTAATGGTTTTTTGGTGTTGATTTTGTGTGAAATTGACTCAAAACCCATCAATTCTCATTAGATTTATGCTCAACTCAACTTAACTGTTTAATTTTATATAAAATTAAAATCGTAAATTTATTAATTTTTTTAAAAATATTTATTAATTTTTTCACTTTAATTACTATTTATTAATGATGCAAATTCATATATATATATTATATATGCACTATAAGTAAAATCATAAATTAATAAATAAATATATATATATATATATAAATAGATTTAAAATAATTGTTATGCGATTCGGTCATACAGTTCGATTATACAATTCAATTTCACAATTACTATCCAAAAATCAAAACCAAAACCACTTCACTTTTCAATTCCAAAACCAAAACCAAAACCATTTAACCGATTTTAAATTCAAATCATTCAGTTCGGTTGGATTACTCACCAATTTGAGTTCAATTGTCATCCCTATTTATGTATCTGACTAAAGTTGATATTGATTGGCAAAGGTTTGTTATTAATCTACTTTTCCATATTTAACAAAAAAAAAAATTCTCACTGACGATTTTAGAAAATAAAAGACATTTATTTTATAAAAATTAGCTTTAGGCCCACGGTAAGCACGAACTTTGAAATAAGTTTTAAGTGTATTTTATTTGATTATTTCAATATGATTATATATTTGATGTTTTTGAGAAAATATTTTGTATTAGTTTGTGGGTATTATTATTATTATTATTATTATTGTTATTATCATTATTTACGTGGGAAAACTATGTATTATTTTGGAATATTTAATTTTTTATTTTTTTTATTTTTGTAATATTTGTTTTCAATTGGTATTATGAAAATTTTAGTTTTAGTTGTGGGTACGAGTATTGTTTAATGTTTAATGGAATATGAAATTTTAGGTTAATATAATTTTAATTTTAAAGAAATGTGCGTATTTAAATTAATTTTTGTATTTCTAGTATAGTTAGAAAAATACCACACTTCAGTAAAATTATGTGAAATTATTTTGGTCATTTTTTTTAATTCTTATTGTCATAAAAGTGTTAGAAAATTATCTTATTTTGTATAAGATGTAGTGTTGAATAATAATTGGGTTTTTTATTGTTTAGGCATTTTTTAGCACTCTCTCTCCTCATTTAACCTATTTTTGAAAAATATTATTTTTTAAACCCTTTGAAAACATTGCTAGAGAAAAGTCCTTTTCAATTTTTTTTAAAAAAAGAAAAAAAATGGACAACTATACCCCTTATATATATACATAAACCCTAACTTTCTAAACTACCTTTCATTCACATTTGATCAGGCGCCTCCCTCAATCTCCCTCTTAAGTCTAGATTCCACAACCGATCGTCGCCCAACCACCGCCGCCGAACAATTGCCCCCCAACCATCACTGTGCCTACACACAAAGAAACCCTAGGTTCTAAATTTGTTTTCATTTTCCCATTTGCTCAGTCGCCTCTCCCAATTACTACAACCGAACGACCAGCGATGTGAGACTCTTTCTCTCTAAAAACCCTAGGTTCTTCATTGTTTTCTTTATCTTCGTCGCTCGATGCCTTCTTCGTCTTCTTCGCCATCATGGACTCCCTTTCTGATGATGACGGCGACAACAATGACGCCGACGATACTGGTCATCTCTCTCTCTCTCTCTCTCTCTCTCTCTCTTTTCTGAGATCTGATTGATCGATGAGCGGCAATGGTAGTGGCTGCGACGGATCTGGACGAAAGCGGTGGTGGTGGTGTCAAACGTGGCTGGAAGCAAAAATGGTCAGCGACGAACTAGATCTGGACAAGAGTATCGCCACGAAAGTATTCAAATCGAGTTCGGAGTTCGTCTCGCAAACTCAGATTTGAAGTTTTCGATCTGATTTTTCATATCTGATATAATCGTCACCATGGTAAATGTTCGTAGCGAACCTCTTGTTTGATCGGTTTGTGTTTGTGAATGTTTGATTCATGATATTTTTTTTTTTTTGCTTTTTTTTTTTTTGTGAATATTCATGTGCTTAGGTCTTATTTTTTGTTGAATGTTCATTTTTTGGTATTGCAGTTGTTCATTGTTGAATGTTCATTATTTATGAATATTCATATGGTTATGTTTTGTTGAATGTTCTTTATGTGGTTAGGTTTTGTTTTTTTATTTGATCGGTTTGTGTTTGTAAATGTTTATTGTTTGTTTTTTCTGTTTGAATATTAATATCAGTGTATTTTGGTGAATGTTCATATCGTTGCATTTTGGTGTTTTGGTGAATGTATATATTCGATATGTTTTGATGAAAGTATGAACATTCACAGCAATACAATTAGTATAAATATGAATTAAATATTTAAAAAAATAATAAAAAAAAAATGTGAATGTTCATCTTTTTAGTATATTTTATAGAATGGTATTTGTGCAGTAGTATAGTTTGTAAATAAAGTACACATAGAGGACAATTTTCAGGGACTAAACTCTAAAAAAGACTACGGGAACTAAAACTTAATGTAAGTATTTTGGATGATTATTTTCTCAATACAATATTTTATGAAGACTAAATAATAAAATTCTCATAATAATTTGGTATCGGAATTTGTTTAATACTATAATATTAATTAATCATAATTTGAATTTTGAAAAAATATGTATTAGTGACTTAATTTTTGTGTTTATAATTTCTCTTAAAAAAAAAATAGTACATTAATATTAATACAAATTTGGTTTTTATTTTTATTTTTTTAGGTATTTTTTATATTTATTTTATTAGTATATTTGGCCATTCATACAAATAAGAGGATTAGAATTTAGAATATACCAATAATGGTAAAAACTAATCTTGATCATCCATTTGAGCGGAGCCAAGATTTAAAAAGAAGAACAGTTAAAGCTCCCCAATTTTAGTTCAGAATTATAGTGGCCGTGCGGCTTGAACCTTCGTTCTTTGTTTCAATAATATATAACTCAAAATTTAATGAACCAAACATTTCATTCTCGCAATACCACAGCCGATCAACCAAGAATAATGGCATTGAATAGTTGCAAGCATTCATCAAGATGCCACATGTATATTTGAGGAGTTAAAATGCCTCTAAAACACACTGCAAAAAGACCCTCCCAAAAAATTCGCCACAAGAACAAGTTCAGAGCAGAAAGAACCAAACACATGCTGAAAACAAAACCATTGACGCAGAAAGAAATACCAAACATCAGTACAAGTCTATTACAAACACATAAAACCTAGTGAAACCCTATTTAAAGCCCAAACAAAACATATAACCCTAACATATTACCCATCAACTCGGGGGTGAAGCTTTGGCGACACCACCAGGCTGACCAGCCGCAGCATTCCCACTCGCATTTCCATCATTAGAATATGCAGGAAGAGGCTGAGAATACCCAGCATAAGGCGACGGTTGCTGTTGCCCATAACTCACCTGTGCACCATAAGGAGGCTGTGCATAACCCGGATACCCTGGCTGCACCGGGGACTGCTGAACATAGCCACCTTGACCTGTTGGAGACTGCCCATAACCACTACCTGGAGGTTTCTGACCATAACCCTGCCCATACCCTGAATGTGGATAACCAGTTCCATAGCTAGGGTTAAGGTTTGGCTGAGGTGGACCGGCACTGTACCCAGCAGATGACTGAACAGGGGGAGGTGTTTGGTTGTTGTTATCGGCCTGAGCTCCTCCATATGCAGCTGCTGTGTCTTGGGATGCGTCGGTAGAATTATTGTAACTTTGCTGTTGCTGCTGCGGTTGATGATCATACCCAGTAACCGGATTCGCCTGTGGCTGACCATATCCACCACCCTGACCATATCCATCCTGAGGATATCCCTGTCCTTGTTGATTATAACCAGAAGCTGTTTGCTGGTTGTAACCGTAAGCAGTGTTATCATTTGCACCTCCAGGACCACCAGGTGCCGCCTGTTGTTGTGGTGGCTGCTGGTTGTAGTAATCATAACCACCACCACCCTGAGTGTTGGCATAGCCGCCGGAAGCTGGTTGAGCATAACCCATGTATTGAGCCGTGTTGTACTGGGATGATGGATTGGGATACTGCTGATAGCCATAACCAGCTGGTGGTTGTTGCATTTGTTGACCGGGAGGGGCCCAGCTTGTTGGAGGTTGAGATTGGTATCCTTGCTGAGAATACGTCATCGATGATGACAATCTCAGACGATTCTGCATAGAGGTTTTATTTTTAGATGAACCATGGTATAGCAAGATTTGAAATACTAAACTTGCACACAAGGAAATAAGATGATCGAGAAAGCACATAGCTAACTAAACACAAGATAGCAACAACTAGTGAAATGAAAATTACCAATATAACCAGGGAGATCAATTTTACAAAGTGTAGTAAGACGGGTTTAGGCACCTACATACCGTAATGGTCCTGATGGTACCATTGAGTTACTGCAGCAGAAGCCCGTCCTTTCTCTATTCAAAGTGAATGGGGTGCAAAAGAAATTGCAAAGACAATACAGATTCCACATAATGAACAAAGGTATAACAAACATTATCTCATGTAAGAGGCAATTATTGCTACACAATACATTGAGAATATCTATCCACATGATGCATGATGCATCTATCAAAGACAACATCTATGGCATAAATATTGTTAACAATTATAGTTGATCCGCAACTATCTCCAAAATCGAATAATATTTCCTGTGAACAAAAGATCACACGCCTACCTCTAAACAATCAAAGCAAAAATCCAAATTATAAAGACCACTGGAAATACAGATATTCTCAGGAATAACTGAGAAAAGGAAATTGATTATGAACAGTAGTTCTGTAGTTTGATGATCAAACTCCAGCATCTTACTGAGGAATCAATAGTTTCAACGTGCAGGCATAAATATTCTGCAATATATAATAGTGGAAGTCCGACAACCGACATCAAATCTTCAAGAGTGAGAACGAGTTTACAATTTTGAGAACAGAAAATTTTAATCACCCATCATCGCCTAATACTAAATCCTACAAAGAACCAAGACAATGAGACCTCCTAAAAAGAGAACCCAAAAAAACAAAAAACAAAATGTCCTTCAAATGAAAATTAAACCAATTGAATATGACTGCTATCACAATATACAGATTGTGCAACTATAATATTCTAAATAAATTTAGTACCAAGAAATAACCAGCATATTATTCTGATAATTTTGGTAAAGATCATTTGTTCAGAATACTTTGTCTAATATTGAAACATTTCATTCCTTTTCTCTCCAACAAGGGTAGCTCAACCTTTTCCATAATTCCACTATATATCAGAAATTGAGGTTTAGAACCATACCAGAATAATGCAGAGAGAATACCAACATTTATTTGTGTAACCAATTGTCCAATACCCACTAAACCCTACAACAGTTCCCAATAATCATATCAGTAATGATGTACACAATGAACAAATTAGATCATGTGGCAATCCAGAGATTTTCCACTTCAGCATTTAACTAAGAGTGACTTCAGAATCTAGTTCAGATATACATCTTCAACATAATATAAGCTCTCAACATATCTTATTTACCTTGATGGAGAGATCCTGTAAGACCTGTCTCACAAACAAAAATCCAGGTATCCGGAATACTATCTGAAGAAACATCTTAGAATCATTAATCATAACCTAATTAAACCACACAACTGAGAACCAAAATTCACTATCGACAAATCCTCAACTCTCGCATCCAACCAACCAGACTTAGAAATGAAGAAATAAGAGTGTCTATCGGAAATAAGTTTGTGTAGGTGAGAACAGGTGACGAATCAACACAGGTTGAAATAAAATTTGATCTAACGTGGATAATGGTACATGCATTAAGGTGCATACGGAAGTGCGGCTACCAAAGGAAACATAGATCCAATTTGGAATCAAACAGTTCACAATCCCTCCGGCAAATTGCAATGCAGAGGTCAACATCCTTCCCGAGACAACTTTGACCAAAAAGGTTGGCAGCCAGAGATATCTGCAAGCTTGTAATTTACAAGTGGAATATATGGAATATAATTCATTTGTAATAATAGCTTTAGAGCCAGCAATCTATAACCAAACCTATAATATGATAGCTATAGTTGGAAACCGCAGACAGAAGCATAGATAATTTACTACATTTAGAAGACAGACGAGGAAGGAGCAGCTTGCAACATAAAAGCACAAGAATAATTCTACAGGGACACGTTGCCTGCAAAAAAATGCAGACAAGATTCTACACTAAAACCTCAGTAAGTAAAATTATGATCCTTTCTGCTGAGCCCGATCCACATAGAAAAAAGAAAACAAAGAGAACTGCAGAACTCCCCAAAACAGAAAACCGAAACAACAAATAAATATTCTTTTTTTGTTAAGTAAAACATAAAACCTATAAGACCATAAAAATGTTAATTAAAGAAAAAATGGGAATGAAGGAAAAGAGACCCATGGAACATTGTCATTTAGATCACTTAAGAGAAAATATTCAAATATTAAGTTATATAAAGTGAGAAGAAATGCAAGGGGGAAATTAAACAAAACATGGCAAAGATATAAGTTCCAATTGTCAAGGGTTCAATGATCAGACCAAGGTTTTGAATCGCAATATCAGGTTACGTAATAGTAACAGTCGCGGTGTAATAGTATCGGGAGTATCGACATATCCGTAACGGAAATCGGGCCGTAACAGCCATGAATTTTTTAAAATCACCAGAAAATCCTAAAAAACTCAATAATTGCAATTTTTCTACTCATTTAACCCTTAATAAACACATTCTAATAGAGAATGTGACATTTAGCTATATATACAACAAATTAAAAATATAAAAAAGACGAAAATTAGAAATTAGGAATTGTCTACTAATTAACATTAAAAGAACAAGAAGAAGGGCAAAAATTGTTCACAGGGCAGAAATAAAACCAAATATAACCAAATATGGGCAGAAATTTACACACACACACACACACACACACACACACACACACATATAAAACTTATAGTTCTACCCGAAAACAGAGAAATCCCGTTGTATTGATGAAGAAATTTCACTAAAAATGTTTGGATATAGCCAAAAATGGTGTGAAGGGCTTGGATCTAGTCAAAAATAGAGTGGAGGAGGGCTAGATAGCCTGGATTTGGCCAAAACATGGCTGGTCGGGTTGGAGGGATGGAGATGGGCCAAAAAACTTGGATCTGGCCGAAACTTGGTTGGTTGGGTTGAAGGAGGGATGGAGAAGGGCTGGCGTGAGGAGAAATGTGAGCAAAAAGAATTGTTTCGACACATATAAAAAGAATCGGCCGTTACACTAATGCAAAACGGCCGTTAGTCCCGTTACGGGTGTGAATCGGTTTGCAACTGATTTATCAACCCGTAACAGTAACTGAGGGCCAAAAATATGTTATGTATCGACCATTGTGCTACGTAATGGCCAATACTTAACTCCATGGATGAGACAACCACCTCAATAAAAATATTTTAAAGAAGACCAAATAAATGGGACGTACAGAACTGGATCCTATAGCTCAGAGGATTAGAGCACGTGGCTACAGACCACAGTGTCGGGGGCTCGAATCCCTCCACGCCCACAACAGGCCCCGAAAGGAAGGGTGCAATTCGCTGGGGCAAAAAGAGTACAAATAATTATGATATTAACCATACGGAATTTTGGGTGTTTGTAAAGGTTTAGTAAGCTTGCCACAAAAAAACATGTTTTCCCATGTAAATTTATTAAAAAAAAAACTCCAGGAAAAAGAAGATAATTAGCAATAGATTGGAAGGGTGGAAAAGGAAACCGAGAAAAAGCATTTCCTTGGTTTGAAGGTGAGGCTATGTTTGGTTGGAAGAATGGAAACGGAAAAGGAAAAGAGAAATGAAAATAATTTTTTTTAGCCTTAGTGGAAGAAAAATCATTTCACTCAAGGTTGTTTGGTTGGAGGGATATAAAAGGAGAGAAAATATAATATTTCAAATCATGTAAAACTGAGCAATTCACTAACTAATAAGAAAATAATTAACTGGAATATAATTATAATCATAGTAACCATCATTCAAGTTGAATATAATATATGTGAATTACTAACAAATAAAATATAAATAAAAATAAAAATTTACCCAAAAACCATATTAATAAATGAATGGGTAGAGATATGATATAAAATGAAAAGGGCATAATTGTAATTTTGATACTTTTTCTCAAACTTCAATCATTTTCCCTCCATTTTCATCCCAAATTTGAGAGAGAGAAAAAAGGAGAAAAGAGCTTTCTTTTTTTATTCCCTTTTTTCTTTTCCATCCCATTTTCCTTCCTTATCAAACAAGATTTATTTTTTTTTCTTTTTCCACCCCTTTTACTTTTTCATTTTATCATCTACCCTTTTTTCCACCCAACTAAACATACCCTAATATAGGATATAACGGAAAATAGAATATGTTCTATTTACTTCCCGCCTACTACCTCATTTTCTCTTTCTCAAAATCAAGCAAAAAACCGAGTAAAGCGAGAGCAGGTGATGCTTGTCTTGAATTTACAAATGTACTCTTCATAAGTCAAAAACATTTTAAGTAAGGTATAAGTACTGTACTGTTTTACTCTGAAACAGAGTCCAAACACGTATTCCATCCACCTGGGATCTAACTGTCAAGAAGAGACTGTTTACAAGTTTAGGCACAACAAGACATACCTCACTGATTACTTCATTAACCAATTGTTTTGCAATCTCAATCTGTTCACTGGTGCCATCTATCTGTAAGGTCCTCTCAGTAGATGTGTCACCAGGGGGGAGGTGCAATGGTATAACCTGAACAAGGCGGACAAGATTATATTGATTGGACAATGAAAGGCATAAAAGGAAAAAAATTATGAAATATGCATCTGTATCCAATATTAAATAATAAACAAACTCCTAATTCCCAAGACATCAATATCATTCATGAGAAGAAAGGATCCACAACAGCAACAACGAAGAAAGAAGGATAAATTATAAATAGATGACAGAGAAAACACCATTAGTTTGAACCACCAAACCAACCTGAATGCGAGCTCCTGACCTGGCTTGCATATTCTTAATGGTTTCACCTCCTTTGCCAATTATTAGGCCAACCTAAATGAGCAAATACATTAGATAATAGACTATATTGATTCTTGACAAACCCCAACTTGAGCAACCAAATATCAACTATAGCAGTTTACACTTTACCTTGTTGTTCGGGACAGATGTTACATATTGTTCTGCGCCTGCTTGTGATCCAGTTAATCTTCTGGAATTAGCACCAGAACCTCCTACTTCAGCCTGTCTCAAACAGCAAGTATATTAATATAAGATACAAGTTATGATTATGATCCAACACAAAACCATGAAATGAATCTGAACTGCGTACAAAAAATAACATTCTTACCTACTAAAAATCGAAGAAATTTTTTTGAAAGTCGACATTAACTAAGAAATGCAATGTGAAGAACCTTATAGTAATGTAGTTGCGACCAGTTTTGCATAAAGAATTTGACCTTAAACAAGTTCATTACATTATTTTTTTAATTCTTTTTAGGGCAGGATGGACGGGGGAGGGGAGGACTACCTCAGCAAGAACTTCATTTATCAACTGTTCAGCCTTAGCTATTGCCTCTGGCGTACCCATGAGATCAACTCCTCTAGTTAGCGAAGTGGGATCCACATCCGCATCTCGTGTAACCTGAATCTTAGCTCCAGACTGAAGTTGTAGATACTTAATGGTTTCTCCACCTTTACCAATAATCACACCGACCCTACCATTTGGTATCTCAATCTTTTTGGTCGGGGCTGGATAACCATATGACCCAGTCATTGTAGGAATCGCATTTGCTACCAGGGGCTTCTGCCCATAATCTGCATTTGAACAAAATCAAATAGAGGAACCAAAATCGAAAATATAATTTCGGGAAAAAAAATAGTTTGCATTTAACTTGTATAGTAGAAAGAGAACCACTGAAGAGGGCAGAATATTATCAACAAGCACATAAGGACCGACCTCAATAGAGGTAAGTGTTAAAACTGGACCACTCTTAAGTTTGCACAACACCATGCATTGGAAAATTTAATACTTCGTCTTGATACCAAGTTCACATGGGAACATGGGAACAAATTATGAAGTATAAATACGTACTCTCAATAGTTATTACTAGTGCTGGTGTTCACAGAGGGGACTGAGAAACAACACACACGAGCTATGCATGATGTCCACGTTGAGAGAGAGAGAGAATAACAATCGACTAGAACAGAACAAGATGACTGAAAGACCAACAACACCGCCTAAAGAGCAAGAGAACAATAAAAAGAAATTTAAACTATTTATACCACCAAAATTGAAGTAATAACTAATAACCATTCATTTCTACTCTTAAACGAACGTGTGAGTGTGAGTGAGTGTGAGTGTGAGTGCGAGTTTGTGTGAACTGTGAATTACCCGCAAAAATATCTTATAATAAAGATGCAGTCAATCTATCTAGGCAAAAGAACCAAAAATTAGAGAGAAGAGGGGTTCCAATTTCAAACCTGGGGGTCCAGAGCTGAAGTCCTTATTCTCATTAGAATCAAAGCCAGAACCCCCATTCTCAAACCTAGGCCGCTTGGCCTCCACGTTGTTGAGTAGCCGAGCAGCGATCTCCTGCGCCTTCTGCTTCGCGAGCTGGACCTGGATGTCGTCGACCGATGACGAGACACTGTTGTACAACGGAGGAGCGGCGGAGTCCGTCGGCGACAGAGACGATATCGGAGCAGAGAATCCGGAAGCCCTTCGGCCACCGGAAGATGCCGGAGATGGCGTCGTTTGGTCGTCGTACTTCCGCTTGTTCGATGCTGAATCCGGACCCGACGCGTATTGCACCTCTTCAGCCATTGGCCTATCGTTCTCTTTGCTCTGCGAATCGATAGAGTGCAGATGACTCGTGTGCGTGTGGAAGGAAACGGAGGGTTCGTCAAAACCCTAGATAGAGAGAAGCGCGAGGATAACGGATGGGTAGGGTGGGGTTTTTGTAGGCCAGATAAACCGGGTAACCCGTCTAGACTTGTTGCGTTCGTCAATTAGGTGGACTCAAGACGCAGTTGTAGAGACCGATTATCATCACAAACACCCCCTTCTCATTTTTGAATATTCCTCCAACACTCCTCATAGACACCTTACCCAAAAAATTAGGTATGAAATGACTATTATGTCCTTACTATACATGAAGTTAGGGGTGTTCATCAATTCGAGTGAGTGTGTATTGGGTGGATTCGAGACCTGACCCGACCCGAAATTATTCGGGTCAATTTTTTTGAACGCATTGCCGACTGATGTTGATGAAATATCCAATGTTATCAGGTGGTTTTGGATTCTAGTAGGATCATTATATGGTTCGGGTTTGGTTCAGGTATTATTCAGTTTGAATATGATATTGTTCGAATTTTCGGGTCGGGTGAACAAAGTTAGATTCTTAATCCAATTTTTTACATTGAACTTTAATTTTACACTATATTTCAACAAAACATTCTAAAAATAAAAAATACTTCTCAATTCAATTTCCAACAAACTTTCAAAAAATAAAACACATCTAAAAAAGTAAAAACTCAACAAACATACCAAATTACCAATACAAATATACAATAAAATCCAATTAAAAATAATAATCAGTCTAAAATAAAGTGAAAAAAATCTACACAAACTTGAAGTCTTGAGTAACAATGAATCTTCTTTTCTCAAGCCAATTTTCCCATTCAATTTGTAGATGAAACTTCAAGAACTTATCTGTAACAACCCATCCCAGTTTCCAAACATTTGTGAGCCGGTGTGACAACAATACAACTTTTCCAAACAATGACTAACACTAATTAAAATATCTTACACGAAAAGAGAATATTATTTACTATAGTCAAAAAAATACATATACTCCCTTCCATTGGGACTCTCTTGATCTTACAACAACAGTACTAGTTCATTTTTACTAACCAACATATACAACCAAAAGCAAAAAGAATCACTATCGAGATACTCTCCGCTACGGCGCTTCAGGAATCGACCTACTACCAGTAGGGGACAAACGTTTCTCTACAGAACCTGCGAGTGTACTGCTTTCTTAGTAATTTTAAAACATATTTTCGAAATAATAATACATTCTCAATACCTTTTTAAAAGGGATCGCGTGTAATTATATGAATACCATAATACAAACATCTCATCTTAAAGTAAACAGTGAAAATAAATAAACAATTATATAATTATATATCTCGCCAATCCATTCAGTGTAAAACCATATCAATCATTACATGGAATAAATCACCAATCTTAGTAAAAAAAAACCATTTCAAGTTTACCTATCACCCACATACACACCGACTAAACCATAGTGATCGTTTTAACCTCACGATCGGGAGTTGCAACGGTACCGTAACCATCCGTAGGATATGCCTTCCTAGCGGACCTAACTGCGCAGATCACCGCCTACCGAACGTCTCCGGAGGCCAATAATATAAGTCACCAATTATATCAATCACCATAACAAATATCCATCCGCCGGACCACCCTCCGGACAGACCATAATATGAATCGCCACCTGCCGGACCACCCTCCGGACATGACATAAACTATGACATAGTCTAACCAACAACACAAATCAAGTAACAACACCATTGTCAATTCAATTACCGTCAACTACCAAAAAAATTATTTATAATATCCTTCTTTTTAAAACCCTAACAATTCCACGAAAATTCTTTTTACCAACTCACACAAAACCTGCTCGATCCACCACATTTATAAAATCATGCAGTTTACGTAAACATTTAGGTCGACATATAGAAAAATAATTTTGTAAGAAGATAGTACACTCACCTGAAAATTTGTACTTGCAAACTCCCCTGACTCCCAGCTACTAAATCTCCGAAAATTGTGAACCTATTTGTGACAGGACCAAAGTTAATAGTGTAGCGAAAAACAACCTAATCGTGTGATGCAAACCCTATGTTTATTAACTTCCCAACCCTACATTTTGTCATTTGATATGTTAAGGCTATAAAACTAATTCAGTGAATCATAAAAACTAATAAGAGACGTTACTTACTTCAGAACGATTGTCAATTTTCTTTGAATTTCCCCTAAAATATGCTTCAGCTCCCCATCGCCTAAGCGGAAATACACCGCCTAGGCGAACTGGCGATTTCTTGCTCTCTGTTCTTTTACCGTCTAAGCGATCCTCCACCGCCTAAGCGATCCTTGCTTCGTCCCTGACAGAACAGAACAGAACATACCAGTCCTTTACCCCCTTCTCGTCACCAGCTCCAGCCCTTAAATTTTTCACTCCACCTCCATGATCAACCATCCCAAGTTTATAATTGATATTATCAACCTCATTCCCTTCACTCCAACTAAACACCCACTAAAATAACACCCAAACCACCGGTTGCAACTCCAAACGGCAAAAACAGAGCACAAACCTTCACACACACATAGCTGCTTCCATATGACCCCAGAACATGTCATGCTTGCATACTCCTACCGCCTAAACGACCCTCAACCCTGGGAAAACACCCTGAATCAGCACCAGTGATCTCCGGAAGCTTCTCCGATGGTTTCTTCTTCTCCTTCACTTTTTTTTCTCTCTCTCTCTCTCTTGGCAGTTTCTTCCAGAATGATCGAAATCCATTCTCACCACGTTTACATATATATATATATATATATATATATATATATATATGGATTAGTGGAACAAAATCATGCCACGTTGCCCTCCTCCTCTCTCTCTCTCCCATTCCTCCCGGCATGGCTCTCGGCACAAACACATATGCACCCTCAATTGTGTGTGTGTGTGTGTGTGTATATATATATATTATTTATGTAATAATTAAAATACCTTTAGTCAAAATACTCTTTCCTCCCCCCCAAATTTCTCATTTTTTTCATTTTCATATTTTTTATTTTATTTTTTTTAAAATCTGGGTCTTACATTATCTGCAAAAATATATTAAATTAAAATAGTATAAAAATAAAAGAAAATAATTAAAACAAAAAAAATATAAAGAAATAGCCTGAGTTGAAGTTGAGCCTTGCGAATGACGACTTGACATTAAATTAAAATTCCCTAAAAAATCAAAGAACAAATTGTTGGTTCATAAATCTACCCAAGAAGGAGAGTGAATTGAGTAGTTATAAAATTTTAAATAAATAAATTATCAATCAATCAAACTACCAATTTTCCTAACCGATTGTTATCTTGAGTTACAACGAAAATGTTTTTAACTAAATCCACAACCAAACAAGCAGGGATAAAGAAATTGAACACATCGATTTATCCTGATTCGACAAGTTAGCCTTGACTACATCTAGTCTCTTAAGCTCGAGTAGGGATTTTGCAATCTACTAACCTTGATCCCTTTCTGAGGTAGAAACCAAACCCTTACAATCTTTTTCATAAGTTCATGACTAACTTAATTCTTTTACCAGGCTCACAATCAAACATTTGCAGTTTCCCTTTTACTAGGTTCAAAAAGAACCCAATTCTTTTGCAGGCTAAGAATCAAATATATCTATCTTTTTACTTAGCTAAAAAACTAACCTAATCCTTTTACAGACTAAGAATCAAACTTATCTATCTTTTTACCAGGCTAAAGACTAACTTTGATTAAACACCGACATAATGTATCCAATCCTTTTGCACTCACCAAATACAAAAAATAATTTTTTTCTTCCCACAGAAGCTTCTACCACATTAATTCAAGATATACTCAATTAATGTCTTGATATACTATATACTCAATTAAAGCACAAAGATTATCTAAATCAAATTATCTGGCAAAAATTGTTTCACATGAATTTTAGGATATTAAAAGATAGAAAATAATTTTTCTTAAAACATATTACTACAAGGTCAAACAAAGATATATACCATGTTAAATACAAAATACGTAAAGTAATTAGAGAGATCACTCTGGAGATTCTTTGAAAATTGTAGAGACAAAGGTAAAACGCAAAAAACAAATGAAAAAAAATGATAAACGACTCAATCAAGAACTGATTGCTCAAATTTAATTCCCAAATTTAAGTGTTAACTATCGTAGTATAGTGTCTAAGTACGGGGTCGATCCACAAGGATTAGATTGTAACTATTAATTTTATATTTTATTTTTCTTAAGTAAAAAAAAAAAAAAAAAAGAATTGGGTTTGGTTTTTTGAATTTTGCTAATTAAATAGCATACAATTATTTAATTGCGATAAAATTTATATACATATAAAAAAAAAAACTTGGGTTAGGGACATGCAAAATTTTATTAATTTGTCTCGTAACTTTCATTCTTATTTCTTTTTGTCGGTGTGTAATTAGATAATATTAACTACAAGCCAATATTATTGCAAAAGATAAATTCACCACTTAATTGAGATAAACTATCTTCACCATTCAATTCCTATGTTAACTAATCTAAAATGAATTAACTGTTTAGCACAATTTTATCTAATTAAGTTGTATCGATACTACTAAAACCGATTGCAAAACTGTTAGATCTAAACCACAGGTATAAGAGATAATATTACAAATACGAATAATTCTAGATCTAAATCTCTATAACAACATTTAGAAGATAAAATATTTCAAGAAAAATGTTTTAAGTCCACAATTCTCGTTTTACAACCTTACACACATAATAACAAAATATAATTGAAAACAAGAACAAAATTACTTGAATACCATTTTGGGACTATCGTGTTATTTAAAATACTAGCATATAACTCGTGCCTAAAGGCACAAGCATAAAACATACATCATCTATTGGGACAATTATATCAATTTGTTTTGTTATTCAACTTTAAATATTGCATCAACTGAGACAATTACAGTTATAAAAATACTTCAGGATAACCAATATTTGTCGTGGATAAAGATCCATATTCGGAGAGAAGTACACTTAATCGATCAAATAATGTATACCTTGATAGGGTCACATATAGTTGACTATGACTAAAAACACACTTTCTCATTTCCTCTACTATTTGAAGTCGAATTTTCTCTCGACTTGTCATCATTCGCCTTCTGTTTTTCCATAGCCAAATATTTTTCCTTGAAAAATATAAAACGAATATATTTTTTAGAAAGCAATACATCACATTTGCATGGCAAAGATACAAAAAATAAAATATTCAATGCGAAATATAAATACTAAATTAAAATTAAAATATTTTAATTTAAAATTTTAATTGAATAATTGGCACATTACTTAAAGATTGTACATAAGCAAAAGATCAACAAAGTATAAGCATATAACATTAATTTCATTGCATTAAAATAATATAAATTTAAATATAACAAAATAAAGAAATCAACCCACATGTTTATAATTTAAAATAACATGAATGACAACATAAAAAATAGCAATCCTATTATTCTAGAAATCTAAATGACATAACGTAAAAATTAAAAATTATTCATTATTCAAATAAAACTGAACGAAAGCCGAAACATCTTCCACTATCGAAGAGAATAAGCAAACTTGACGTGGTAACTCTACAAAAGAAAAGAGAAAAACCAGTATACATATTAAATATAAAATTTAAAAAATATATACTTTGTATACAATATACGTTAAAAATTATTTATACCTTAAAATCGTCGGTTTAGGGCACAATTTCATTGCTCTGACTGCTCATTTGTAGTTGAACCTCGTAATCCTCTAACGCCTTTAAACATATCTGCTCATCCTCGATACTCTCTAACAACTCTCCTAATGCTCTCAAGTTTACGAGTTCTTTTCTTGAGGCTCTATAAACTCTAACTCTAGGCCATGACGAAGGTAAGGTGCGCACTATTGCATACACCAAGACTGCAATGTTTGGTTGGAACCTTCTACATCTAAGGTTGTAGTACTGACGCTCTTTTCTAAGTATATGGTCTCTGACACTCTTGTTTTCATTCATTTTCTCTCTTTCGAATTCTCTCCACAATGGATGTACATTCCGTTCAGCCTCCTCTAAAAATTGCACAAATTCAAATGCAGTAAGAGATCGATGATTCTCAAATACGTTCTCTTTTGCAACAGTCCAATTTGATGGCAAACCATCAGTAATTTGGTTCATTATATCTCTCTCACTAATTTTATACCTATAATTACGCAAACGTCTAGCACTTAAAATCTTATTCATGCCATATTCTCTCACAGGACAATTTTGTAAATAAGGCTTGTAATAGTAGAATTATTTTTCCTTACGCAACTCTAACCTAGAACTCGTTCCCAATACAATAGTAGACTGTACCATATTGCTTGAGATTTAAGGACAATAATCGTAACATAAGTAAATTATAATAAAAATATGAATTAAAATATATTAAATGTAGGTTTTGATATTGATATTATATACACATACATGTATACACTTCATTGTTTTGTAAATGTATTTTTTTAATAAGATTTAAATTGACAGTAACATGATTAAAGTGCAGTTTTTCTCAGACCTCGGGGGTGAAAAATTTAAAGACAACACACACACACACACACACACACAAAAAAAAAAAAAAAAAAACAGAATATAAAGTAGGAAACAATATTTAGTTCTATTATGTTCCTAGAAAAAATAAAAACATAATAGAAACAAATTCAGTTATGTTCTGTTCCCAAAAATAGAAAAAATTAAAAACAGAAGGGAAGAAAAAACATAATAGAAACATGAGAACATAAAGTTGTTTATTAAGTGCTTTTGTTCCCACTAATTTTGAAATAATTCTATTATGTTCTACATATTGTTCTAAAAGTAGGAAACATAACAAAAATAATATTTAGTTTCCTGAAGTTGTTATCAAACGAAAAACAAATACAGACAAAGGAAATAAATACTAAGGTTCCAAATCTCAAGCCAACAATGAAATAGTGGAATAAAAAAATAGCTAATAAAGTGTATACATTAAACTTAAATGGTATAAGAATGTCTTACCCGATTCGAGAGCCAAGATTTAACTTGATTCTAAAGTTGCTTCCCTTTCTCGTCGCTAACTTGTCTCTCTTCCCTCTAATTCTACAATCGAACAGAAAATAACTAAATAATTAAAAAAAAAAAAAAACATTGAAATAAAAATTTTGATTACAGAAAACAAATAATTAAAAAAAAAAGAACAAAATTATAAATCTGAAAAATAAATAACCTAATATTTAGACAGTTAAGCAAAAAATAAACCTAATTTTTGCTAGCTCAAATAGAAACATAATTTAAAAATGAACACAACAAAAACAGAGAACAAGAATAGAACATAACAGAAACTGGAATAGGAATAGGAACAGGAACAAGACAAAAACAGAAACAGGAACAGAACAGAAACCGAACAGGAAGAAAATAGAAACAAGAACAGGAACAGGAACAAAACAGAAACAGGAACGCAAATAGAAACAGAAACAGGAACGGAAACTGGAACATGTATATTTCTCTACAAAATAATCCCAAAAAGTATATTTCTCTTAAATTTTGAGACCATCCCATAAATATTAGTCCCATTTGTTCTTAAATTCCGAGAGCGTCCATCACCATTTTAATGATTCATATTTATTAAACTTAATTTCTTCTACAACCATCACATTTATTTTTCGTCAAATTCTTAAGAAATTTAAAAAATAGTCACAAATTACTTTAAAAATTTTGGGAACATAAACATGTTTACCAATCGCGTGTCTACACAAAAAACTTAATCCATTTTCTATGTTGGAGGGAATTTTAATTTTAGAAAGCCTTTCACTTTTCTTCACTTTCAGCTTAACTCATTAGATTGAATAATAGGTTAATGAAATTATCAACAACATAAGTAAACAATCAAAACTAACCAAATCACCCAAGACCTGTATAATTAAACAAATCACTGGCCTCTAGATAAGGTCTAATGTGAGGAGTAACTGTAAGAGGAGAGAATAAAAATACATAAATACATAAAGCTGGGAACAAAATAGAAATTAAAATAGAAACATAATTTAAAAATAAACACAACAGAAACAGAGAACATGAACAGAGCAAAACAGAAACAGGAACAGGAACAGGACAGGAACAAAACAGAAATAGAAACAGGAAGAGAAACAGAAACAGGAACGCAAACAGAAACAGGAACACAAATAGAAACAGAAATGTCAATTTATCCGGAACTAAAAACAGAAATAGAATAGCAAACAATCAATTTCATTTAATATTTCTCGTGTTGAAATTAAAACTCAGATTGATAAAAGATTATATTTATTCCTATGTTATACAATAACAATAAGATTTCATGTAACTAACAGATCCAAACAAACAAATTCGGAACAGAAACAAATAGACCAAAGTTAACTAACAAATCTTGAGCACAAAAAACTTAATCCATTTTCTATGTTTAAGGGAATTTTAATTTTAGAAAGCCTTTCACTTTTCTTCACTTTCAGCTTAACTCATTAGATTGAATAATAGGTTAATGAAATTATCAATAACATAAGTAAACAATCAAAACTAACCAAATCACCCAAGAACTGTATAATTAAGCAAATCAACTGGCCTCTAGATAAGGTCTAATGTGAGGAGTAACTGTAAGAGGAGAGAACAGAAATGCATAAATACATAAAGCTGAGAACATAAATACATAAAGTTGGGAACAAAACAGAAATTAATTGAAACAAAAAAAGCATACAGAAGGGGAAAAAACTGGGAATGAGTAGGAGGAAGAGAAAGAGGGAGAGAGAATTATCTGCACCAAAAAATGGAGATCAAAAAAATTCAACAAAACTCTTTCTAGTTCCGCTACAGTTGATGAGAGGTTTCAATTTTAAGGGTCTCAAAAAAGAAAAATAGAGAATCAAACAACAGAACAAAAGCAATGAGAAATCAGAAAACCTAACACCCGTACAACATGGGTATGATTATATGATTATAGAGCAATCAAACACTAATCAAGAGTTTTATGCTATTTGATTACAGGAACTAATATAAAAAAGAAGAAGAATAGCAAACAGAAAGCAGACACAGTAGCAAAATCGGAACTGACCTTAGCAACAACTGATCGTGTATTGTGATGACCTCTGATCTTCTATTGCGATGACCGATTGTGAGATGGAGGGCTGACATGAGGGTTTTATAAGTGATTGATAAAGAAATGAGATATGAGAGGGGTTTCATTAAGAAATTAGGGTAAAGATAAGGGATTAGGGCAAAGATGAGGGCATGATTTGATGATCTACAATTAGACAAACAATTAGGGCACAAATGCAGTAGGGGAGGAAGCAACTTGATTTTCGGTGGGTGACGATGAGGAGTGGTGTAAATGAAACCCATCCAGCGGTCGCGAAGATGAAGGAAGAGACTATAATTGGGGGAGATGACGGAGCGATGAATGTTAGGGAAGAAAACAACTTGATTTTCGGTGGGTGATGGAGAGAAAAAAAAGTGACGATGATCGAGGGAGATGACGGAGCGGTGATCAGGAAAGATGACGGCGGCGCGAATATTAGGGAAGGAAGCGGCCTAATTTTCGATAAGTGATGGAGAGAGAAGAAAGCGGCGATCGATCTCTAACCCTAAAACTTGTAGTGTGTGTCAAATGAACCCCATCCAACGGTTAGAAAATGTTTAGGATTTTGTCTCCTATCCGACGGCCATGAATATACCCGTCCTAATTTATTCTATAGATACGTTTAAGGGTTTTAGAGTATAATTAATATTTTCTTTATTTTAAGAGAGAACATTGTGTAAATAAATAAATAAATTAACGATTAAAATTATTTTCTTCATATAGAAGGAAACAAAATTAACCATATGTTTATATATATACATATAACACGTGTTATGTTATTAGAATTAGAATAATATATATATATATATATATATATATATATATATATATATATATATATATATGTTAAGTTCTCGAGATATGGATGGATCAATATATACATATATTAAGTATATATATTATGTGTTTTTGTGGATGTGTGGTTTTTGGGGGCGAGAAAAAAAAATCAAAAGGAAAAATAAAATTTATACCGTAGCGATTTCGGCTTCTAATTTCAGATAAAATTTCTAACTCTTTTAATGTACGTATTTAATTTCTCCTTGTATTGTGTAGTTCATGCTAGTAAGTTCTCAAGATATGGATGGATCAATATATACATATATTAAGTATATATATTATGTGTTTTTGTGGATGTGTGGTTTTTGGGGGCGAGAAAAAAAAATCAAAAGGAAAAATAAAATTTATACCGTAGCGATTTCGACTTCTGATTTCAGGTAAAATTTCTAACTCTTTTAATGTACTTATTTAATTTCTCCTTGTATTGTGTAGTTCATGCTAGTACTATTTTAATTGTTATTTTCATGATTATGTAAAAATTATTTGAGATACACTTTTATGTGTTTATTTAAGATTTAATTTCTAT
The DNA here is from genome assembly GCA_016647705.1 of Eucommia ulmoides. Lineage (NCBI taxonomy): Eukaryota > Viridiplantae > Streptophyta > Magnoliopsida > Garryales > Eucommiaceae > Eucommia > Eucommia ulmoides. Next base: position 42,562,833 of record CM028332.1, on the reverse strand, counting down.
GTGTTTATTTTTGGGATTGATGGGATACGCGTATTAGAGGGGTTGAAAATCCTCCTGAGCGTTGGCTCACAACCCCACTGTCTTGATTGTAGGGCCGGCGAGAGGAAAACGATGACCCAAATTTTGGTAGAATTTCTATTTAATTTGTATTTAATTTGTAATAGTCAAATTTATTATTTACTATTGTAAAAATTGAATCGATAAATCGAACCACGCAGGTAATATTGTTAATTGGGTTTCCATATTAATATATTTGTTGATTATACCACAAAGTATAATATTATGTGGATATGTATTAATGTGTTTCACAAATATATTAATACTATAGGTCCATGATCAAATATTGGTCGTGGATACATGCATTAAGGAACTTAATTCCACGTCAAATATTATTATGAGCAATCAGGCCCCTATTGAGGCATATTACGTGAATGAAATATTAGTTAGTCGATTTAAGTTGTAATTCTTCAAGAGGAGAAACTGCGTGGCGGCCCTAGGAAATCGGATCGTTACAGTTGGTATCAGAGCGGGTTTGCAACCGCCCTAGACTTGGGTTATGGTACCCATTACTTATAATAATTGAAGTAATACTTAAAAATAATAATTTTCGTATAACTTATTAATTCCAAAAAAAAAAAAAACTAAACTGATATGGAAAGTGGACATATTTTTTTTCTTTTGACGTCTTAGGGAACAACATCATTCATTTCTTTACCATTGTATACTTTTATAACGTGATGCTGATCAAGGAAATTTCTAAATGTGACGATTTTGGTTCGGATTTCAGGTAGAATTTATAACTCTTTTAATGTACTTATTTAATTTTTCCTTATATTGTGTAGTTCATGCTAGTACTATTTTAATTGTTATTTTCATGATTATGTGAAAATTATGTGAGATACACGTTTATGTGTTTATTTAGGATTTGATTGTTATGTGTTTATTTTTTGGATTGATGGGATATGCGTATTAGAGGAGTTAAAAATTCTATTGAGCGTTGTCTCACAACCCCACAATCTTGATTATAGGGCCGACGAGAGGAAAACGGCGACCGAAATTTTAGTAGAATTTCTATTTAATTTGTAATAATCGAATTTATTATTTACTATTGTAAAAATTGAATCGATAAATTGAACCACGCGGGTAATATTGTTAATTGGGTTTCCATATTAATATATTTGTTGGTTATACCATAGAGTATAATATTATGTGAATATGTATTAATGTGTTTCATAAATATATTAATACCATAGGTCCATGATCAAATATTGGTCGTGTATACATGCATTAAGGAACTTAATTCCACGTCAAATATTATTATGAGGAATCGGGTCCCTATTGAGGCGTATTACGTGAATGAAATATTAGTTGGTCGATTTTAAGTTGTAATTCTCCAAGAGGAGAAATCACGTGGCGGCCCTAGGAAACCAGGTCGTTACATAGTGCATATGTGTGTGTATAGTAATATATTTAATTTAATATATTATATATATCATATAGATAGATGGATTAGGGAATGAGAGGATATATTTAATATATTATATTATATCATACATAATAGATAGATTAGGGAAGGAGGGACATCACCAGTAAAATCGGGAAAAAAATATAAGGAGATCATCGAGAGATTGAGAGGGAGTTCGACAAATGAAGTTCCTACCGGTGGAGAATCAGGAGGAAAGGCAAAACATGAAAGTGCCGATGAATAGAATTATTCATCTAGATTTTAGGTAGAATTTCATAACTCTTTTAATATATGTATTTAATTTTTTCCTATTGTGTGAATTATGTTGTTATTGTTGTTGAATTTTAACTGTTAAATTTTATGAGATAATTATGATTATGTGAAAATTATGTATAATACATATTTATGTATTTAATTGTTGCATTAAATTAGATACAGGTATTAGAGGTGTTGGAATTCTACTGAGCGTTGGTTCACAACCCCACAGTTTTGATTGCAGGGTTAGTGAGAATGAAATTACGTTAGGAATTTATTTGAATGTATTTGAGACCTAAAAACACTACAAGATTCGTGAGATCTGTGCTGTCTTGTAATTTTGATATTTATTCTAATATTTATTTGAAAGATAATTCGTGAGATTATTTGTGTGAAAAGTTCTTGAGCTAAAACGTTGTTGAATTGGCGTCATCGATCTGTGCTGTCTTGTAATTTTGATTCTATTTTTCGGTGTTTTCTTTGTGAGATCTTTTCAAGTTTTGCCGAGATTTTATTTTTTATCATTGTTTATTACTTAGATTTTAGATCGTTGAAAAATCGTTTTTAAACTTAAGAACATTAAAAAAAAATTACAACAATTTTGTAATATTACCTTATTATGTGCTTAATTTTGTGCTACCCACACTTGTTATAATCAGATATTAAATTCATCACTTAAATTCTGTCATGTAGTAAATTTTAGGACATTAATTGAGTATAATTGTTTTGAGGTGGCAAAAGCTCTGAGTGGGAAGAAATTCATTATTTATTTTTTGTATTGGTGAGTTTGTGCGGATTAGATACGGCTAGGCTGGTATCTAGGCAAGGTAGCTCGGGTTTTAATCTTTTTTAGAAAAAAGGTTGAGGTTTGATCTTTGCTTAAAGTATAAAAACGTTAGGTTATTATTTTCCCGTGAAAAAAACTAGGTTGTGATTCTTCCTGAATAGAATTGAGTGTATTGTGAAGGTTTAATCCTTAACTGTGAAAATGATACTTGGAGAGTTGTGAGGTTTGATCCTTAACCTGTAAAATGATTAGGTTAGTCTTGAGCATGGTAAAAAGATAAGGTTATTCCTGCACCTGAGAAAAGGATTAGGTGGTGATTCCTCCTGTAATAGAATTAGGTTAGTCTTTATTCTGGTAAAAATATAAGGTTCTTCCTTAACCAAGGAAAAGAATAATTGTAAAGGTTGATTTTGAGCTAAGTAAAAGAATTGTTGTAAGAGTTTGGTTCCTACCTTTAAAGGAATCTGGATTTTAGAGGGTGCTAATTTCCATGGAGCTCAAGGGACTAGATTAGGCAAGGCTAACTTGCTAAACCAGGATATATCTTGGTGTACTGCATTATTTACTTTCTTTATATTTTGCTTGGATGCGCACTTAAAATATAAACACTTATTCACTGCGTAATGAAGAAAATAATTAATTTAGGATAAATTGATTATTTGATAAGTATTGAAATATCTAAATTGCATAAATTTTTATAACTACCCAATTCACTCCTCTCTTGGGTAGCTCACTAGGCCAACAAATATGAGAAAAGTTGTAACCCTAACCTAATTGAAGAATTTAGCCGATCATGGAGTGATGGTCTTTCAATGTCTCTTTGATCTTCAATAAACGCACCATTGGAATCTTCACGCCAAGATCTAGCCAAAGCACAAAAAAATGAAAAACAGAAAAAGAGCAAAAGAATAAAGAGTATAGAAGGCCAAGAATATCATTGTCCGAAAAAATGCAAAAAGAAGAACTAATTCCAAAAAGAAAGGGAAAATGATTATAAAACTAATTGTTAGCCCAAAGATCTACCCAAGAGAGGGTGAATTGGGTAATGATAAAAATTTAAATAATAAATTCAAATCCAATATATTAATTTCCCTAATTTATTATTATATATATTGTTAAGTAGCGGAAACATATTTATTTAAGTGCATACCCAAACAAACAAAAAAATAATAATGCAACACACAAATATTTATCCTAATTTAACGAGCTATTCTTACCTACGTCCAATCTCCCGAGCTCTACAGGGATTTTGCAATCCACTAACCCTTTGATTCCTTTCCTTTATAGGAACCAAATCCTTACAATCCTAATTCTTTTTGCAGGCTCAGAATCAACATTTATAATACTGATTTTTTTCACAAACTCAGAATCAACTTATCACTCTCTAACACTATTACTCTTATTCTTTTTGCAGGCTTAGGAAGAAAATTCTTACACTCTAATTCTATTACAGGAAGTATCAAAACCTAATATTTTAAAATGCTAAAGATTAACCTAATCTTTTTCGTAGGTTAAAGATTAAACCCTAATAATTTTCTTAGGCTACAGATTAAACCTAATTGTTTCCGCAGGTTAAAGATCAAACCTTAATTTTTTTCTTAGTCTAAAACTTAAACCCTAATCTTTTTCACAAGTTAAAGATCAAAACCTAACTACCATGATTAGACACCATCCCAAATATGTCTAATCCACTCAAATTTGCAAATACAAAAGAATACAAGTTTCTTCCCACAAGGAACTTCTTCCACTTCAATACAATTATGCTAAATTAATGTCTCAAAATACTACGTGATAGATTCTATTTGGGGTACAAATCTAATTTAAACAATTTTAAGGCACAGATAGTAAATAATTAGATTTCTCAAATAAAAATTATTTTAAAAGATTTTCACGATATTATATTTAGGGAAAAATATATTTTAAACTCTCTAACTATTGACAGATTTCTAAATAGTCTCTCTCCGTTTGAGCGTTTCATTTTAAACTCTTTATGTATCAACACTTTTTTATTTGATCCTTTTGTCAAAAAAATCATCCAAACTAACAGAATTTTGAGGGCATAATTGTCATTTTACATTTTTTATTTTTTAATTATTTTTTCTTTTTCTTTTTCTTGTTTCTTTCTTCATTTATCTCTCTCTCTCTCACTTTTGCTCAACTCTCTCTCTCTCTCTCTTTCTCCTTCCTTTTTCTTTCTTCGCTCCTCCTCTCTCCCCATTGGAACCACCCTGTAACAGGGTGGAATCACCCCCTGTTTCGAGAGTGGAACCACGCCCTGTTATGGTGCAGGTTCCACTCCCGAAACAGCGATGAACCACCCTTATAACAGTGGGTGATTCCACCCCCAAAACAGGGGTTGAACCACCCCTATTTTGGGGGTGGTTCTGGTGGGAGAGAGGGAGGGAAAGAGGAAGAAAGAGAGAGAGAAAAAGAAAAAAAAAAGAGAAAATCATTAAAAAAATTAAAAATATGTAAAAAAAAGACTATTTTGTCCCTCTATTCTATTAGTTTTTATGATTTTTTTTTACAGAAGGACCAAATAAAAATGCGTTGATACATAGAGGATTTGAAATGAAAAACTCAAGCAGAGATGGACCATTTAGAAATCTATCAATAGTTAAAGGCTTTAAAATATATTTTTCCCTTATATTTAAAACGATTTTTCTCAAAACAATTAATCCAAGTAATTTGAGCAATAATCTAATAAAGCAAAATAATTAGCTTGAAAAGATCTCACGGAATTTGTTGAAAACAATTACGATAATTTAGTGACGTACACAAACCGATAAACAAAATTTTTAGCACTTCGATCAAGAATTCTTTTAATAATCTCACTTAAAAATTTTATCATAAAAAATCTTTTTTATAATAGCCAAAATCTAAATGTTCTCGATTAATGAATTTGAAAAACACAGATCTTTATTTATAGACTTTTAACTAAACCTTCAACGGCTAGTTTTCAAATTCCAAGATTTAAAAAGGCCCTTTGATACCCCATATATCATATATTTTTAAAATATGTATGTTTCATTTGAAATAATTTCAAAAAATCTCAATTTGGTCCCCAAAACTTTTTCAATTCAAAATTCCGAAGGATAGGAAGTAGTTTCATCATTTTACTTAAGAGAATAATTAAATATGTGGATCAAATAAATAGGAAATACATAATATATGATATATATATATATATAATTAAAACGTTTAAAATCCTAAAAAATGTCATTTAAAATCATAAAAAATGAGGACGTTTGACCCAAAAACTGAGTTAGTCAAAAAGCTGACTGTGGATTGCCAATTGACCGAGTACCCTGCCTATCAACCGCCGTCTCCAATGGTAAATATTATGACTGTTTTCCAGCCTTTGGTCTATTGCCAACCACTTGTCCAGTTGACCGATCGTATCAGAATGTTTCCTTATTTTTTCTTTTTCAACTACTGGAATGGTTAGTCGACCGACCCTACTCGTTGGTTGACCGAATTGGCCAGTAGGTCACCCATTTCATTTCCTTAAACTACTGTTTTGGTTAGTCGATTGACCCTGTTCATCAGGTAACTGAATTAACCCGAAAACCCATCAATTTAAGTGTTAAAACCATTTTTTCAATTAGACCCTTAACCAAAAATATTTTTATGACGTAACACTTTATAAGACCATATTAGGACCTTAAACTTATCACTTCTTACTAAGACACACATAAGATTTATTTATTTTCAAGTGTCATGTGTGATTCTAATTCGGGTTGTATTAAGATCATAAAGGTAATGAGTTGTTTTCACCTAATTGTCTTCAATGTCTTCAATACTATGAAAATTTTCGTTGTCTTCATCTTGCACTCGTTATGAATTCTTCAATGTTTTATTCCTTTTTACTAATTCTTTCTCTCTTTTCAACCTATGGAACATTGAATCTAAAACCACTCATTAGAAAATATTAGTTCCATAAAACATCAATATTTAATTGTTTATCAAAACATCAGGTTCAACACTATTTGTAGTATGCTGCATTTTTATTCATGTTCGAGATCCCCTATTCCCTCTGCCTTAATTGCCAAATTTTCCTATATTTTTCCCCACTACTGTACATTTAGTGGCCCTAAATGCCTATAATTGATATACGACCCTCACAATAACGTATCAAAAGAGAGGGTCAATGTGCTGAGCCAAAGCTGATTGGTGGACTGACTCTCATTTATGGTGGGTTGGCCCTTATTTGCGGCCTATCCATTATCAGCCTAACAGTTTCGCGCATTGCGCACGAGTAGTGCCTGGCTAGAGAGCTCGATCCGAGTCTCTAGTCGAGTTTCGGATCGTACCGGGTCATTTCGCGGGCCGAGACCTTTTTGTCTATTTTCTTCGCCAATTTGTTTCATGTTCCTTTATTTTCGACTTTATCCCTGCAAAGACAATAAATTGTGTTATTACTAATTAAGAACTAATAAAAAGACTACCAAAATTATAAATTAAATTAAAGGTGTAAATTTTGTATAAAGTTGTGAACGATCAAGAACTTCTTCAAAAATCTCTCTCAAAAATATATTTCAACAAAAATGATTATCTCTTTAACAATGATTGATTTAAAACTCTTGTTCTTGATTAATTTTTTCCCCATAAACACAATCCAATGTATATAGATTTCAAATACTGTCTAGGATGGTTATATTTTGAAAGTTAAACCCATAAATGCCATATAAAGTCCCCATATATATTAAATCTTTTAGATCTTAAATATTTAACCTAAACATACTCTTTTAAAACTATCAATTTAGTTCTAAAAAGATTTTGATTCAAATCGGGTAAAAATAGAAAGTATTGTTTTTCAATAAATCTCATATAATCAAATAATATATGAACTAAATAATAAGATCTTAAAAATATATAGTATATCCATGAAATATAGTCAAAATTCCATAAAATCTAATTTTATAACGTTTAAAGTCATTAGATTAGGGTTGAAGATCTCGAAAAATATTACAGTCAAACTTGTTGAAAACACATTGTCGGTCGAATGGCATTACTATTGGTCAACCAGTTGTACCCTCAATGGGTATAACCGGTCCATTGACAACTAGTCGGCCGACTAGGTGGTCGACCGTTTTAGGCTCAGAATCAATCAACCAACCAGTCGATCTACCGTCAAGCCTAAAACCTCAAAACACCTTTCTTGAATGTTTTCGTCGACCGGTTCACCTGGCGGTTAACCATCCAGGCCAAAAAAACATATTGTTTCCTTTTTAAAATATCTTCTTGGTCGATACTTTTAGGAAAAATATTTTGACATTTGAATTTGTCACTTCTAACTATATTTCAAATAATTCAACTTATTTTATGAGTATCATGTGTGATCTAAATCGGATTATATTAAGAGCATAAAAAGAATTCAATTATTTTTACCTAGGAATACAAAAATTCTTTTTTGCTAAAACAAATCTTCATTGTCCTCATTGCAACCATCTTGAACTTCCATCAAACATCATCTTGAAATCTCATTCTTTTTCTCATTTACTTAATTGGAACTTAATTCTGAAATCTCTAAAAAAAACTATTAGTTCTATAAAAATATCAACGTTAATTTATCCATCAAAACATCTAGTGTCAACACAAATCAATCAAATATTACAATTATAAAATATCTAATTAAAAAAACAATGAAAAACAAATATAATTTAACTTATCTAAATCTTCTTGAATCTCCTTGACATCATCCATCACCGTTTGAGTGAAATTGGGATAAATGCTTGGAGCCAATTTTGAGAACATACATTGATTCTACCGTCAATGGAGATAAAGAACTACAACAGATCAAGCACACGTCCTCCGATATTGAATGCCAATTTTGAAGCAACTATAGAAACTAGTATTGCCAACACATCACGAGATAATCGAGATAACACTCGGAACCTTCTACTGTTACTTTTCCACCAACTTAAGATATCAAATTTCTCATCACTTACACCTTCAAGATTTTCAACTAGGTATTTCTCTATCTCTATTTTATACCCCAATGACTGTCTCTCCTCTAAAAAATTTAAAATTGAGAAGTAATTAATTTATGTAGATCAACAATATCCATATTAACTATCTTCTTTGTAGTCTTACTAGAGCCACTACCATTTAAAACAGTCTGATCATTTGATAATTTACAAGAAACATAATAATCATATAAATGATTCAACTCATCTTTTACTTTTCCAATCAACTCATTGGCAAAAACTTCGTCATACATATTAGATAAACAAAACTGAAGATATGACATTTTTTCCTTGGATCCAAAATTACAACAACATATAAAAAAAGATTTATTTATTATGACTTCCTCAATATTTGTCAAATTGTGCTTTTATACTAAATGCCATTATAGATAGAAAAATATATTCGCTTTGAATTAGTTCGATTATTTTACCATGAATAACAACTATTTCATAAAAGGACATTAATAGTAACATATAGGGAACCCGAAAAATGATCTATAGCCGAATAAAATAATCTTAGAAACTTCTAAAAAACAATGACAATTTTCTCAATCTTCATTGTTTGGGGGGTTTCCAATACTCTCACCAATATCTTTGTTAAAAAAATGATCATGATATTTTGGATCCTTATCTTGCAATCTATCAAAAGTCTTTTAAAATTTCTCAACACTCTCTAGCATCTTATAAGTCGAATTCCAATGAGTTGGAACATCAAGACACAGGAGACTCTTAGAATCAATTTTAAGTAATTCCACACACTTTTTGAAAGCTTGAAATCTATTTGGAGATGACTTCACATATCTAACAGTTTATCAAACCTTAGCTATTGATTCATGAAGTTCTTTCAACCCATAATATACAATCAAGTTCAAGATATGAGCACAACAACAGATATTTAAAAATTCATTCTCCAATACAATTCTCTTCCAATCTTTAGTTACTCTTTGCAAGAATCTAATAGTTGTACTATTAGAGCTAGCATTATCAACTGTCAAGGTAAAGTAACTATTAATATTCCACTCACACAAACAAGATTCAATTTTTTCCAACAGTTTCCCCTTATGGTCTTCATTTAGACAAAAACTTAGTACTCTTTTATGTAACATCCAATCATTATCAATAAAATGATAAGCAAGACACGTGCAATTCAAAGTTTTGTATAGAAGTCCAAGTAGCAGTGGTTAGTAGGGGTGTTTATTAATCCACCAAACCCTACCTACCTGAACCAACCGATTGACCCGCACTTGTTTGTCTTGGGTATTTTACAGATCGGGTCAAAATTTGAGTGAAAAACTAATTTTTTTCATGTCTCCGAGTCAAATACCGGGTTTATTCTAGACCTACTCGACAACACCCAATCCGACTGAAATACCCCTACTTAAATACAATTTTTAGGGTATTATCAATTCATTTATTTTGTTTTTATTATTTGTATCGTTCTTCTTCATTCAATGAATACCACTCTAGGGCCAAGCTCTTGAAATCTCTTTGTCTCTTCCAATTCTCCAAAAATCTTATTCATTTAATACTTCCATTCTAGATCAAGCTCTTCATTTTTCAATTCTACATTCATTTTTGATTCATTAGGTTGGGAGCTTTCATTTAATTGTCGATTTCTTTATTTTTCTATCTGAAAAGTGGTTGTAAAATATGATAATCATCTAGTAGCCTTTGATTCAAAGCCCTATTCTAAATCAAAATCATCATCTAGTTGTAGATATTGTGGTTGTGACGGTGAGAGACGGTATCGGCAACAAATAGCGGCGAACCGATGGTGAGTAGAACTAGGTCATCTACTTCATCTTTGATGTTTAGTTTTTTGATGTTTAGTGTTTAATAGGATTGAAGTTATATTTGACTTTTAGAAAACTTATTTTGAAATACCGATTTTCATTTTTCAAAAAGCATATTATCTTTTCTAAATCAAAATCATCATCTAGTTGTAGATATTGTGGTTGTGACGGTGAGAGACAACATCGATGACAAATAGCGGCGGACTAACAGTGAGTAGAACTAGCTTTTCTCATCCTTTATTTTCTGGAAATCAAATTAGGATTTTTATTTCTGCTTTGATTTATTTTTGCTTTGATTTATACTTTGGGAAAATCTCTGCTTTTGGAAGTTTTGAACAAAAGTATTTTTTTAGATTATACTGGATTAAATATTCAAATTTGTTATTTTGAAAACTTTACATCCATTTTTTTAATTTAGATTATATTGGAACAAAAACAAAAATGTTTTTTTTTTTTTTTTTTTTATATTATATTGGTTGTACTAGAATCCAGTATTAATCAAATATATTGCAATTGATATAAGTATTATATTACATTAATTTTATTTTAAAAAATATATATAATTTTTTCCAGTATATTGGAATGGATAATTAGATATATATTCGATCAATCCAATCAAATTTTCTATTTATTTTTTGTTCTTAAAGTTTTGGAATCTAGATAAACTTCTTAAAGTTATTAAAGTTTTTGATAAACTTTTCCACTTCGAGATACTGATTATTTTAAACTGATTATTTTGGTAAAGTGTTTATTTTAAATTTCTCAAAGTATTTGATAAACTTTTCCTCTTTCAGTATACTGATTGATATAAATCAGTCAGAATTCAGAAACATTTTTTTCATAAATTTTTATACATCAGTATATTGGAGATTAATAAACTTTGTTATATACTTACTAGATTAATTTTATTTTTAAGAAAAATAGATTACACTCATATTTGTTTTCAAATTGACGAGTATATAATTGAAGGAGTTTATTTGTGATAGGTTATGGAACCCTCCAATAATGTTTATGTTGAGAGATCTTCTACTCCTGTTGAAGAAAAAGCTATTGTTACCATGAATTAAGGTAACCCTCCAACTCCTGCTCCTATTATTGATAAATTTCCACCCCTGTCTAAAAAAGAAGAAAAAAAAAAAAAAAAAACTTAGTGGTAAAAACATTCCTGAGATTTGGGACTATTTTGAGAAAGTAATTGAGGATGGAATACAAGTAGCTATTTGTAAGTGTTGTCCCACATATCTACCCAAGATGAGGGGTAAATTGGATAGTTCCAAAAATTTGAACATAAATTATCAAATAAGCAATCACCAAATTTTCTTATCCAATTATTATCTTGAGTTTTAGCGTAAACGTGTTTATCTAAGTGCACAAACAAACAAATAGGGATAGATAAATTGAACAAGCAAATTTATTCTAGTTTGGCAAGCTATTCTTGCTTACGTCCAGTCTCCTGAGCTCCTGCATGGATTTCATAATCCACTAACCCTGATTCATTTTCTAAGTAGGAACCAAACCCTTACTATCTTTTTCACAGGCTAAGGACTAACCTAATTCCTTTCCCAGGCTCAGAATTAAACCTTTTCAATTTCTCATTTTCCAGGCTAAGGAAGAACCTAATTCTTTTGTAGGCTAAGAATTAAACTTATCTATCTTTTTACCAGGCGAAAGACTAACCTAATTCTATTACATGTAGAATCAAACATAATCCTTTTATAGGCTAAGAATCAAACCTAAACCATGATTAGACACAGACCCAACGTGTCTAATCCTCTCACACTCACAAATACAAAAAAATACCAAGTTTTTTCCCACATGAGCTTCTGCCACCTCAATATAATATATGCTCGATTAATGTCCCGATAATCTATGTGATAGAACTACGTGAGAATATGGATATGGTTTTACTTAATTTAAGCACAAAAATAATATAAATCAGATTTCACAGGCAAAAATCGTTTCACAATATATCTAGAATATTCTAAATAGAAAATGATTTCTCACAAGAAAGTACTACAAACTCAATTAAAGAATATAACTCAATTAAAGGACAGGTAATTTTGAGCAAGTAAACAAGATCTCACTATGATTTCTTTTAGAAGATCGGATGAAAGACTTAAACCCGGTATAGCAAGAACATCAATTTTTTTAAAGCAAAACCTTTTTTCTCAAAAATATTTTCAGCAAAATAGTACTATCTTTATGAATATGGATGATTAAAAACTCTTGCTCTTGATTGATATTCAGTTAAAAAACACAAGTCTACATTTATAAAATTCAAACTATGCCTATATTGGCTATTTTTCAAAATATAAAACCATTAATGTCTCATATAAAGACCATATAATATACTCCTTCAAATCAAATATATTTGATTTAAAAATACTCTTTGAAAATCTTAATTTAGTCCCCAAAACCTTTTTGATTCAAAACCATTAAATATAGAAAGTAGTTTTATCGGTTAACTCACAAAATCAATTAATGTAAGGACTAATTAATAGAATCTTGAAAATACATGATAGATATATGAAATATACTCAAATCCCCTTAAAATAAGATTTTGTAACGGTCAAAACCATAGGATTTAGGTTGAAGATCTCGAAAAATGAATCAGTCAAACATGCTAATTTCTGACCCCTCGGTCTACTAGTTTCTCAGTCGGTTAACCGACTGCCTATTAACGGTTCAATTTTTAACTGTGGTGCCCTGGACCAATCGATCGTCCCTAATTTTGGCCGACCATTCAGGCCAGAATCTTAATCCTCAAGCCTACTGATCTTGCCAGTCAATCGATACTCTCGTAGGTTAACCGTTCGGACCAGAAGTTTCTCTTTCCATGTACTGTTTCTTCTAGTTGACTGCCCATTTGGTCAGCCAACCACCTGGCCCTGAATTTTTCCTTTTTTTTTTTTTAAACATTTTCTTGATCAATACTTTATAAAAAAATATTTACTCTTAAATTTATCACTTTTTACTATGATATGCATAATATAATCAATTTCAAGTGTTGTGCGTGATCCTAATCGAGTTGCATTTAGAGCATAAAAATATTGACTTATTTTACCCTAAAAAAAAAAAAAAAAAAATTGCTCCAAAAAATCTTCAATGTATTCACTTGCAACCATCTTGAGTCATTTGTAAAATATTATCTTTGAAAATCGACATCAAGTATTATTGAAATTCAACATTTTTCTCATTTGCTCACATGAAACTCAAATCTGAAATCACTCAATAAACACATTAGTTTCTTAAAACATCAACGCTAAATTGTACATCAAAACATCTAGGGTCAACAATAAGTATTGTGAAAAACAATATCAGGCAAATCCTAAACAACATGGGACAAGTAATTTGAAGGCTCATATTGTAAATTGTCTTAAATATCTTATAGAGAGTTGCTTAATGGATAAACCCAATTGATTACTCAACCAAAATAGGATGGACAAGATGGAGTTAGTCTTGTTTTCATGCATGTCGCTAAAAAAACTCTTGCTAAAATGGTCATTTTGTATGAATTTCCATTTAGGTTTGTTGTCCCTAGATGTTTTGACCGACAAGTTATTGTTGATATTTTTATGGAACTAATGATTTTACTGAGTGATTTTATATTTAATATTCCAAATGAGTAAATAAGAAAAATAATGGATTTCAAGATAACATTTGATAAAGGATTCAAGATGAATGCAATGAAGATATTGAAGATTTTTAGAGCAAAAAAAAACTAGGTAAAAATAACTCAATACCTTTTATGCTGTTAATGCTACCCGATTAGGAACATGCACAACATTCATGAATTAATTGAATTATGTGAGTTACAGCCAAAAGTGATAAATTTAAGTGTCTAAATATTTTTCCTAAAAGTAACGTTTAAAATTATATTTTAAAAATAAAAAATATGAGTTTTTTTGGCCAGAACATTGATTGGCACTATGGGCGGTCGATTGGGTGATTCAGGTTAAGGTATTTTTGTGGTTTTTGGCCTGAATGTTTGACCAATGTAGAGGCCAGACAACTGAGAGATTCGGTATTGAACTTAATATTTTGATGGACAATTAAATGTTGAATGGAACTAATGATTTTATTAAGTAGTTTCAAATTAAAAGTTCCATAGGTTGAATTGAGAAAAAGAATGGGTAAAACAAGATAAATCATTGAAGAATTTCTGGAATGATTATTGAAGAATCAAAGAAATTTAAGATGGGTGCAAGATGAAGATAATGAAGATTTTCAGAGCATTGAAGACATTTAGGTGAAAACAACTCATTATGTTTATGCTCTTAATTCGACTTAAATTAGGATTGCATACGACACTTTAAAATGAATAACCTTATATGTGTTATAGTAAGAAGTGATAAGTTTAAAGTTTTAAAATGATTTTTATAAAGAGTTAAATCATAAAACTATTTTTAGTAAAGTGTTTAAGTGAAAACAATGGTTTTAACACATAAAATAATGTGTTTTCTGGTCATTTCGGTCAACTGACGATTTAGGTCGATCAACTAACGAATCCAATAGCCGAAATGAAGAAATAAAGAAAAACACACTAGGTGAATCGGTCAACCGATGGAGAGGTTGGTCAATTGACTGCAGGCAGTACAACGGTCAGAAAGTTGATTGTTGCATGGGCGATCGGCCAACGTATGGGTCAGTTAACCGATCGGGTCAGAAAGTCAACAACTGATTATTTTGGTTTTTTAGCCAAATCACCTTATTTTGAACAATTTTCAAAGAGGTTTTTAAGGGATTTGGATATTTTACTTTTGTATATAATATATTACTAATATCCAATTCATTTGGTCTATATATTAAATTATTCTTTTAATTGAATTGGTAAAACTATTTTGTATCTTTAAGAACTGTGAATCTAAAACGTTTTGGGGACCAAATTGAGGTTTTCTAAAAGTATTTTTAAATGAAACGTACCTATTTTGATAATATATGATATATGGGATATTAAAGAGTTATTTTAGGTTTTGTAATTTGTAAACTAGTCGTTGGAGGCCTAGTTAAAAGTCTAAATATAGAGACCTGCTTTTTTCAAATAAATGAATCAAGAACATTCAACTTTTGCTATTATAAGATAGTATTTTACACTGAGAAATTGATAAGATAGTATTATCAAAAGAATTCTTGATTGAAGCGCGAAAAAAATTTGGTCATCAGTTTGTGTTCTTCATTGAGTTATCATAATCATTTTCAAGAAATCCCGATGATATCTTTCAAAGTTAATTAAAGTGTTTTCTTAGATTATTTATTTAATTACTTGGATTAAGTGTTGTAGAAAAACATTTTTAAATCTAATATTGTGAAAATCTTTTCAAACGATTTTAATTTGTGAAATCTGATTATTTACTATTTGTGCTTTAAATTGATTAAATCAGATTTGTGTCTCACATATATTCTATCACATTATTTTCAGGATATTAATTGAGCATAATTGTTTTGAGGTGGTAGAACTTTATGTGGGAAGAAACTTGTGTGATTTTTTTTGTATTTGCGAGTTTGAGAGGATTAGACATATTTGGGGTAATGTCTAATTAAGGTAGTTAGGGTTTAATATTTAGCTTAAGAAAAAGATTAAGATTTAATCTTTAGCCTGCGAAAAAGATTAAGTAAATCTTTAGCCTTTTAAAAGATTAGGTTTTGACTCTTCCTGTAATATAATTAGAGTGAGATAAGGTTCTTCCTAAGTCTGTGAAAATGATAAGTGTAATAATGTAATAGTTTGAGAGTGTAAAGGTTGATTCTAAACCTGCAAAAAGAATCAGGATTGTAAGGGTTTGGTTCCTACCTAGGAAAGGAATCAAAGGGTTAGTGGATTGCGAAATCCCTGTGGAGCTCGGAGGACTGGACATAGGTAAGAGTAGCTTGTTGAACCAGAATAAATTATTGTGTATTATATTTTTATATTTCTGTTGTTTGGTTGTGTACTTAGTTAAACATATTTCCACAGCTTAATAAGATAATAAACAATTAGGAAAATTAACAACTTATGTTTGATTTAATTGTTTAATTTTTGTTACTACTTAATTCATTCGCCCTTTTGGGTAGATCTTTGGACCAAAATTCAGGCTGGTGTTTTGGAGGTTGATTGTCCGGTCGACCAGTTGGTTGTCCATAGTTGAAAAATGAGTCATTAAAGGAGCAACCGGTCGACTGCTAGCATGGTCGGTCGACGAAGGGTATATTTTTCAGATTGTTTGACTAATTCGATTTTCTAGCTCTTCAACCCAAAAATTAAGCTTTTGAACCTTATAAAATCTAATTGTAAGAGGTTTTGACTATATTTCATATACCCATTATATAATTTGAAAATCTTATTATTTAGTACTTGTATTACTTGATTCTATGAGATTTACTAGGAAAACTATTTTTTATTTTTAAGGGGTTTGAATAAAAAAAATTTGGAAACTAAATTGAGTTTTTTAAAAGAGTATTTTTGGATCAAACATTTCTGATTTAAAGGAATATATTATATTGAGTGTATATATGACATTTATAGTCTTATATTTCGGAAAATAATCATTATAGGTGTAGTTTAAAATCTATATATATAAAGAGAGAGACCCACTAATTTCAATATAATAAATAGTTTTAAATAAGCCTTTTCATAAAGAGAGTATCATTTTGATAAAATTATATTTGAGAGAGTTTATTGAAGAAGTTCTTGATCAAGGCATTCATCGATTTTTGCCATCGATTTTTGTGCTACACTTTTGTTTCTACTGTTTTCAAAGAAACTCTAGTGAGATCTTTCCAAATATTTTACGTGCTCAATTTTTTGTGGATTACTTGATTTATATATGTTGATCCTAAGATTTTGATGAATAATTAAATGTTGATATTTTTAGTGGAACTAATGATTTCATTGAGTGTTTCAGTTTATTAGTTCTAGTGATGAAAATGATCATGGAGATATTGCGACAATACTAAAGACGATGACAAAGATGATAAAAGATTAAGATTTTGAAAAAATTAAAGAACCTAGAGAAAACAACTCAGGTTAGAATGTATCTCAGTTAGGATCATACAGGACACAAAATATTTTTCAAAATTATATGTGTTTTTATAGGATCCTAATTAGTTAAATTATTTGCTTCTATGTGTAATTGAAAAAGAAATAAATATAATTGACTAAAATTGAATTTAAGATTTAGTGGAGTTAACCGAAAAAAGAAATTGGATAAAGGGAAAAAAAACGTCGAAGAAATTAAATGGAAATGAATTAAAGAGAGATGTTCCAGAAGTGGTCGGTCGACAGGTAAGTCGACCTATCGTTTAAGGTGAACTCTTTGGATCATTTGGTCGACAGGTAGGTCAACCTATGCTTAGAAGATGAACTCTTTGAATTGTTCGGTCGACGACTTATGGCCAGAAGATGAACTCTCTAGATCACTAAGTCAATAGATAGGTCAACTTGTGAAACATCCTGAATCGTCCGGTCGACAGATGAAGTATGGGCGGTTGACTGATGGGCGAAGGACTTTTGGTTGGGCTACATCTTGAATCAGACTGTCGACAGATGGGCCTTGGTCGATCAAAAGATCGATCTGCTTCAAGTTTAGAGGATTTCGAGGATTCTGATCAAGCAATAGCCGTTACTAGCCATTTATTATTAAGATATGTGAGATATCTTAGGGATCTGATATATTTTAATCTATTTAATTAATATTTAAATATCCCTATAGATATGGTTCAAGTAGTTTTGATATTTTTCAATTTGGTACATTTAATTGTTTCAATCTTATCTAATTGAGATTGAGTAAAAGTTTGAGGGACTTAATTGAATATTTTAAGAGATATTTTAAGTGAATTATACCAGGAATGAATCATTATGATATAGAGGGTTTATTGGCGTAATTAAATGTCATGATTTATGGGAACTAGCCGTTATAGGGTTTGTTTTATTCCCTTATTTATAGACCTGCGTTTTTCACTTCTATAGTGGATCAGATATCAATATAATTTGAATTTATTCTGAGTTATTCAGCTCTCGTGTTTTCTAAGAGTTATCATACTGAGAGTTTGTGAGATATTTCTTGAAAATCATTCTTTGGAGATTATTTGTTCGATCATCGATTTGAAGTTGCATTACTAATCATTATTATTTCGGTGGAATCCTGGTGAGATCTTTCAAAATTACTTACTATTAATTGTTGTTTGATTCTATTATTTATTATTTGAAATTTGATCTTTGAAATTATTTTCTGGATTTTTTATTGAAAATTATTTTTGAAACAATTTCTTGAGAAAATTTGATTACATGCTTAATTGCTTGCTACCCATCTTTATTTGAAATCAGATTTTAAAATTCTCACTTTTCTATCACTAGTATCGGGAAATTAATTGAGTTTGAATTTATCTGGGGTGGTAGAAGTTTCGTGTGGAAAAATCACTTATCAATTGTTTGTAATTGGAGAGTTGAGTGTCGGATTAGATACTACTGGGAATGTCTAATCAAGGGTAGCTGGTTTATATCTCTTCTGGTAAAGAGATTGAGGTTTTGATCTTTGCCCAGAGTATAAAAAGATTAGGTGTTAATTCTTCCTTGATTGAATTTGTGAGTGAATTGTAAAAGTTCCATCCTTACCAGGGAAAAGGATACTTGGAATGATTGTGAGGTTTTGATTCTTGAGCCTAAGGTATAAAAATAATTAGGTCGTGATTCTCCCTGTAATAGAATTAGGTTAATTTTTAACTTGTAAAAAGATAGGTTATTCTTGAGCTTGGGAAAAGAAGAGGTTATTTATGAGCCTGTGAAAAGGGATTGTAAAGGTTGATTCTGAGCCTGTAAAAAGAATCATTATGAGGGTTTGGTTTCTACCTGTAAAGGAATCTTGAGTTTAGTGGCTACGAATCTCCGTGAGGCTCGAATGATAGGATTAGCCAAGAGTAACTTGGTAAACCAGGATACATCATGGTGTTCTGATTTATTTCTTTATATTATTTATATTCTATTGTTTGGGTGTGCACCTAGTTGATAACACATATCCGCTGCCATAAAGATAATAATTAATTTTAGGTTATAATTAATTGTTTGATTTTTGAAGTGTAATATTCTGATAATTTTTAATACTACCCAATTCAGCACTCCTCTTGGGTAGCTCACTGGGCCGACAATATATATATGTGTGTGTGTGTGTGTGTGTGTGTGTGTGTGTGTGTGAGTTCATAGTAACTTTGTTATAAGAAAAATCACTTTCTATTGTTGAATATCCTATATATCTTCTGACACGATTTTTTGCCTGGGAAAACTAATTTATATAATCATTTTACTTTAATTGAGTATATTCAGATCCAAATTCATACGTAGTTCTATCCGTTGTTTATCGGGACATTAATTGAGCATATCTTGTATTGAGGTGGTAGAAGCTCATGTGGGAAGAAACATGTTATTTTTTGTATTTGGGGAGTGTAAGAAGATTAAACAAATTGGGTCGGTGTTTGATCAGGGCTTAGGTTTGATTCTTAACCTATAAAATGATTAGGTTTGATTATTGTCTGTAAAAGGATTAAGTTAATCCTTAATCTATTTTTTCTGAAAAATAAAATTAATCCAGTATAATACTTATATCAATTATAGTATACTAGATTGATACTGGATTCCATTATTAATCCAGTATATACTGGAAATATAGAATGGAAGAGTTTATCAAAAAAATAAATAGATAAACATATTTGCGATTGATATTGGATTAATGAACACTCCTAACTGGATTCATGAAAAATAGATAAACATATTTTCGACTCTATTCCAGCTAGTATAATCTAAAAAAAAAACATTTTTGTTTCTGTTCCAGTATAATTTCATTTTTAAAAATAGATCTAATATTTTCAAATTGAAAATTTTAAATCTAGTATTAATCCAGTATGAATTTAGTATAATCTAAAAAAAATTTATTTATGTTCCAGACTTCCAAAAGCAGAGGTTTTCTGGAAGTATAAATCAAAGCAGAAATAAAAATCTTAATCCGCTTTCCAAAAAATTAAAATAGATAATTAAAAATAGGTTTTCCAAAAATCAAATAGAACTTCAAATCCTATTAAACACTAAATGTCAAAGATCAGACATATGACCTAGTTTTACTCATCGTCGGTCAGTCAATGTTTATCGCCAGTGTTGTCTCTCACCTTCACATCCATAAGAACTACAACTAGATGAGATTGTGATTTAGAATAGGGATTTGAATCGAAGTCCACTGGATGGTTATCATGTTTTGTAGCCATTTTTCAGATAGGAAAATGAAGAAATTGACCATTAAATGATGAAAGCTCCCTAGCTAATGAAAAAATGTAGAATCGAAAAACGAAGAGTTTAATCAAGAATGGAAGTATGAAATGAATAAGATTTATGGAGAATTGGAAGAGGCGAAGAGATTTCGAGAGCTTGGCCCTGGAGTGGTATTCATTGAATGAAGAAGAACGACACAAACAATTAAAACGAAATAAATAAATTGACAAAACCCTAAAAATTGTAATTAAGGAGGGTATTTCACTCGGATTTGGTGTTGTCGGGTCGGTGTGCAATAAACTCGTTATCCAACCTGGAAACATGGAAAAAAAAATTAGATTTTCACCCGAATTTTGACCCAGTCTGTGAAATATCTGAGAAATATGGGTGCGGGTTGGGCGGTTGGTTTTGGTGGGTCGGGTTTGGTAGATCAATGAACACCCCTACATGAATAAAAAAAACAAAAATAATAGATAATTCGACTCTAGTTATTCACTTCTTTTATTTTTCAAAGAAAAAAATACATATGGGCAATAACAATTTTTAAAATAATATAATCTTTATTCTGCATAGACAATTTTTAAAATAATATAATCTTTATTTTACATAGACACCGCTTAGTAACATTTTTTTTTAAGTTTTTTTTTTAATTTTAAACAAAAAATATTTATTTATAAAAAATGTTTATTTTGCACTTAAAAATTTATTTTTAGAAATCAAAAAAGTGAAAACATGATTTTACCTGGTTTTTAAAAAAACAAAAAGTACATAATCAATGAATTTTTATGTGTTTTGTTTTTTGGATTTTTATATAATAAGAGATCAGTGGATTAGAATCTTTCCATCAATGTTTTTGTTCTCAACAATTTATGATTTTTCTATTATTATCAAGGGTCCACTCATAGAGAAAATATTAAGAAAATGCAGACACCAGATTTTATCCCATAGATATATAACATTTTATTAAATTAAAAAATTTCCAAAAAAGATAACGATAATACTTGTTGATGCACAAAATGAACGATTCGGGCAAACCAAATCATTTCGAACTGGTAGAAAATAGCTCGAACTGAATCGAGAATAGTCTAAGTGTTTTTCTTTCCTTCTTTGATTGGATCTCTCTTTTTTCGTTCTAAGTTTTTTTACGTGATTTCGATATAGTTTCATCTAGATTATCTTTCTAATCCTTCTTCGCTTATTGTTTTTATAGCCGCTCTTGGTCATTTTCCACCTACTTTACCCCTTTCTTAGGGACGAGCACAATTTAGTTTTGTTGGTGGACATCTTGACCATACTAAGTTCATGTTATGGGCATATTGTTGCAGTTGGTTCATGGAGTGGGTATATACAAGCCTCATCGGTTGTTTGTCATGCTCATACATTCTTTAAGTCCGCAAACTTTGTTCAACTCCGGCTTATTATGTTTCAATTCTTATTCATATGAAACCACTCTCTGGCGGTTCTTTTTTATTTTCTTATTTATTTTTTTCCTCCTTATTCTTTGTTTATTTACTTTTTCTCCCTCTTCTGTTTTTTCTGTTGTACATGCACCCAATTTTCAATGGTACTTTTTTTTATTTAAAATCCAATTTTCAATGGTACTTTTTTTTCTTTTTATTTTTTTATTTTTTACATAAGTTAATAATGTAATATATTTGTTGGTTGGTAAATATTTTTTGGAGTATAATATTCACCTAAAAGAATTGTATTGCAATACTAAATTGTATTAGAATTTAGTATTGATAAATTGTTATAAAAGATATTTTGCAATCATAAGTTTATACAAAAAATAGGGGATTAAGAAGAAGAAAAATAATAATAATTGAGTTTAAGATGTAATTAAAAAGAAAATATTATGATTATAAATCAGACATGCAATTAATGACACCAATTCACATATCTACAATATAACAACATAATGTTATAGAAAGACTTTTTTCAAAATAGAATAACAAAACATGGCACAAGAGATGATCTTTCCGGTGAGTTTGTCTTATAATCGTGGTATAAAGCATAAATGTAAAGTGTTGGTGAAGAAATTAACTTGTAAAGAAATATACATGGATTAGTTTTACTACCAAAACATTAAATTGACGAGGTGAAAATATTATTGTTATGAAAACCCACTTGAAATGCATTTAAAACTTACTAAACTAAATATTAGAAGTGACAAACTCGAAAGAGGCTAGAAAGTGGCAATGGAAAGCTCTCGTTCATTCTCTCTATGAACTTCCATTTTTAGTTATCTTGCTACTTTTAGGCCCACGCTAAGTGTAGATTTTGAAATAATTTTTTCGTCTATTTATTTGATTATTTAAACGTAATTTTACATCTCTTGTTTTTAAGAAAATATTTTTGTATTAGTTAGTGGAGTTTGAAATGCTTATTTTTCTATTTTGTAATAGTTGTTTTAAATTAGTATTATAGCATTAATAATTTTTTAGGTTACAATTTTGTTTTATTTCTCTGCATTAAAATTTATTTATTTCACACTTCTGTAATGTGTATAAAATACAAAATTAAAAGATCAATTATATGTTATGTGTAATATTCAAATAAAAAAAATAAACTAATACTTTTTTCAAACTCGCATAATATTCGGTTCTAAAACTAATATGGTTAAATGTTGAGCACTTTCCAAAATACTACAATCCAGTGATGCCAAGGTGTAAGCAAGACACCATTATAGCGATTTGATCGCGAACCCAAATTGCCCATAAAATAGTAAATATAAGTATATATTGTAAGACTTAATTTCGTTATGTGAAAACTATTACACAAACAGGAGCATTTATATTGAATCATCAAGAATAAAAATACTAAATTTACGGAAGCATACCTGCATCCATAATATGAAAGTTGAAATATCCGAGTCTGAGTCTTTATGATCTTCCAGATTTACACTTGTTTTCTGTATAAATTTCTCTCTAACAATGGGGATCAAAAGAATAGAAAAACCATTGTGTGATTTAGGGACCACGACCCCTATTTATAAACATTCGTGTCTATTCGTAAACAGTTGCGTTTGTTCGTAAATAATCGCATCTGTTCGTAAACAGTCACATATGTTCGTATTTTTGTATTTTCTATATTAACCCAGCATAAAAATAAAATTATGTTTGTCTCTACACATTAATACCCATACTTTATAATACATTAATTAAGGCCCCAAAACTTAAATTGATCATTTTAATTGGCCTACTTTTATTTGATAGCCTATAATTCACATTTATTTAATATATAAGCCCATATATTTAATTTTACTCTAACAATCTCCCACTTGGGCTATATATGTAACTTTATAAACGTGAATTATACTTAATGAGCTCATGAGATTTGCTATCAAAACTTTATGCATTTTTAACAATCTTGTCCATTAACCACACCAATACAGAACCAAAGCGATCGTCGTTACATCTTTTTCATAACTAGACCCATCAATGATTACGTATATCAATGCAACTAATGACAAAGATCAAGTGTGAATGTGTAGCATGGAAATTTCATGCAATGTAATCTTATCATGCCAATTTTCAACTGGTCCTCCTTAAACCTTAGTGAGATCAAACCACATAAAATCAGAGTGAATGAAAACTGAATACTTTACTGCAGTAAATAACCATAAAATCTATAATATCCATAACAAATATACCTATAGATAAAAGTATCTAAAATACAAACTCCCACTAAAACGACATATCCTGAAGAGAAACCACATCCATATGAGCAGTGTGCTCATGAAAAACCTTGGGTGGTAATCCCTTAGTTAGCGGATTCGCAATCATGGAATTTATCCCAATGTGCTCTATAGATATAAGTCCACTCTGAACTCTTTCTTTCACAACTAAGAATTTGATATCTATAAACTTTGACTTCGTAGAACTCCTGTTGTTATTGGAATATAGTACAACTGATTTACTGTCACAAAATAACTTAAGTGGTCTTTCAATGCCATCTAGAATACGCAGCCCCATGACAAAATTTCGCAACCATATTCCATGATTGGACGCCTCATAACAAGCTACAAACTCAACTGCCATAGTGGAAGAGGCTATAATAGACTGTTTAACACTCTTCCAAGATATAGCATCTCCAACGAGTAGGTAGATATAGCCTGAAGTAGATTTCATGCTATCTTGGCATCCAGCAAAATCGGAGTTAGAATATCCGATGATCTCAAACTGATATAACTTCCGATAAGTGAGCATGTAGTCTTTTGTTCTCTATAAATATCTCATAACTCGCTTGGCTGCTATCCAGTGATTCTTTCCAGGATTATTTAAGTATCTGCTTAACATGCCAACAATGTACGTAATCTTCGGACACGTACATACTTGAGCATACATCAGACTTCGTACTGCTGATGCATAACGAATTTTTTGCATCTCCTGAATCTCAAAATCATTCTTGGGGCATTGACTGAGACTAAATTTGTCTCCCTTAGCCACAGGGGTGTCACCTGGTTTGCAATCATGCATGCCAAACCTTTTAAGAACTTTCTCAATATAGTTTTTTTGTGATAAACTAAGCATACCCCGAGAGCGATCCCGGTATATCTATATACCCAACACAAAAGAAGCGTCACCAAGATCTTTCATCTAAATTTTTTTTGATAGAAATATCTTGGTTTCATGTAGCATGCCTATATCGTTGGTGGCAAGCAATATGTCATCAATATATAAAACCAAGTAAATATGCTTACTTCCACTAAACTTGTGGTATATACAATCATCAACCAAATTCATCTCAAAACCAAATAAGATGATAACTTGATAAAACTTGTAATACCATTGACGAGAAGCTTGCTTAAGCCCATAGATGGATTTCTTTAACTTGCAAACCATCTTCTTTGCATCTCCCGACACAAAGTTTTCTAGTTGCACCATATAGATTGTTTCATTAATGTCACTATTGAGAAACGCAGTCTTAACATCCATCTAATGAAGCTCAAGGTTAAAGTGTGCCACAAGTGCTATTATTATCCTAAAAGAGTCTTTCAACGAAACCGAAGAGAAAGTCTCTTTATAATTGATGTTTTTTTTCTGTGTAAAGCCTTTAGAGACAAGACGGGCTTTGTATCTCTCCACATCACCTATTGAATCCCTCTTGGTTTTAAATATCCATTTACAACTAATGGGTTTCTTACCTTCACGCAATGGGACAATATCCCAAACGTCATTGTCCTTCATGGACTTTATCTCTTTATTCATGGCATCAATCCACTTTTGAGATTTAGAACTTTCCATAACTTGACAGAAGTTGATTGGATCATCTTCCACAACACCAATGTCAAACTCATGTTCTTGGAGAAATACAATGTAATCATCTGACACTACACTTCTCTTTTCTCTAGTGGATCTCCTTAATGGCCTAGGTTCTGGAGGTGGTAAAGTTTTCTGGAATAGGAGATTCTTGGATATTATTTTGATTTGAATCTGCTTCTTGAATAATGTCAGGAATAGGAGCCTAATCAATATCAATAACAGTTGTAGGAATATAAATATATTCCTCTTCAAAAACAAAATCTGTAACCTTATCTCCCCCCATCAAACTCAACATCCTCAAAGAACTGGGCGTTTCCCGTCTCAAAAATTGATCTAGTAGTAGGATCATGGAATTTGTAACCCCTGGATATTTCAGAGTATCCAATAAGATAACAACTAATCGTTCTTGAATCCAGTTTATTTTCATATGGCCTGTAAGGCATTGCTTCAACTGGACATCCCCAAATGTGTAGGTGCTTCAGACTAGGCTTCTTGCCTGTCCAAAGTTCATAAAGGATTTTCGCAGTTGCTTCAGTTGATAATCTGTTAAGGATATACGTTGCAGTCTTTAATGTTTCACCCCAGAGTGATTCTAGCAAGTTAGAATGACTAATCATACTACTTACCATATCTTTCAGCGTTCTGTTTCGCCTTTCAGCAACACCATTCATGCTAGGAGAACTTGGTATGGTCTACTGTGGGACGATACCGTACTCCTCTAGGAATTTAGCAAATGGGCCCGGACGTTGTTCACCTGAACCGTTATACCTACCATAGTATTCACCACCACGGTCAAACCTAATCCTTTTAATCCTTTTGCTGAGTTGATTTTCAACTTCAGCTTTGAACGATTTGAACACATCTAGTGATTGGGACTTTTCATGAATGAGATAAAGGTATCCATAACGTGAAAAATCATCTATGAACGTGATAATATTGTTGACCATTCCATGAAACCGTAGAAAATGGCCCACAAATATCTGTATGTATCAGTTCTAAGACATATGTAGCCCTGTTGGCACCAAATCTCCTTATGTTTGTTTGTTTTTCCTTTATGCAATTTGTGCAAATTTTAAAATCTGCAAAATTAAGGGAATCTAGAATCTCATCTGACACAAGGCTTTCAATTCTCCTTTTCGAGATGTGACCTAATCTCTTATGCTATAATGATGCGAAATTCTCATTAGTAATTTTCCTTTTAACACCTCGAGTACTTAATTGTAAGGTTTCATGATATGAAGCAACCGTATCAAGCATATAAAGGTTATCTATATAAGATAAAGAACCAGTACCAACCAAATTTAAATTCTGAAAAAGACTAAATTTATTATTTCTGAAAGAACAAGAATAACCAAATTTGTCCAATAAAGAAATAGAAACCAAATTCCGTCTAAATGACAATACAACAATTGTGTCATTCAAATTCAAATAAGTACCAGACTTTAATAATAACCTAAACATCTCGATTGCCTCAACTTCGACTTTCTTTCCATCGCCTACAAAGATGTATCTTTCACCATCATTTGGCTTTCAGCAGCTCAGGCAACCTTACATAGACACACTGATGTGAGTGGTTGCACCAGAATCTATCCACCAAGTATCTTTAGGTACCGAAGTTAAATTAACCTCAGAACAAACCAGATTAAGAAATGTACCTTTCTTTGCACGCCAAGCATGATAGTTAGTACATTGCTTCTTCTTATGTCCTGCAGCTCCACAAAAGAAACAACCATCAATGTTTTTTTCTTTATGTTGTTTATTTTGATATGAAGCCTCTGCAGTTTTTTTTATCATTCTTTCTTTTCTTCCCTTATCCTTGGAAGTACCAGCCAAATGAGCACTCTCTATCTTTTCTTGTTTCAATCTTTCATCTTCTTACACACAATATGAGATGATCTCATTAAGAGACCAAGTCTCTTTTTGGCAGTTGTAGCTCACCTTAAATTGACTAAATTGTGTGGGAAGATATATCAAAACCAAATGCACAAGCGAATCCTCAGAGAGATCAAATTTATGTGCTCTTAACTTTGAAGCGAGATGAGAAATTTCTATAATGTACTCCCTGATGTTCCCATTACCTTTATATCTCATTGAAATCAAATTTTCCAAAAGTGTACTTGTTTCAGCCTTTTCATTCCTGGCAAATCTGTTCTTAATTTCTTCCAGGAACTCTTTGGTTGTCTTTATCGTTTATGATATTGTGCCCCTGAATGCTTCTGGAATGACCTTCTTAATGATCACCAAACATATGTGATTTGACTTCTCCCACCTTTCAATATCCCTCTTTTCATTAGAAGAACTTTTATCAATAATAGGTGCAGGAGAAGGAACCCTTAACACAAAATCTAGATCCATGACACTGAGAACTATTTGGAGATTATCGTGCCATGCTTTGAATTTTGTGCCATTTAGCATAAGAATAAAATTAATGCTGGCAATAATGTTAGAAGCAGAACTAATAGTTGAATCAGAGAACAATAAATAAACAAAATAAGTTCACATAAGTCTTAAAACAAAAATAAAGGCAAATAAAGGCAAACCTCATTTCAAGATATCGGACACTTTATTAATATTTTATCTTTGGATAAAAATATTAACTTGTAAGTAATATCTTGGTGTAGTAATCAAACACTGATAATAAGAACATATCGAACATTAAATCTTCCTTTGGGCTGATTTATTATTCATATGTAAAACTAAATAATCATCACGCGTTTATTACCATAGGTATGCATGTAATTCTGTAAAGTATTAATTTTTCTTTGGGCCAATTAATATTCACATAAGTTACATACATATAATCTTTTTATATTTCAAAATAAAATTAATTTTCACAAGAGAGGTCACTTTGGTGACATGTTATTTCAATTAATTTATCTCAAAATATATATATTTAAACACCAATATTTGAATTTGGTGACATGTTATTTCAATTAATTTATCTCAAAATATATATATTTAAACACCAATATTTGAATTTAAAATTGCATAAATGCACTATAACGTCAACATATATATATATATATAGGCATTGCTTTAGCGGTGGTTGAGCAAATCAGTGGGTCTAAAGTGCAGGGATTCGAACCTTAGCAACAAATTTAAACAAAACAACTCTGCCATGATTCGAACCGTAGATGCGCCACACCAACCATACTCATAATGCGACCAGGTGCCAACAGACCAAGACATCGCTTGTGAATAGACGCGTCTAAACAAATTTAAAACTATATGAACCGTCTGAATCAGTTAAAATAAAATGACGTCGTTTAGTTCATTTTCTTCAGTAAACCAGAAAACCAGAACATTTCAACCAATAGCCCAAATTCTATGATTTTCTATAACTTTGAAATATCATATAAATTCAAGCACAAGTCTAAATTTTATAAAATTTATATCATTGGACAATGTAGATTTTTTCCATATAAAATTTTTCAAAAATATTGAACTTTTAAAACAAAAATATTTTCGGCCCTAATATGAAAAAATCTCTACCGAACTTATTCTCAATAATTCAACATGGAAATGCTCTAATACCACATGTAAGACTTAATTTCGTTATGTGAAAACTATCACATAAACATGAATATTCATATTGAATTATCAAAAATAAAAATACTGAATTTGCGGAAGCGTACCTGAATCCATAATATAAAAGTTGAAATATCCAAATCTGAGTCTTTATGATCTTCTAGATCTATACTTATTTTCTGTATAAATTTCTCTCTAGCAATGAGGATCAGAAGAATAGAAAAACCGTTGTGTGATCTGAAGATCATGACCCCTATTTATAAACATTCTTTTCTATTCATAAACAGTCGCGTCCATTCGTAACAATCGCGTCTGTTCGTAAACAGTCACATCTGTTCGTATTTTCGTATTTTTTATTTTAACCCATCATAAAAATAGAAATTACGATTGTCTCTACACATTAATGCTTATACTTTATAATACATTAATTAAGGCCTCAATACTTAAATTGATCATTTTAATTGACCTACTTTTATTTGCTAGCCTATAATTCACATTTATTTTAGATTCGAGAACGACATTTGTTACACAATTTGACCTCTCATAGAATTTAGGACAAAACTTAAAAAAACTAAGGTGGCGTTTGGTAACCGTTTCTGTTTCAATTCCAGCAGTGGGATGAGAATGGGATGAGAATTTTGTTTTCTTTTTGGGAGTAGAATTGCGTTTGGTAACGATAATTTTTTTTTTTTTGTTTTGGGAAGGGAATTGTGTTTGGTAACGATTTTATCCTAAAATCTTTTTTTTTTTTTTTTTTTTTTTTTCTCTTTTCAGTTTTGGCCTGACGGCGGTGGCGCCGTCGCCGGCCGCCCGGCAACGGCCGGCGACGGTTCTCCGGCGTCGGAGACGGCGGTGCCCCCGCCGGCGATGACCGGACGGCGGTGGCGCCATCGCCGGCGACTGCCGGAAGTGGCCGGAAAAATTCCGGCCGGAGGTGACCAGCGACGGTCGCCAGAGATGACCGGCGGCGGACGGCAGACGGCAGAGGCCGGTCGGCGGCGGCAGGCGGTGGTCAGCCGGTAGGTGAATAGTGATAATTGGTTTTGGGAATGGAATGGGAATAATGAGAAACAATTTTTTTTTGTTTCTCATTTCTTAAGAAAAAAGTGGGCACAATTCTCAAATGGGAATGAAATGGAAACGGAAACAAAAATTACCAAACGCTATTCCCAAACAGAATTCCTAAAAATCTGGGAATGGAATGGGATGGAAATGGTTACCAAACGGGGCCTAAAGGGTTGACTAAATACCGGGCCTCAAAAAATTAGGGCCACGACAAAGAAACCATTTCATTTTCATCTCATTCTCCAAAGATTTTGGCCCAAGGCCCAACAATTTTTTTGGCCCAAGGCCCAGTTAGATCCAACTTCTGTGGGTTTTTTTTTTTCTCGTTTTATCTTTTGCTTATTGTCCACTTTTTGATGGTTGAATTTCATATCATAAATTTACATTTACTAGAGTTAATGCATGGTTCCCAAAAAAACTAACACAAATCCAAAATTCCAAAAAAAAAAAAATTATATATAGATTTTTAGTTAAAAGTATATAAAATATTTAAAAAAGTATCATTTCAAATAAGGAAAAATGACCGAATAGACCTATTAGAAGATCCAATCCACTCTTTATCCTGTCCCTAAACCAATTAAATCTTGAATAATCATTAATTATACTAATTAGTCCCAATTTTAAACCGACTCAAATTCACTAAGAATAATGCCCTTGAAAATATAGAATAATATATTTGAAAAATTCTCTTTCCATATTGAGTTGAATTCATATCAATATATGGGGAATATTTTTTTTAACATTTACATATTTAACTGGTATTCAGAGTAAGTAACATCATTAAATGATGAGAAACTTTTCTAAACAAGTGATGAGAAACTTTTCTAAACAAGTGATCATGTTGAATTCAATGCATGTTTTCATAATTTAAATGATACAATAATAATTTGTATGTTGAATTCAACACGAGATTCAAATCCCAATAATCAAACTTTTCTAATTAAGTGATAATGTTCATTCCACACGGCCTATTTTCGTTTGCTAAAATGATTGATTGAGATGTTGTTTTGAAACTATTATTTAAACGAATGCATTTATGTAATCAAATCAAGCAAATAAATAATTGACATGTAGTTATTTATGATTATATTAAGAGATGATTAATGAAATTATAATTGATAAATGTCTCTTCTTTGAGAAAGATATTTTTGATACATATTTAATCTATATTTAGATCATGTAACGTTATTAAATGATGACAAACTTTCCTAATTAATTGATAATGTTGAATTCAACGCAGTAGTAATTTATATGTTGAATTGAATACAAGTTTTGAATTCTAGTAATCAAACTTTTTTAGCTAATTAAATGACCATGTTTAATTCGATATAGATTATTGAATTTAACACAATCATGAATGACTAGATTTAAATTTTATGAATAACTTAATATATTGACTTCAACAACGATATGATTAAATGTAATTTTAAAATTTTAAAATAGACAATCATGATTATATAATTTAATCATGTCAAGAACAAACTAAATTGATTTATTGTGTGATTACTTTCAAGAACTTTTAGTACAATTAGTTATCATAAATGCACTTTATTTTTTGGAATAGAAATTGAAAAATTAATATGGAATGTAACGGTTGTTAAATAAAGACAAATTTATCCAGATCTTGCAAAAAGTTAGAAATGTTAGATAGAAATGTTAGAATGGAAAAACGTTGACATTGTTTTGTAATTTTGTTAGCAGAATTAGAGCTATGGATAATCAGTCTTCTAAATAATATGAAATTGATTTGTAAACAACTTAATTATGTTGGATTAATTTGAAATAATAATGAATCCCTAATTGATTTTTTCACATGGTTTTGACTTTGTTTCGGTTCATATGATTAAAATTGTCAGTACTATACGGGAGTTAAATACTGATTTTTCGATACCATAAAAACCGGATAAGAAGTACTGAGATTTCATTTGGGTTCACATTTTTATATGCTTTTATTGACATTATTCTCAAATTGTCGATCTTTTTAAAAATATATTTAATATTATTTATAGGAAGACGCTAAGGAGAACTTTTGATCCCCATGTTATGCATGATACTGTAACTTCTTCGCGTGGAAGTAATGGTCTACCCAACTATGACCTCATCATTAATAAATTAAAAATTCAATTTAAATATTTAAAAAAGAAAAAAATAACAACCAAGCAAGCTCATGCCTGATGATGGGTTGCTTCAAATCCTCCACAAAATACAAGCAATGCAATAGACGCGTGGGACGACGATTACATTCCACGTGGCAATACTCTTGGATCCTTACCTTTTTGTCAACCAATAACTAGGTTTAAAGGTCACATAGGCTACCCTTACATCTCAGAACATCTCTCTCAATATTTATACCTCAATCATAGCATGTACGTTATTTCAGTTGTATTTTAAAATAATTGAGAAAATTCGGAGTAAAATTAAGACAATTAAAAATTTAAATAAAAAGTCTAGAGGTCAAATTGAAAATATAGAAATATTTATTCTAAACTTTGGAATTTCAAATTGTCACTTAAATTATAAACTAAAAATTTTGAGGGTTCAAATTGCGATTTAAAGAAATTGTGAATAGTACATTGGGCTAAAGTAAAGATTTAAAGGAGTTGGGGGGAGAAAAGGGTAATAAAATAAAAGTTTTTTTTAACACATATTATACATATACATATGTGGGTGATGTGCGCTGCCGGCCGACCGGTGAACCGAAACAGATAAGAGTGAGACCGGCGACGTGGCAAGATCAGATCAAACCTCGACCCACTTAGTTCATGCATATAAATACCAACATCATGAGTGAAGATCGGAAAAAGGGACGAAATCCGAAGGAATTTCAGAAAATCTAGAGAGAGAGAGGGAGGATCGGATGGGGGTTCGTGATCGACGGCAGGAAGGGATCTTGTCTGATCAGCCGGCGATTGTGGGTGTAAGAGAGTGTACTCATAGTTGTTGTGTTCAGACGAGAGGGTGTGTAGGGTTGCTGCTCGGGATCGCTGATGGTGGAAGGTTCTCCGGCGGGACAGTGTGCTCCGGTTACAGGGTGTATGTGCATGTGGGTGTTCGGATTCAACATGCATGTGAGGGGGGTAATCGTCGGTGAGCTATATGGGTGGTGGTTGCTGGAGTTGGCAAGGAGAGAGGAGAGAGAGAGGATTGGCGGTGACGGGTTCGATTACCGCTGTTGGTGCGTTCGTCATCGTTCCTCCGGCGACTGTGCATGTGTGGGTATGGGATGTTTTCGGCGTTGTGTGTGCATGTGCATGGACGTTGACGGTGAAGTTTGGTGGGAGGAGTGAGAGCCCGGCCGGCGTAGAGGTGGTCCGGTGGGTGCTCGGAACTGAAACAGAATAGGAAAAAAAAAAAAAAAAGGAAGAAGAAAGGAAAAAAAAAAAAAGAAATTACAAAAACAACCCCAATAAAATTCGAAATTCATCCCGTGGCCCGTAAACGCTACGGAACAGGTAATATTCTTATCGGATACTATTATCGATTAAATTAAATTGTTGGGCATTAAGATTTTTTGCATTCGTAATAGTAATTGTCGTGATCGTGATAACATTTTTTATAATCATTAATTTTAATAAACTGGTACAGTAAACTTAATAGAGCGAAATTAAACGAATAATAATTTTTGAAATGAAATGTGGGGAAATTATGGAAAATTAGGACCTGCATTCATCTAATTTGGTTATTTTAAATACAATATTAATTTAGGCCCTATTACTATTAGGTTCGCAGGCACCGGAGTTTCGGTAGAGAGTAGTTAGCAAAAGCTTTTGGGAACGGATCACGAGGTGAGTGTACTGTCATCTTGCCAAATTATTTTTCATATAAAATAGCTGTACTGAGACTGAATGATTTTATAAGACGATATGGATCAAGCAGGTTTCAGGATGAGTGAGTAAAAATGGATTTTCGTGAGATTACAATAGTTTTCGAAAGAAAGTTAAGAATGATTTTCATTGGATTCGGTAGTTTAAAAAGAGAGTGGAAAAATGGTTTTGGTAAAAAATCAGACGTTTTTTTTAAAGTAAAAGAAATATATGATTTTGGATTAAAAATCAGTTCTGGAAATAGAGAGTGATGGTTGAGATTTGCCGACATTGATTAGACGATAATATTAGTTTGTGAATTGATGATGACGTTATTAATTTGACAATGCTATGGTATTTATCTGCTTCGGCAGAGTGATGTGATCCGCTTCGGCGGAGTGATGTTATCCACTTTGGCAGAGTGATGTTTATCTGCTTCGGCAGAGTGATGTTAGACGTTTATACTGCGCAGTGATTATCCGCTTCGGCGGAGTGATGGGTGTTCGTAGGAAGGCATATCCTGTGGATGGTACGGTACCGTTGCAAACTCCTGATCGTGAGGTTAAAACCATCACTAGGGCTGGCCAGCTTGTGTGTGTGTGTTTGAGATGATATTTTTGAGATGTGGTATTTTGCTTATACTGGGTGATTTATTATGGTGATTGGCATGATTCGTATACTAAGTGATTTTGCATGGAACTTATATATAGTGTTTTATTCTCACTGCTAATATTATGAAAACTTTGGCGAGCTACGTAATGTTTACATATTTAAGCTTGATCCATTTAGATATTGCAGAATAAACTATTATTACTATAAAAATGTTTTACTAAGAAGGCAGTACACTCGCAGGTACAACGGCTAGGAGTCGGTCCCCTACTGGCACTAGGTAGAGTTACGTGATTGAGTCATATAGGCGTTTGAGAGAGGCTATCAAAGGCGAACCTATAAAAGGTTCATGGATAAATACTTTTTGTTAGTAAAATTTCGGGACGGGTGTGTCCCCCATAATAGATGTTTGTATTATATAGTGGGTGTATATTGTTATTCATTTGGTTATTTGGGTATTGGTGATGTCATATTGTAGTCACGCCAGCCTCGGGATGACGGGTGTTCGGGACGGGTTGTGACATCTATCATGTCGACGAATATCAATATAATAATTGAGACATTGTTTATTATATTTTGTTTATAAAAATATATTTCTGATTTTTTTTAATTCTTTATTTTTATCTCTTATTTTTTATTTTTGTTCTACATTTTCATTCTCTTTTTATTTATTTATTTTTATTTTTTGTATATAGTGTTTATAGAAAAAAAAATTAAAATATAAAATTAGAACATAAAAAACATAAAAAAAAAAAAAGAAAATTTTAACTTTTATTCATTTATCAACCTATTCTTTCATTTATTTATTTTTGCATTTTTGTTTTTTAGATTTTTAATTTTAATTTTTTTATTTACAAAAAATAGAAACAAAAAATGCAGAACAAAAGTAACAAATTTAAAGAATAAAAATAAAAAATAGGAGAGAGATATTAAGAGTACAAAATACAAAATATGAAATAAACAACCAATTTATTATGTTGCAAAGGTATTTTTGTCATTAAAATGTGATATGGGATTTCTTAACTAATTAAACTAAAAAAGATAATAAATCTCTTAACTATAATAAAAATGACAGAAAAGGTCATTAATATTTACCGAAATGATAAGGGCATTTTAAGTTTAAACTCTAATTTTAATTCACCAAATATTTTTGGACAATTTATGAGGATATCTAAATTCCTTAGAAGCACCCTTAATATAGTACAATTGTAGTTTTAATACCGCACTATATAAAACAAGGTAACAATTGTTCATATACGCATTTTTCCCGCCAGACCTCTAGTCAACCACCATCGATCATCAATTTTTAAAAATTATTTTTAATTATATTTTTTATATATATTTTTTAATTACATTTATGTCTTTTTTAAGTTACAATAATATATTTTTTATTTACATATTTAATGTTTTTTTAAATTACAAACATGAAATAGTCGTTACATTCAATAGTTTTATTACATTGATGAATGAACGTAATTAAATGTAGCTTTCTTTACATTCTGTAATTTCTGTTAAATTCTTGAATGATTGTAACTAAAAAAAAGTATTTTAAACATGTAACCTAACAAAAAATATACTAAAATATGTGTTGGCCAAAAGACTTGCCCAAGAGGGGAGTAAATTGGACAGTTATAAAAATTTAAGCAATAAATTCAAGCAATTTTCTTAATTGATTATTATCTTATTAAGAAGAGGAAATATGTTTAGCTAAGTGCACACTCAAACAAACAGAAAAGAATTTATTCTAGTTCAGCAAGTTAATCTTACCTACGTCCAGTACCCTGAGCTTTATAGGGATTTCGCAATCCACTACCCCCTCGATTCCTTTACCAGGTAGGAGTCAAACCCTTACAATTCTGATTCTTTTAACATACTTAGAATCAACCTTTACAGTCCTGATTCTTTTCACAGACTCATAATCAACTTATCACTATCTTACACTTCATCAGTTAAAGCTTTGTTTACATTCTTAGGTTCAATTTAAGACAGAAACGCAAGATTAATTATATCTCTAAGGGAAGATATTGTACTTACACATTTCTTGAAATTACAAATAATTTGTTTTTACCGAGTGTTCCGGAACTGTCTTTGTAGCTCATGGTAAATTCGTCCATTCATTTTGTGGTTCCATATCCTTTGGATTTGATAGTTCTTTTTCTATTTCAACTCCTTGGTTGTTTTGCTTAGTCATTATACTTGCATCATCATTATTTAAATATTTTCTCGATACAAGTGGATTACATTCCTCAAATACAACATGCATCTATTCTTCCACAACTTTTGTGATATATTCTATATGCTTTACTATTCGAAGCATACCCAAGAAAAATAAAATAATCTGTTTTGGCATCAAATTTACCCATACTATCCTTATCATTTAAAATGAAACATTTACATTCAAAACTTTAAAATATGGTATATTTGGAGTTTTGTCGTTCAAAATCTCATAGGGGATTTTATTAAAATCTCTTCGGATAGATATTCTATTAATAACATGACATGCAGTACTTACCGTTTCGGCCCAAAAATAGTTAGGAAGATTATTCTCATTCAGCATAGTCCTAGTTATTTCCCGAAGCATTTTGTTCTTTGTTTCCGCAACACCATTTTATTGTGGTGTTTTTGGTGCAGAAAAATTGTGGGCGTATAATACTTATGTTCATCACAATAACTTATAATCTTATCATTTTTCTCTGCCTCTATAACTACGAATATTAATTATGCATGACCATTTCTTATTTTGCACAAGTTTACAAAATTTAGAGAAAATAGATGTCACCTCACTTTTGTTAGATAAGAAAAATACACATGTTCGTCTAGAGTAATCATCAACAATTATGAATGCATATAATTTTTATCCTAAACTAGCAACGACATTGGGACCAAACAAGGAGAAATGCAATAGTTCAAGACACTTTGATGTGAATGTATGCAATTTCTTCTTAAATGATGATCTAGATTACTTACCTAATTGACATTCATTACATACTTTATCTTTAACATATTTTAATGCAGGCAATCCATACACTAAACTCTTCTTAGATAAATTATATATTAACTCCATACTTGCATGCCCAAGACGTATATGCTATAGCCAACTATTTTTAGATAAAACATTTAAACATGATAATTTTTGTGCCAAGAAATCCTCAAATGAACATGTGTAAACATTTGCAACAAGTGATGCAACAAGTAATATTGATAGGTGTAATTCACTTATCTATTTTCAAACTGAACTTGTTAGTTTTC
Organism: Eucommia ulmoides; assembly: GCA_016647705.1. Lineage (NCBI taxonomy): Eukaryota > Viridiplantae > Streptophyta > Magnoliopsida > Garryales > Eucommiaceae > Eucommia > Eucommia ulmoides. Next base: position 42,524,815 of record CM028332.1, on the reverse strand, counting down.
GAGTGTTATTATAGTATTTTAATATGTTTTAATAAGTTTTTATCTATTTTTATATAAATCAGGTGTGTGGGGTGAAAAAGGATGAAAACGGATCATAAACGATCAAATCGGATCAAGAACGGTGGAAGAACGGTGATAAAACAAGCATAAAGACAAAATTCTGAAATACAGCCCACCGCTGCAGTGGTTAATATGCAGAGAAGGCCTTTTCTTGCTGAAAGATCACCACCGAGGCGGTGAAACAATAGAGAGGTCTCTACTCCCACCGCTGAGTCCATCGCCGAGGCCGTGGTTTAACCAACATACCCACCACCGGGGCGGTCACTCTGTACACACTTTAGATATTTATTTAGATATTTTTTAGTCCTATATCTTCCTCCTCTCTTCTATTTCGGCTATGAGAGAGCTCCTAGGGTTAAAATAGGGTCGATAGATTTTTGGAGAATGCTCCACCAAATCCTAAGGAGAAGAACACGTTGTGAAGAAGGAGAAGTGATCTTGGAACGGTTTTAGTGACAAATCTTCAGACTATGGCTAGTTTCTCTCATTTCTTTATTTATTTCTTAACTTTGGATTATGGTTTGAGCATGTTTAGCTCGTTTATCATTGTATATACGGTAATGACCGTTAGCTAAATGGATATTGTCTAGGGATTACTATAATTTATGAATATGTGATTTTCAAATCGGTGTTTCGTTAATAGTTGTTCTTCGTTATTTGATTGTGTTTGCTATTTCTCCTTATTTATTATACTTGTTATGATATACTGAGAATACAAGGTTTGACACTCGGGAGAGGTAACCCCGGATTCAGACGTTTAAATACAACGTGACGATCTAATAACTCGGGATAGAGTTAGAGAGTGTGCAATTAATGACATTGGAGCAAGACTTATGTGACTATGTGTTATAAAAAACACTAGAGGGGGACTTCGGTGTTAACGCAGAGTCACATATTCATTTACTTGTCACTTGGGAGAGGCAGTGAATGAGTTTACGATACAGAGATTGTCAGATAAGTCGAACATCGTTAACGTAAACTAAATGAGAGCAAACACATTTAAGTAAATGAAGTTAATCCCTAGATAATCCATTCTCATAAACATCTTATATTAGTAATATAGTATAATTAGATAAATTAGTATTTAGTATCAGTATATTATTAATTATAAACTTCATTTTTTATCGCCTAGATAAAATTAGGTTATGATAATTACGATACTCAATAATATTCTCAACCAATCCCTATGGAAACGATAACCCTTATTCTTTCCACTCTACTAAAACTTAACCCGTACACTTGCAGTGAAAGTGATGACGTAATATTTCGCCACCAAATATACTACTATCATGTTCATTCTTAATAATGTATCTATTATTATCAAATATAACATTATATCCCTTATCGCATAACTGACTTATGCTAAGTAATTATATTTAAGACCTTCTACTACTAACACATCTTCAATAGTAGTAGACCCATTATTGATATTATCTATACCGATACACATAACCTCCGTCTTCTAGTGTTGAAAACGTAAATTTAGATTTGTCCTCTGTCATGTGCTGAGAACAACTACTATCTAGGAACCATTTTTCCTTCTCTATTGATACTTTTAGAATAACATGTAAGGAGCACCTCAAATAGTTCCTAAGTAGTACCCAATTTAAGTGGGTCCAATCTTGCTAGCCGAGATAATTTTAGTTTATTTAGGAACCCAAACTTGTTTAAATTTAGATAGTCTTTGAAAACACCTCTTTATAGTATGCCTCACAGCATTACATCTAAAACATCTAACAAGATTTTTAGTTTCAGAAAAAAATATATGAAATCTCATTTGTTTAATATTTTTCTGAAAATCAATTTCAGCTTTATCAAAAATTCCTGTTGAACTTCCCAAAAGTACTTTCAAATTATTTTCACCCCCCATGAATTTGAGAACAATAGAATGTAAATCCGAAATGATGGATTTCAATTAATTGTTTGTAGATTCAAATTTAACCACTTGCTTGTTAAGTATGTTAATTGTACTTTGTAAAGCAATTTATTTGTGAACACTAGTTTATATAATCATGAGTTAGGTCTTGATAGACATCAAATAGTTCATTAGAATTTAAAATACAAGAACTAAACCACTGTGTTACCTCATCTCCAGTGGCCATTAGAGCAATCATGGATAAATCGTCGCTATTTAATTTTTCAGAGCTGCTTGATTCTGAATCATCCCAGGTGGCTTTTATTGATTTTTTATTTTTATTTTTTTTACTTTTTTTCACATTTTTCTTTTCTTTTATTTTATTCTCATTTTCCTTCTTTGGCTCGGGACAATCAGATTGAAAGTAACCAATTTTATGACAATTGTAGCATTCAACATTATTCATGTTGAAATTTTTCCTTCCACAGAATGTTCGTCGGATTATCTTTCTAAAATTTTTATGAGAAACACCACATCCTCTTCTTGTTGACTATCAAGACTTATATTATCATTATCATCGCTTTCCTCATTCTTTTGAGTTTTCAGTGCTAGGGATTTCTTTTTGCTGCTTCCTCGATTGTAGTCACTTTTGGTTCCCAAACTTCGATTAACAATCTCAAAATCTTCAGTACTTTGTCCTCCATGGAATACGGCATTCCAAATTGGCCAAGACTGTTACAGATATTTTTGAGTCTAGTGTATATATTTGGAATTGCTTCTGTATCACCCAATCTGAACAGTTCGAATTGATGAATCAAGGCATTCATTTTGGATTATTTCACTTGATTAGTTCCCTCATGTGTGATTTTCATGTATCCTATATTTCTTTCACTGATCCGTAACTTGAAACCCTTCTATACTCATTTACATCTAAAGAACAAAACAAAATATTTATAGCTTGAACATTAACAAATAATGTTTGTTTATCAGATGGATTCAATTTTATTTTTTTTAACCACTCCATTTTCTTTAAGAATATATGGGCCATCTTTGATGACCAACCAAACATCATAATTAGTGGTTTGTAAAAAGACAATAATTCTATCTTTCCAGAATGAATAGTTATTACATGTGAATAGATGAGGACGATGAATAGATTGTCTTTCACCTAGAGTGTTTACGTGGTGCGCCATGTGATTTTTTTAGCTATGATGTTAAGCCTAATAAGCTAAACCATCTCTAGTACCAATTGTTGGTCCAAAGATCTACCTAAGAGGGGGGTAAATTGGGTAGTTATAAAAATTTAAGCAATAAATTCAAATTCAATATATCAATTTTCCTAATTGATTATTATCTTATTAAGCAGAGGAAATATGTTTAGCTAAGTGCACACCCAAACAAACAGAAAAGAAACAATGCAGTACACAATAATTTATTCTAGTTCGGTAAGCTAACCTTACCCACGTCCAGTCCCTCGAGCGCCACAAGGATTTCATAATCCACTACCCCTTGATTTATTTTACCAGGTAGGAACCAAACTCTTACAATTTTGATTCTTTTCACAGGTTTAGAATTAACCTTTATAACCCTGATTCTTTTCACAGGCTCAAAATTAACCTATCACTCTCTCACACTATTACATTTATCATTTTCTCAGGTTTAGATATAACCTTTACAATCGCTCTAATTCCATCATAGGAAGAATTAAAACCTAATCTTTTTAAAAGCCAAAGACTAACTTAATATTTTTCGCAAGGTAAAGATCAAACCCTAACTCTTTTTAGGCTAAACATTAAATCCCAAATTTTTTTCACAGGCTAAATATTAAAACCAAGCTACCTTGATTAGACACCAACCCAAACGCGTCTAATCCGCTCAAACTTTCAACTAGAAAAGATTTACCACTTTCTTCCCACAAGGAACTCCTACCACCTCAATGCAATTATATTCACTTAATGTCCTGAAATATTAAGTGATAGATTCTATTTTAGGCGCAAATCTAATTTAAACAATTTAAAGCACAAATAACAAATAATCTGATTTCTCAAATAAAAATATTTTTCGAAGATTTTCACAATATTAGATTTAAAAATGATTTTTCTCAAAATACCTTATCCAAGCAATTAAACAAATAATCTAAAAAAATAAAATAAATAGATTGGATAGATCTCACCAGAATTAGTTGAAAACAATTACGATAGCTCAATAGGGGACCAAAAATTTTATTGCCTTTGGTCAAGAACTCTTTCAACAATCTCACTTATAAATTTCAGCGTAAAAATCTCTATTAGAATAGCCAAAAAGCTTATGTTCTTGATTATTTTTCCTTAATCCCATATGTCTCTATTAATAGATTTAAAACTAGATTTATAACGGCTAGTTTTCAAAAATCATGACATTAAATGACACCTTAAGATCCTATATATCATACACCTTCAGAATAAGTATGTTTAATTTAAAAATACTTTTAGAAAATCTTAATTTGGTCCTTAAAACTTTTTCAAATTAGAATCATTAAGAACATGAAGTATTTTATCAATTTAATTAAGAGAATAAATAAATATGTGGACCAAATTAATAGGAAACACATAATATATGATATATTTTAGAAATACATTTAATTCTCTTGAAATATTCTCTTCAAATCATAAAAAATTAGATGATTTAACCCAAAAATTGAATTAGTTAAAAAATTAACTAATTCTGTCGGTTGATTGGACCTTATTTCCGGTCAAACAACTGCTTCAATGGTCATTTTTATGGCCGTTGAATTGCAATCTGTAAGACCCCAACCTTTAACATACGTATAATTTAAGTCGCATTTTAAAATATTTCGGAAATAACATGGGTGATGGTGTTAATTATGTTTCAATTTCAATTTGAGGGGTTAATTCGTAAATTTTCAAAACATAAAAATTAAAGTTGGGATTAATTACTATACAAACTAAGAAGGCGGGGCAGATTGTGATATTAATTATGCAATTTAAAAAAATTTAGGGGTCAAATTATAAATTAAATAAATATAATTGAGAGTGAGTTTAAATATTATCATAACTAAAATGAGGGGGAGGATTGTGTAATATGTATATTATACATCATATGTATATAAATAGAAACGGTGGAACGAATAGAGAAGGGGAGGTCACCTGTCCAGCCTTGCGATCACATGTATACATACATACATACATATATATATATATATAGATATAGATATATATATATATATATATATATATATATATATATATATATATATAGAGAGAGAGAGAGAGAGAGAGATGAGAGAAAGATCGAGAAGCAATTAAAGACCCAAAATAGAAGAGGTTGGTCTGTCGTCTGGTCGTCGTCATCGTTACTGCGTGTGTGCGTGTAATCAGTTGGGGCTGCCGGTGGTGGGACGTCATCGATTTCATGGGTATGTGTGTATTGTCCATTTGTTGATGGATCGGCGGGGTGTGTGTTTTGGTTTCGTGCATGGGCTGTGAGGAGTGGGGTTGTTCGGTCCGACAGTGAGCTTTACGTTGATGGTGGGTGTCGATCGTGTGGTCGGCGGTGGTGCGTATTGGGCGTACCGATAGTGAGTTGTGTGTGTGCTCTGTTTTTATGCCTACTGTGTGTTATGTGTGTTGCGTATATATATGTGATCAGGGTGTGTGTGGGTGCCGTTCGGTGGTGGCGTCGGCGGGCTGAACACAAACGGAAAGCAGAAGCAGAAAATGGAAGAGGAAGAGAGAGAGAGAGAGAGAGAGAGAGAAGCCGTTGGGGTGTGTGTGTAAATTTCCATTGCTCTGTGTGGGTGTGTGTGCTCCTCCGGCGGTGTGGGTGTGTGTAGGTATGTCATTGGTCGTCGCCGGCGGTACAGAAAACAAAAGAGAGAGAGCAGGTTCGGCGGTCTGACATGGGGGTGTTGTTGGGTCGTCGGTCGGCGTGGTGGCGGTTTGGGTTTGGTCTCTACGTGTGTGTGTTGCTCATTGACCAGTTTGTCGCCGTGTGTGTGTGTTGTGTCGGCGGGGCTCGTCAGTGGCAAAACAGAAGGTAGAAAAACAAAACAGAAAACAAAGAAATTTTTTTTTACACGAACCACCCCAATAAAACCTAAAACTTATCTCGCGGACCGGAGGAAGATCCGAAAGAGGTAGAATTCCGAACTCTCCTAATATATTTATTTAATGATATTTAATTGTCTCGTGGGTGATTATGAAACAAATTACTAGCATAAAAAATATTGAAATGGCAATAATAAATATTGAGACCGTTCACATGAATAAATTCGATATCGTAAACTGGAACGAAACAATATTAGTTAAATAGACATATTTTATAATAAAAGATGGAGAATAGGAAATTATGAAAAATTAGGACCTACATGGTTCGGATAGGGTATTTTTATATCAAATATTAATTTAGGCCTTGTCACTATTAGGTTCGCAGGCATCGGAGTACCAGTAGAGAAAATGCGGTAAAAGTCTTCGGAGCGGATAACCAAGTGAGTGTACTGTCTTCTTGCCAAATCTATTTTCAAATATATGATGTAAAATGTGTTTACTTAAAAACTGAACGCATTTATAACTTATATGGATCAAGCGGTTTTTGTTGATTTGAAAATGTGATTTTCGCTGGTTTTTAAAGATAATGGAAAGGAATGTTTTGTTAAATCTAATTGGTTTTAAAAAGACGATGGGAAAATAATATTTGGATTAAATCGGTTTGGAGATAGATGTTGATATTATTGATTTGTAGTTTGATGATGTTGTTATTGTTTTGTCGATGCTATTGATTTTATCTGCTTCGGCAGAGCGTTGATATTTTCTATTGAGTTGTTGTTGTTGAGATGGAGATGAGTTGTTGTTGTTGAGGTGGAGATGATTTGTGGTTATGGTGGTGAGGTGGAGATTGGTGGTGGATTTTCACCCGTCTGGCACAGTCTAGTGGAGCGTTATATCACCCGTCTGCCTTAGTCCAGCGAAACGTTGTTTCACCCGTCTAGCTTAGTCCAACGAAGCGTTGTTTCACCCGTCTGACTTAGTCCAGCGGAGCGTTGTTTCACCCATCTGGCACAGTCCAACGGAGCGTTGTTATATCCCGCTAGGAAGGCATATCCTACGGGATACGGTACTGTTGCAATTTCCGATCGTGAGGTTAAAACGATCACATGGCTAGCCGAGGTATGGGGGTGGTGTGATGTGGTGTGGTGTGATGTGATGTGGTGTGATGTGGTAAGATGTGGTGTTATGTGTGATGTTTTGTCGTATGTGATGTTTTAGCGCATTTGATGTTTTGTTATATGTGGTGATGTAGTGTTTTATTATATCATCTTTGGTAATTTATCATATTATCTTATGCTGATAGTTTGGACGGTTTTCATATATTTGATATATATTTATGGATGATGATTTCTGAATGGTAGGAAGAAAGAGTTTTCTCGTGGTATATAATTTTTATACTATTGTTCAAAATGTGTTGTTTATACGCGTTAAGCTTGATCTATTTAAATGTTGTATTATTTAGAATGTATTATTATTATGTTAAAAATGGTTTTTACTAAGAAGACAGTACAGTCACAGGTGAAGAAGATAGGACTCGATCCCCTACTGGCATTAGGTGGAGTCTTTTAGAAGTATTGAGTTGAGTTGTCAGAGGTGAACCTTATGAGGGATTATGTATCTCCTGTATAGTGAAGTGTATAGTATAGTATGCATATTATAATGTTTTTGAGTTGATTGAATGTAATAGGTGATGTCATGTTATCGTCACGCCGGCCTTGGTATGACGGGTGTCCAGGGCGGGTCGTGACACAGCCAGTCAGCGAATATCTAGTCGGTTGACCGATTGGACCATTAGGTCTTTTTTTTTTTTTTTTTTTTTTTTTTTTTTTTTTTTCTATTTTCAGCTATTGGATTCATTAATCGATTGACCTAGCTTGTCGGTTGATCGATCCAACTAGTAGGTCCCAATTTCACTTTCTTAACTCATTGTTTTGGTTTGTCGACCGACCTCTTTCGTTGGTTGACCGAATTTGCCCAAAAATCCACCATTTTAAGTGATAAAACCAAATTTTCAATTGGCCTATTAACCAAAAATATTTTAATGACATAACAATTCATAAAAAAAAAAAAAAAACATATTAGGATCTTAATCTTATCACTACACACATAAGATTTATTCATTTTCAAGTGTCATGCATGATCTTAATTCAGGTTACATTAAGAGTGTAAAAGTAAGAAGTTGTTTTCAACTAATTGTCTTCAATGTCTTCAATACTCTTTAAATCTTCATTATCTTCATTTTGCATCGAATATGAATTCTTCAACAATTCTCTTTCTTGATCAAATATTTTTCTCATTTCAATATATGGAGCTTAAATCTGAAACCACTCAATGAAAATATAGTTTCATAAAATATCAACGTTTAATTGTTCATGAAAATATTAGGTTCAAGAAAATGTAGCTAAAGAAAATACATAATGTAATTAAAAGAATACATGTAACTAAAAAAATGTACAAATATGTATGTGTGTATATATATATATATATTCAACAACATTTTTTTTTTACGTTTATACGTGCATAAATGAATTAAAAAATTACATAAACTAAACTCAAAAAAATTACTAAAACATGTAATTTAACATTCAAAAATGTCACCAAAATTATATGCATGAATGGAACTGAAAAATGCAACTACTTTTTTTTAAATAAATGCAACTAAAAACAATTATATTAATGTAAATAAAATATATATTCTAAAAAGTATAACCTAAGAAATACATATAACTAAAATTATACTTAAAAAATTCCAACAGGTGGAAAAATGTAATTGGAAAAAAAAAAAGTTATAGTGATCAAAAAAATATAATTAAAAAAATACCATTTTTTTTTTCGTGTCTGGCGACAATAAGTGGCATCAGCGACTGTCGATACAAAACCTAATTGGGAGCATTTGACCGTGGGTAAGATAGCATTCACCATGAGACTAAAACACAAGGTAAACATAATGAAAGGATTAACATAATGAAAGGATTCATATTCGATTAACATTAAAATAGGATCAAGCATGAATTAGACAGCGTAATTGGGAGCATTGTCCAATTCTCCTTTTTTTTTTTTTTTTATAGGATTAACAATTTATATTCCATTTTATACTTGAGTTTTAAATAATATCTCATTAACTTTAATATTTAATTTTAGGTCAAGTTCCCACTTCATTATGATTAATTATCAGCATATCAGATGTCTCTAACTCTTTCTATAATTTGTTTGTGTGATTAGTTACTTCACGTTTTCAATCTCTTCCCAGGAAACAAGTGGAAACCTACCACAGCGAACCTGCTATCTTCTTCTCTAATGATGAAATGACCAGACTCTCGTCTCTATTCCAATTTGCGCTGGTGGGTAAATTCATCCATGGCCGCCCCTCATTCGAAGCTATTAAGAAAATGTTATTCGCGTTGAACCTATCTACTGGATTCAACATCGGCTTCCTCGACCAAAAACATATACTCATCCAACTCAACTCAGAGGAAGATTTTCAAAGGCTATGGATCAAAGAACAATGGTACGTACACCAATACCCTATTTGTATGTTCAAATGGTCGCTAGATTTTTGAGCAAATGCTGAATCTCCAATGGAGCCCATTTGGGCGAACATTGAATTTTTGCCAATCCACTTCCACAACAAGGAAGCGTCATTCTCCCTGGCCTCTGCTATTGGCATGCCTCTTAAAATCGATTCAACCACAGTCAAATTGTCCAAACCTAAAATTGCAAGAATCTGCCTAGAAGTAAATTTGTGGTGCCCCCTTCTCAAACGATTATGGATTGGTTGTGGCTCAAAAAGGTTTTGGTAATCGATTTCTTATGAGTCTAATCCTTCTTATTGCATCAATTGCTTCAAACAAGGTCATTTAGAATCCATCTGCAAAATCAAGCATCCCCCTGCTCCCGTAGTGAATGAAGAAACTGAGTTTGCCTCTGTAACCAGAAACCAGAGTAGGACCTCAACAAAAATTCCATCCCATCCTAATGGCCTAGTCACCAATTCGGTCAAAATACCCCATTCCATTCCCTCCACAGAGGCTCCCCAAAATTTCCCCAAATGGTTCCTTATTGACTATGATGGGGACACTGATGAAGAATATCCTATCTTCACAATCCTTACTGTCAACTAGCCATCTACCCTTCAAAAATCTACCTCTGCCAAACAAAATGGCACAAAAGCTCCCAACACTTTTGTCTCGATAAATCTCCCCTTCCAACTCCCCAAAATGTGTAGCCCCTTGATCCTGAACATCTTGAGTATCCTACTGTCTAGCAGCCTGGCGTCCAGTCTACCCTCTGGCAAGCTATTACGGTTGAAGTTATAACCACTTCAAAAAATTCATCCCCCTCAACCCTACACACCTCTTTTCATCACAGCCATTTGGTTTCAACTAATCCTCCATCTCTCACCACTAAAATTGTGCCTTGTGCAGTCTTCATTGTGCAACCTTCTGCTTCTACTCATTTTGAGCAAACTACTGAATAGCAGCCTGGCTCCCAGTATAACTTTCTGGCTTATCCTGCTGAGGTTATACTTCCTCCCAAAAGTTCATCTCCCTCAACCATACACACCTCCCTTCCACCTACTGAAACTAGCCTTGTAGCTTATCTATCAACCCAGCAATTTCACCCAGCTAGGCAACTATACCTTGTCTCCCCTCATTCCTTTCCTGAATTTCACTCTTCTGATGACCAAAGTGTGATACATAAATTCACCATCTCTCCTAGAAGAATCTATGATCATGATGTCTTAGTCCCACTCGATCCCAAAGAAATTGAATGGATCTTCTCTAAAAAGAAACACCAAACCAAAAGATCTAAAGTGGTCACCAGATCAATGAGAAATTAACAATCCTCAACCCCTTGATCAAGTGGTAATTTAGGTTACCTATTCGTTTCATATGCATTTGCCTTCTGCTCTGTTATTCATTTCAAGTTCCTGGGAGTTTTCTCCTCCAATTGTTCAGAAGCAGCCTTATGCATCCAAGGTAGTTAGCAATTAGTTTTGTTTTTTTGCCTTTTGCTGTGTTATTGAATATTGTATTTTTTGCTTTCCTCCTTGTTGCTTGGGTTTTCAGGCAGTGTTATTCGCTGTTTTTCTCAATTTATTAAAGAAAGTTTGATTCTTGTTAGGTTAGATGTTTCTCTATGTCGTGTATCTCTTGATGATTTTTAATCCCTTTCTATTGGGAAAAAAAATCAGTTGGATAAAAAAACAAAAAGTTGACATAAATTTTAATTTGTTTAAGTATTTAATTTAGTAAAAAATTTAGGCGAACCCAAATAACCCCTCCCCCTTCCTGGGTAGCTTTTAGGCCAACAAGTACAATCGGCGCGTCTTCCAGCAATAGCTAGTTGCTGACAACAATATCTATACCCACGTTAAAATTATCTTTCATTTTAAAACATGTCAAACTACTCAAAAACATCCCCCATCCACTCCAAAACAAGATGTAATCTAGTCTTCTCAAGAAATTGAAAGAGAGAGAATTTTATTCACGAAATCCATTCCCATAATTTTCAATTGAGTCCACAAAACTTCTTTTTTAATTGATGAAAATAAAATTAAATTGGATAATTAAATATTTAATTGAATTCCTTACAACTTACCAGAGACAATGAATTGCAAATCACTTGTCGATTCCACAAATTTCAAAAAGTACAAAACCTAGAGTTTTTTTTTTTTTTTTTCAAAAGTTTTTATTCGAATTAATTTTTTTGAAAAATGAAATTGAACACCTAAACTGAATCCAATTTGATCAATTGTTCCCAAAACAATTTTTTTTTTTTCAAATTTCAATTCGACCAAAAAAAATTTCTTGACTTTCCAAAATCTCAATTGGAGACCTGATTAAGTAATGAGGATCTTTCAAGAGCCGATTGGATCCTTTAAGACTAACTTTAAAACTAATATTTGGCCTTTTAAATATCGATTGAAATTGTCTAAAATTTTAATATAGTCTCTATACTTTTTTATTTGAAAAGTTATTTCAATTGGTCATGGCAGCTCAATTAGACTTGATTTGAATCTAATTGAATTTTTAAAAGGTTATTTTAAAACTTTATGGCCTTATAATATTTTAAAATTGTAAATTAGTCCCAAAATTTTTAAATTGATTTTTTTTTTTCAATCTATTTTTAAAACAACCTGATTTAAGAACTCTAATTGAGTCACTTTTTGGACTTCATTGAATTTTTGGAACATTAATTTAAAATATTGGGATTTTAATTAAACATTTTAATATTTTTTCCTCAAAAGTTTCTAATTATAAATTTAAAGATCCAATTTACTAAATTAGCTCTAAAAATCTTTAATTAGAGACATCCAATTCATTATTTAGATTTAAAAAAAAAATATTGAAAAATTAAATTGGGCAAAACACTTATTTTAAAACAATCAATAAAAATTAAATATCGCCGACGAGACAAATTGCAATGTCTACAATAACCGGGGCGGAGGATATGTGTGCCATGCGCTATGTTGGATTGTAGAGAAATATAATGTTGGATTAGTGTGTTTGTGTGTGAGAGAGAGGAAGAGAGAGATTTTGCTTGTTGGAGGAATGACGTGGTACTATTCTTATTTTTTTTATCTGTCTTTTTGTTTTGGGCACTTATCACCTCATATTTAAATTACCGAGTAAACCCAATTGTATTTGGATGAATTGAGGAATCCTATTAATAAATGTGGATTGATTTGTCTCTATTAATGTGTTATTACCTTCCATTTTAGACTAGTCAATATTTTCGTATATAAACTCTCTAAATTTGTAGAACAGTTATGCAACAATTTCTCGAAAAAAAACATTTTTAAAAAATCATATTTTCCCTCCTATCATCTTCGTTGATCCATCATTCATTTACATAGGAGTGATCTTCATTTCACTGTCTTTAAAATAAGATATCAGTCATTTTTTTAATGCTGGATAGAAATCCATGTTATATTCAACATAGTATGCATTGCAAGATTAAACAATACATTATTACATTTGTTTGTTGGTATTACATATAATATAAACTGCTTGTAAAGTAAAGTATATGTCTTCCACGAAGCACATAATCAAAACATTTGTCTTTTGTGTGGATGTTGAAAATAACATTCGTTTTTAATATTGGATAGAAATCCGAATTATATTCAACATGATATGCATTATAAGATAAAATAAATAAATAATTATATTTGTGTGTGGTGTTATATATAACATGAACTACTTGTGAATTAGTGTATATATTTTTTGTGAAACACACAATCATAATCCTTGTATTTGTTTGAATGTTGAATATAACATTCATTGATTACGACGCTTGTTATTTGTAAAATATTAAGGAAATGATTAAATTCCCCAGATATTTCAGGGGAATTTTGGTCATTCATTTTTTGGACCTTGTAAAATTGGGATTTGTTGGTATTTGAAAATGGTTAACACCTCGAGTTGGTTCGACCAGAGTACATGCCATTACGTGTTCTGGAGATTGAGGTCTAAAATCGATAAACATTTGTTGCCTTGTGGTCCAAAGTTGCCTCCAACAGTCCGAGTAGAGATTCCCAGCTGGGACCTACACAAAGACATACCAAGATTATGCCCGGTGAAATTCATCCGGCGTGAGAGTAAGAGCTCGGGGGAGAAGGCTATAGAGTGTTTCAAATCAAATGATAAGTATTATCTGGGGCATTGAATGCCTGAATATTTATAGGTGATGAGCTCAATTAGTGTTGCCAGATTAGGGGCTTGAGCTCGGTTAATTACCATAACTTGGCGCGTGGCCAATGAACGGGCGAGTGAAGAGATTAAGCTTCTGGGCTTGACATTCAGGCCCATCAAGGAGAATCCATGGGCCGGCCCAACATCACTAAGGAGAATGAACCTAGCCCATAGTAATAGCGTCACTCAGGTGAGTCATTCTACCATCGGTATTGATCTCGGGGTGAAAATCTTCATTCAGAACTCACAAAATGTTGAGAGAAGTCCCTTAAATTGAGAATCCGAGTAGAGGCTACTTAGAGAATGGTGATCGAAGTTTCAGAGCTCGGAATTGGCCTTCAGAGGCCTCTAAATACTGTTAAACCGAGTAGGGGTTGTTTAGAGGTCAGTGATCGGGCGAAGGCTCTCAAAGATCTCCTAGGCTGCTGATCTGAGTAGGGTCAACTCATTGAACCCTGCTCGGACAATGGGGGAGAGGTCTCCATTTTGATGATTATTGAGCAGAAGGTGCTCAGAGAGCGAAGTTCAGTTGAAGGGTCTTCCTATTGGCATTTACCGACCAGAGTGTTGTTCGGAGGACGGAGCTCTACTGATTGGTCTACCTTTTGGCATTTATCGACCAGAGGGTGTTTCGAAGGGTGGAGCTCGGCTGAGGGGTCTATCCTTTGGTATTTACTGACCAGAGAGTGTTCGAAGGGCGGAGCTCGGATAAGGAGTCTACCCTTTAGTATTTACCGACCAAAAGGTATTCGGAGGACGAAGGCTCTCTGATTCTCCACACTTCTCACATTAAGTCACTTATCCAAGGTGGTAACTCTTCCACATGTGATGTTCTGAGTAGGTGGTGACATTTGACAAAAAATACCCCACATCAAGATTAAACGGTTTAAAATTGAGATTAAATAGTTTAAAAAGTTAAGTCAATGAGAATAGTTGGTTTCAATGCAAATAGTCGATATTAATTGATAATTTGATTCCTAATTTGGGTCCACCTCGTAATTGTCCTTTTTTTTTTTTCTTCAAATTAATGGGCGTAAAAAAAATAATGATTATATTTTCACACAAAATCATTGAGCCTATGGGCCCAAATAGAAAAACCCACACGATATATAAATATTTTTTACCCTAAATTATGACCTTTATTTTTATTTTCATTTTTTCCAAATATTGAATGAATTTATCTTTACAAATACTATTCAAAGAAAATTCTAAATTTTGTTAATATAGATTAGGATTAAAATCACCAAAACAACATTGAAAGACAGAAAGGAAAAAGAAAAGAATAAATTTTTTATTTATTTGAGCGATTTATATAATAAATCAGGACAATGGTGTTTAAAAATATCTTTCAATAAATTGCTTTTAAAAATTTGGGAGAAATATTTCAGATTATTTCATGAAATTTTTGAAGCCCTGATGCCCATCTAATCTAAAGCTGTTTAATTTTTATTTTTTATTTGTGAGGTATGTGTTATTTTAGACTATAATATTTAAATTTCATCCTTTGCTTTCTAAAATTATGAATTTGTGTTTAATTGTGCCTTTCTACTTTTTTTGCCCTAATTTTCATGAATTTTTCGAATATGTCAATTTTAATGGTTTGATTACTTTCTAGAATAAAAAATTAATCAAAATTTGGTTTAGTTAAATAATATTTTTTTATTTCTCTTATCTTCTATATCTATATAAAAGAAATGCTTTAAGAACAAGAAATTACTAGTAATTGTATAAAATTTAACTTAGAGTTGAAACAACAAATATAAAAGAAACGAACCATTGAGAACAGAATCTCATTTAGACATTGCCCTTTTCCTTGTATTTTAGTCAAAAAATTACTAATTAATCTAAATTTTATAGGGGCTTTTGGTCAACCGTCTACCATTTTAAAATTTTAGCCTATAAGATCCAAATATAATCATCCTCTACAACTCTCTCTAAAAAAAAAAAAACACAAAAAGTTGGTTCAATTTTAGAAACGAAATTAATCAATAACATGGAATTTTCAACGTAATCTCGTAATATTCAAATCTTGTGATTGGCTACTATTAAAAACTAATAACAAGAATTTTGCGTTATTTGAACTAAACAGTTTGAATCTATTGTAAAAAAATATAAAAAATAAATTACTGGTCAAAACTGATAACTCGTTGGACTAAATGTATATTAGATCTAAAATTTAGAGAAAATTACCTATTAATCCCAAAAAAAGAAATTATTTACCATCTACTCCCATCGATTTTTCTTTGCACCGATTAGTCCCGTCAACACGTTTTTCTTGCACCAATTAGTCCCATCAACACCTTTCCTTACACCAATTAATCCCATTCTAAATAATGGTGAGGATTGAGTTTATCGAAATGCCCTCTCATGAGTTTCACATTGAGAAATAATATCGTCAAATTGGTGTACCACCGCTGTTAGCCGCCGTCGCCTGCGGTCGCCATAAATTACAGTTTTACCCCAAATTTTATCACTTTCTGTCACTTTTATATATTCCAAAAAAAAAAAAAATCTTAATTTTAGGATAAAATCGTTACTAAACGTAATGTAAAATAAGAGAACAATTGATGTTATATTCAACATTTACAGGTGTTCAATGTAATATCATATATATTTTACTCTGCATATAAAAATAAGATAATAATAGATGTTACATTCAACATCCACATGAGGGGTATTTTGGTTAGAAAAAAATAACATTAAAAAAAAAAAAAAAAAAAAACAGTTGATGTTACATTCAACATCCACAGGTATTGAATGTTACATTCAACATCCACATGAGGGACATTCAACATCTACATGAGGGGCATTTTGGTCAGAAAAAAATAATATTAAAAAAAAAAAAAAAAACACAGTTGATGTTACATTCAACATCCACATGAGAGGTATTTTGGTTAGAAAAAAATAACATTAAAAAAAAAAAAAACAGTTGATGTTACATTCAACATCCACAGGTGTTGAATGTTACATTCAACATCCACATGAGGGGCATTCAACATCCACATGAGGGGATTTTTTGGTCAAAAAAAATAACATTAAAAAAAAAAAAACCACAGTTGATGTTATATTCAATATCCACAAGTGTTGAATGTTACATTCAACATCCACATGAGGGACATTCAACATCCACATGAGGGGCATTTTGGTCAGAAAAAAATAACATTAAAAAAAAAAAAACACAGTTGATGTTACATTCAACACTCACAGGTGTTAAATGTTACATTCAACATCCACATGAGGGGTATTTTGGTCAGAAAACAATAACATTAAAAAAAAAATAAAAACAAACAAACAAACAAACAATTGATATTACATTCAACACCGAATGTTACATTCAACATCCACATGAATGGTATTTTGGTCAGAAAAAAATAGCATAAAAAAAAAAAAAAATTCAAAAAAATAAAAATAAAAAAATTAATAATTTTGATATTACATTCAACATCCATGTGAGGGGTATTTTGGTCATAAAAAGACAAAATGACTTATTGATGCCCAAAAAAAGTGATGGGAGTATTTTGTAATTTATTTTGTATTTTAGGATTAAATAGTGCATGTCCCTAAAATTTATAGCAATGGTAAAAAAACCAATTTTATGATCGGTAGTAGTAAGTGGGGGTATTTGTTTATTGAGATTTTCTAATTAAAAATTAATAAAATATTTTATTATTTATGGACTTAAAATGGTATATATTCAACTTGCCTCGTAGAGTTTGTCTTTGTTGGATTTTTTCCAAATAAAGATAGGGCATGCACCATTTAGTCTTACAATACAAAAAAAATTATCAAATACTCCCATCACTTTTTTTTTACACCAATAAATCCTTTTGTCTTTTTATGACCAAAATACCCTTCACATGGATATTGAATGTAACATCAAAATTATTATTTTATTTTTTTTTGGTTTTTTTTGGTTTTTTTTTTTTTTTTTTATGCTATTTTTTTCTGACCAAAATACCCTTCATATGGATGTTGAATGTAACATTCGTGTTGAATATAACATCAATTGTTTTTTTTTTTTTTTTTTTTTTAATGCTATTTTTTTCTGACCAAAATGCCCCTCATGTGGATGTTGAATGTAACATTTAACACCTGTGAGTGTTGAATGTAACATCAACTGTGTTTTTTTTTTTTTTAATGTTATTTTTTTCTGACCAAAATGCCCCTAATGTGGATGTTGAATGCCCCTCATGTGGATGTTGAATGTAACATTCAACACCTGTGGATGTTGAATGTAACATCAACTGTTTTTTTTTTTTTTTTTAATGTTATTTTTTTCTAACCAAAATACCCCTCATGTGGATGTTGAATGTAACATTCAACACATGTGGATGTTGAATGTAACATCAACTGTGTTTTTTTTTAATGTTATTTTTTTCTGACCAAAATGCCCCTCATGTGGATGTTGAATGTAACATTCAACACCTGTGGATGTTGAATGTAACATCAACTGTTTTTTTTTTCTAACCAAAATACCCCTCATGTGGATGTTGAATGTAACATCCATTATTCTTTTATTTTTGTATGCAGAGTAAAATACATATGATATTACATTGAACACCTGTAAATGTTGAATATAACATAAATTGTTCTCTTATTTTACATTACGTTTAGTAACGATTTTATCCTAAAATTAAGATTTTTTTTTTTTTTTGAAACATATAAAAGTGATAAAAAGTGATAAAGTTTGGGGTAAAGCTGTAATTTATGGAGGCGGCGACTGGCGACCGGCGACCGGCGGCGGCAGGTGGCTGACAACGATGGTACACCAATTTGACGATCTTCCTTCTCAATGTGAAACTCATGGGAGGGTATTTCGGTAAACTCAATTCTCACCATTTTTTAAAATAGGACTAATTGGTGCAAGGAAAGGTGTTGATGGGACTAATTGATGCAAGAAAAACGTGTTGACGGGACTAATCGGTGCAAAGAAAAATCGATGGGAGTAGGTGGTAAATAATTTTTTTTTTTGGGATTAATAGGTAATTTTCCCAATAAAGATTATAATTAAAATAAAAACAAATATCATTCTTTTAAGTTTAAGTCTAAAATCTCAATTTGTTCACTTAGAAATAGTGTCCTAAGATATTATCTTAAATATCTCTCCTGTTTTTTTTTTTTTTGGCCTTCGAGTTGAGAGGGACAATCAGGCGAACGGTACCGACGTATACCAACTTTTTACATAGAAAGTCTTGCATGCATGAATTGCCTTCCTCTTCAACCCCCACCAAACATTGATATTTCACCAAAACAAATATAGCTCAGAATCTAACAAGCATCTTACAATGTACCAAATAGAGAACTATTATCTATCACACAAATAAATAAAGGAAAATTTATTGTTTAGCATTTAAAATTTAAAAAATAGATGCCTAACTATTATAATGAAATTTTTAATCCTCCAAGATTTCTAGAAAATAGTTCTATATTCTTTGATCATTATTTTTCCACGATTTACATCTGTAAAATATGACAAGAAATGAATTCATATTTTTATTTTTGCTACTTTTTAATATTTAATATGTGTTTATGGCTGATTATGTTACAATGAATGTTCACAATTTCGTGAAACACATTGATATGAACTTTCATCAAAATACTAAAACACACCGATATGACATTTTTCACAAAACACACCAAAGTTTAGTTTTACTAAAACACCAAAACACATCAATATGAAAATTCACAAAAAACAAAACGATCAAACAAGAACAATCACAAACAATAACCCAAACTTCACCAAAATCACAATCACGACACCAAAATCAAACAGTGAACATTCACTAAAAAAACAAAATCGAATAAAAAACATTAACAGAAAAATAAATCATTGTGAACGTTTCACCGAACCAATAAGAACATCTACAGAAAACACAAATCCTTAATGAACATTCACAAACACAAAACAATCAAACAAAAACAATCAAATAAAAACAATCACAATCAATAAACCAACTTCCACCAAAATTACAACCATGGTAGCAAAGTGGTGATTTCTAACACCGGAATTTCCTAGATTGGATCCATCGACGACCACAATGAATAAAATCAACAAAAAGAACATTCACAATGAATAAAACACAACTCCACCAAAAATCAACAAAACTGAACAATCAAAACAGATATGAACCGATATAAACGTTCACCAAACCACATCAAACATTCACCGGAAAACACCTTAATCTGGTTTACATCTGCGAATGCAACGACCTTTATGACACAGCGAACTATTGGAAGCGAGTGATTCAGGTCAATGATTATAAGAAAAACCGATTCGTAAACCGAGTCGCCGCCTCCATGTTCAACACCGTTTCCGGCAAAAAGACAGCGATTCAGTGGTTCGCGTTTAAGAAAGACACCGACGACACACGGGAGACCCAGGCAATCGACGTCTACAAGGGGTTGTTGGGAGATAAGGCCCACTTGAGCATATACGATCCCCAGGTGACGAATGATCAGAGGATTTGGCGATAAAGATGTTCGATTGGGACCATCTGATTCATCTTTAGTCGTTGAGTTTAACGTCGGTGAAGCAGGTGAGAGGTGAAACAAAGGTTCAAATCTTCGTCGCCGCTGCCGTTGGAAGACATTCCACAACCGCTTCAAATTCGATTTCGGTGGAGAAGCAGCCGATTTCAGCGACATTAATCTATTCCACAGCTGCTTCAAATTCGATTTCGATGAAGAATCAGGTCTGGTGCACGATGACAAAAAGAGAGAAGGGAGAGAAGAAATGGAATTTGGTCTGGCGCCCGCCGTTGGACCTCAGACCTTCGATTACCAAAGTCCGGCCACCAAATGCTAGATTTTTTTTAGTTACGCTTTTAATTGAATGGTTGCTTTGAGATCGAGACTCATGATGAACGAAGGTGAAAGTTCGAGGTAGCCAACTCACACGACGTCCCCCGAGAATGGTCCCCTAAGAGAATCACCAACTTTCTTGGGAGAGACAATGAGAGAAGTTTGGAATCTCGCTCAGAACTTTCAGTCACATCGAACAGACGTGCCCTCGGCAGGCCCCTTTGCCTCCGCCGGCACAGCATGAGTCGTCACGGCTTGTCAACAAGACATGGACCATCACTGGCTGGGGACGAAGGGCCTGACGTGAACAAAATTAGGAGGAAGAACATTGCCCCGTGTAGCGATACCTACAAGAGGAATTGGAAAGGAACCGCTAACGAGAAGTCTATGAGTGGAGTTCGAAGTTGTCCCAAGTTAGCTATTATTTACCATTGTCTTATTTGAAATTTCAATAGCACAGTGGCCCTAATACAGAGGGATCTGGAGCCGAAGCTAAAATTTGCCTTCAACAACATGGAGAATTGATCTACGGTGAAGTCGTCGTTTATCATTATCTATTCTGTGCCACCGGTAAACTTAGTTCCTTTGCCCATCCTTTGGCTAACCTTCCCGCGGAGAACACGACAATAAAAAACATGACAAATAGAGTACATACTATACAAGAGGATGTGTGTCAACGATTGGAGGTTGCCACAACCAACTACAAATTTGCAGCTAATAATAAAATCCGGGAGAAGATTTTAGAAGAATGGGATATGACTTATGGTTTATTTGTGCAAAGACAAAATTCTTAAACCGGATTGAAACCAGATATAATTCTTGTATGGTGGAGCTACTGGAAGACTTTTCGATATCTCCCACTTTCAATATACACGACCATGAGTACCTTATTTTGAAGGATCCGCATCCAAACTCAAGGGCAAGTTATTTGAAAAATGACAGGACTAATGTAGGCTATCAAATTGAGATTTTTACGTTTTTCTATTTTTTTTTCCTAGAAGTATTATGATTTATTTGTCTTTTTATTTTTATGTTTATTTTTCTACAAATATTAGGACTAGTTTGTTTTCTATATTTATGTTATCTTTTTTTCATAAGCATTAAGATTAGCTTGTTTTCCTTCTTAGATGTTTTAAGATTTTCTTATCCTACCAGTTTACAAATTAGTTGAGGGCTATACAAACTATTCAAGTTTAATATAATTTAAGATTTTTTTTCTTTGTTATGGACTCAAGAGTCCCCTTGCCGCCCGCTAGAATACTATCTAGCCTTAGTAAGACAATATCTAATCTTTTCATTGTTATACCGATCTTTGAGGCAATAGTTCATAGAATATTAGTTTTAATAGGATGAGATTAAAATCAATTACATCTTAAAAAATACTAATTTCTAGTCTTAATGAACGTAATTTGATTGAGAGAAAATGCAAACCCTTCAAACAACAAATCAAAATTTCCTCTATTTTAAATAAAAAATAAATATAAAGTCATTAAAACCCATGTAAATATATACTAGAAAGAAAATAAGCAAGTTTCAACAAATAATATAGAGTATTGAAAAAATATATGGACAAATCATTTTTCGTATCGTGTCACAGTCTATCACGAAGAAGATAATAAGAACCCAACACGATAACTTATCATGTCATGAAATCAAAACATATTAACTTATCTTGTCGATACGGCACGACACAGTAAGTTATCATGTCACACAATAACACAAATGATAACACGATACGAAAGATATCGTGTCACAATGAAGACTTATTTAATTCATTACACACCTGTTAATACATCATTTTTTATGAAGAATAAGAAAACGCATTACACATGAAAAATTATAAACATTAACAAATTATAAATAACAAAATACCGCATTCAAGAACAACAAACAAAACAACAATAAAAAAAGAATAAAAAAAGAGTTCTATAGTATAGTTTAAATTATAATTTAGATAAGTATAAAGTGATATTCGTAAATAGTTATTAATATATTTTATTTTCAAAATAATTTATTAAAATTATTGTGTCACATATTTTGTAATCTCTCAACGTGTAACTTAAAACATAATAAAAAATGGGATAATGACATTTTTGGCCTTGATAAATGAATTTTGTGTCAATTTGGATTTCCGTGTTTGAAAGTGGACACATTGGGTACCTCAGATTTCAATTTCGCATCAATTTGGATCCTAAACTAATGTTGTGAATGGAATTTGGACGGAAAACATGCACGTGCAAATCACATGACTGAAATGGCAAGGGTAAATGTGAAAACTCATAATTTTTTCTACCCTTCCTTCCTCACTACTCTCTCATCTTCCTTTCTCATTCTTTCACCAGCCACAACCGCCGCCTTCGATCAATGAAATCGCCCTTCGATCTCACGAAATCAACCTCCCATTTCTCAACCTTCGATCTCACGAAATCGGCCTCCTATTTCTCAGCCTTCGATCTCTCAGCGTACGACATTATTTCAGGCCTCGATCTCTCAGCCGACGATGAAATCGGCCTCCAATTTCTCAACCTTCAACGAAATTGCCCTCCGATTTCTCATCTTGCCGACGAACTCTCCCTCCGATTTCATAGCCTCTAACGCCATCACCGCCACAACCGTTATTCGTGTCAATCATCGGGTTATCAGATAAACATGAAACACGACACGTTTCTTATTGTGTTTATCTTGTGTGACCCGACAACAACCCGATACTCATTAAGATAAACCTATACCCAATTTTTATGTCTATTTTGTATCATGTTTTCGTGTAAATACTCGTCTTGCCAGCACTAAGTAATTTTAAAAAGAACCAAAACTTAGAAAAAATTATAATTTAATCAGAATTTAAAAAGGAGAAAAAAAATATCCTTTCATATGTCATATTTTATCATTAAGTATAAGTAATATAAAAGTTGGCGAGTCTATTATACTTTTGACGAAAATAAAAGAGAAAAAAATACAAGGAATAAAATGAAGAGATTGTTTGGCAGAAATTGGATTATTCTTCAATATTGCAAAAAAGTCCTATTAGAACTTTATTCATCTACACTCCCATTAATTTTAGAACTTTATTTTATTATTTTATTCAAAGTTTGTCATAGCATTATTTTGTTGAAGTTATGTATCCAATGTTTCCAAAAATGTAATAGTCCTCTAAAATTTCAAATAAATAAATAAAATTAAGCTACCACTTAATCCCCAAAATTTTTACACCAACCATCCAAATTCTTAAATATAAATACATATACATGTGTGTGAATCTGCCCTGAATTAAGTAATTTATGTATATTTTGTATTTATAGATTTAAAATATTATTAAAAGAATTATTTCTTGTATTTAAGAGAATATAAAAAATTAAATTGGGGAGAGGACCAAGTGTCTTGGCCCAACAATCATATATCAAAATTTTCTTATGGGTATAGCTAATTTAAACTATTCTCGTAAAAAATAATCTGTCATAACTTATAAGCTAATCACTCTAAGTCGTTTAGCGACTCCTGTCTCTATTAATTATTTTAAAAATAGACTAAATCATGTTTCAAAAAAGCAAAGAAGTTTTTTTTTTTTTTTTTTTTTTTTTTTTTTTTTTTTTTTTTTTTATATATATTAATTGGCATTTCCTTTTGTGTTTTGAAGCACTCTTATGATTACTAACGATGCATTTATTTATCTTGCACACGTGGATATTTTAAATAAACTAATATTTTGAATTTCGTATATAAATAACTACAAATTAGTAATATAAATAAAAATTAATTAATTATGGACATGTTTTTATTTTTGGTAATCAGGTACGTTTTTGCAGGCCAACTTATGTGTCACAAGATTAATTTCATCTCGAGTGGAAGTCATTCCACCATTAATTTTGATCGCAACAATTGATTTAGTGAGAAGTCAAATTCAAGACAAAGAAATGAATCGCTCGTGTTATTCTAAATCAATTTGTGCATATCTTGAGATTATTTTTTTATTCAGACTAGTCAAAATTATCCTCTTCAAATTCCCCTCAAAATGGAAATCTTTTATAAATCTCTAATTCATATATAATAGGCCTTCCCTTGAGATATCACCATAAATGTTCTATGTTCTATTTTTCATTTTTTTTTTATAAATAAATATTGATTTGATTGTGATATCTCTTCTACCTAACAAAAGAAATTAACATGCATTTGTAATTTTCCTTTGGAATATAAAATCATCACTACTCACCTTCAAGGAAAGAAAATCCAATAGTGAATATAATCATGAAAATAGTATCAAACACATTTTAATCATTATATTTCAAAAAAACACATATTATTATTTTAACAAATAGAATAATATATTATTATTTTTATTTTACGGTAAGAAATATTTGAATCAGTTTAGAGACTTTTCAAAACAATCTTAAAATTTACATTTTGGTTGCGACTATATAATAAATTAGGTTAGGGAAGTGTTTTCACTAAGAATGTTGACAAAGCAAAGGTAGGACCCACAATAAAATATAACCTTGTACCCTTGTTCAGTCAACAACATTAATCATGAAATTCCTTAAAAATCATTTTTTTTAATAAAACACAGCTAGGGGTCCGTTAATTAGCACATTACAAGGAGAAGCTAATCCGGATCCGGTCAATAATCATTGTTCATTTGTAAACAAGGCTATTTTGGTCTTTCCGGAATAAAATCCAGCTCTGTCGGCCCCTAACCCTGGTTAAATTTTAACCGGGGCCCCATTTGCTGAGCTCCAGAAGCCGAGCGTCGGTGACCCGTTAGCGTTAACCCGAGTTAACTTTAGAGAGAGAGGATCTATAACGCAAATATAGGATGAGAGAGAGAGAGAGAGGTGTACATTATATTCGCAGAATAATAGAGGGAGAGGGAGAGGGAGAGAGAGAAACCCGCATTGGATTCGTATATAAGCCATGGAAGGCAAATCCAATGCGTCTGGGATTTGATAGAGAGAGACTTAGAGAGAGCGAGGAGAGAGGGAGGGAAGAGCCTCGGCCAATGGGAGACTCGAGCGATTCCGTTTCCGTGGACATAGAGACGAGCTCTCTTGGCGGAAAGGTAATACATTATATTCACAGGCAATGGAAAAACAATGGTCATGGCGTATATGAATACATGAAATGTGTTCATGTATATGTGCGTTGCGTTTTCTCTGAGCTACAATTTTTTTTTTCTATTTATAGTTTTTTTTGCGTTTGATTGAAATAATGTGAGGAAATGTTACATTCCAGAGAAATTTAGGCGTTGATTTGGTATTTGATCATCTTCATAATTTTCATTTTCAAAGCAGCAAACGATAGATAAAGGGAAATTGAGGCGTTGATTTGGTATATGTTTTTATGGTTTTGTTCACAGGCTTTAAAAGCACTTTAATGCGGGGAATAATTCTTTTGACTCGTCATTTATTTGGCGTTTAAGCTACGGCCACTTTTGGTTATTGGCTGCTTTTTTTTTTTTTTTAATGCGTTCTTAAATTTGATTTGATTGCAGTTGCAGGCGTCATTCCTTTTTTTAACAATGCACATGTATTTAGCAAGAAGATCCTTTGCTTATTTTAATTCCTCTCCTTTTCAATCAACAAGAATTTGATTTATTTTTCGGTTTCCGAAAGTTGCTTCAAAAGTAGACCATATACGAGCTAAATTTTCCAGAATATATTTGCCAGTTGAGATTAACCAACTCGGGAAGCATCAAGATGAACGCAACTTTCAAGCAATTGGATTCTTTTTCACATTGAATTTACGAGAAATCTTACCACCTACTTTTGTTCATAACCTTTAATAATTGTTTTTGGACTATAAATGAGTCGAATAAAGTCATGATTACATTTGTTATCAAAAGATAATAGGATGACTAAAATAGTTTGTTTTCTTCAAAAGGGACCGCTGACATGAGAAACTCTATTGAGAAGCAAAAGATGCTTAACTTGGGTTTAATCTGATTCTTTAAAAGTTAAAAATGAATTCTAAAAGCCATGCTCCTCCTTATTGGATGATTTTGCTTTATATGTGCTCGAGTGAGTCGAAGTGTGTCCGTGTGCGGTTCTATATCGTATCTTGCGTGGCTTTCTGTACATGATTAATTTATTTCCTAATTTGCTTTCAGGATCATCTTATAAAAACTGGCCGTGGTTCTCTCTCTGTTTCTGTGTTTGGAGATCCAGACAAGCCAGCTCTTATTACTTATCCTGATCTAGCTTTAAATCGTAAGTAATTGTTATATGATCAATCAAGACTTATACTGATTTGACAATGTCTGTTATAGCCATACCTAGTTACCGGTGCACCGCTGTGTCATTAATCTATGGCTTATTCATTACTTGATCTGATTTGTTTTAAGATCCTTGGTTGTTAGCAGTGATGAATGCGAATATTTTTGCTCTGGCTTTTGGAAATTTTCAGAACGTCAGATATCTGTGGTAGTCCCATTGATTAAATGTAATTAATTATTTTTATAATCTAACTTCCGTTTTGTTGCCATGCATTTGATTAAGCAGATATGTCATGTTTTCAAGGATTGTTCTTTTGTCCAGAAGCATTTTCCTTGCTGCTACATAACTTCTGCATTTACCATATCAGTCCACCTGGGCATGAGGTCCGTAACTCACTAACTTGTATATCAAACACCGCTGTGATTAAACAACTTTATTTTTGTGCAAGTTTTCTGTAAGCTAGTATCAGCATATTCCTGATTTGGTAAATTTTCAAGAATATTGCAGTTTGGAGCTGCTTTGATGAGCCCCAACTACCCAGACTTATCAGTTGATGATTTAGCAGATCAGATTGCTGAGGTTCTTGACTATTTTGGGTAATTTTTCTATTATACTGACTTATTATTGGGTCTTAATGTTAGCTAATGAGTAAATTCCTTGATACACGTATTTTCATTGATCTTCTCTTTATGATAGGATTATAATAGGGAAACCTCTTTACTAGAAAGCAAAACAGCATATTGAAACATGGAAACTTCTTCATATGTTGATTTTAGAAGAAAAAGGATTGCAAAAACACTAAAAAGGATTTACCCTTTTACAGACTTGGTGCAGTGATGTGTATGGGGTTGACAGCAGGAGCTTATGTTCTTACTCTGTTTGCAGTAAGTTGCATCCATTGTAAAACAACCTGGTTTCTCTAAATTGGGTTGCTACTTGATGATATAAATAATGTTTCTGCTTCTTCTGAACTAAATAAGGGCTAATTGATTGTAGATGAAATATAAATCACGTGTTCTTGGGTTGATACTTGTTTCGCCTCTATGTAAATCACCGTCCTGGACAGAGTGGTTGTATAATAAGGTTTATTCCTCACCCTTCTTTGTTTCTTTTTTTGGGGAAGGCATTTGTACTTCAGTTCTTAACTACTAGAGAAACACTTCTGCAGGTGATGGCAAACCTACTTTACTTCTATGGTATATCTGGGTTGGTGAAGGAGTTGTTACTTATGCGATACTTCAGCAAGGTATTTTTTTAGTTTACTTCCACCGAGTTTCACTCTTTCTCTACTTAAAGCAATTCATTGGATTGATTAGGCATCTCTTGATATGACAGGAAGTTCGGGGTACTGTGGAGATACCAGAATCAGATATCGTACAATCATGTAGAAGAGTTAGTTCTCTCGACTTCTCTTTTTGTTACTATTATTTGTAGTATTACTATCGATGACCCGTTCTATGGACAGAGAACTTGTGGTCTGTTTGGATTGAACGAAAGAGAGGGGGAAGGGAGGGAAGGGGTGGGCCCCGCTTTTTGTGTTTGGATGGAGGGCAGGGGGAGGGGACTAGGAATGAGGAAGGCAAATTTGGAAGAAAAGTGAATCCTTCCAATTGGAAGGATTCACTATCTCGTTTCAATCTTTTTCGAATTTTACTACTTATATATATAAAATATAATAGTCATATTACACAATGAAAAAGAATTTGTTCCTCTCATCCAAACACAACTAAAGAAAGACAATCCCCCTCCCCTTTCTTCCCCTCCATCCAAACGGACCATTAAGCTTAGTTTGGCCCCCTTGTGCTTTTCAAAAGCAACTGTTGAAAATGAGCTATTAGAAAGGATCAAAGGAACTGTTGAAAAGGACTGTGAGTTGTTTTGTAAATTTGTGAAAAAAATAGATATTGAAAAGTAGAAGCACACAATAAGGACTGGTAAGCATTATATTAAATTACTAAAGTAGACATTCATGATGTATATTTATTTTTCCTAGTGCTAATTACAGTATAAAAAGCAAGTTACAAATAAAAGAAATACTTATTTGTATTAATCTACAATTAATATGAAAATTCACAAATTAATATATCCTAAATCATGCAAATAAAAAATTTAAATGTCTTACATCTTGAAAATAAAATATTCAAATACTATTAAATATAATTTAAGTATCATTAAATAAAAAATTTAAATAGAAGTGAGGGCACGCTTGTCATGAAAAATATCGTTAATTAAAAAGTTTATTTTGACTTTTAAAAGCACCCTTCTCGACAACCCAATTAAGGAGACGTCCACTTTTTTTTTTTTTTTTTTAATAAAATAAAATTGATTACCAAACACACTTTTATGGGCTTTTTTAAAAAAAAAAATGAGAAACACCCGCAAAAAGGGGGCCTAAACTCAGCTTTAGTGTTGCTTCTCATGATATCTGTTTGGAAAGGGCTAAGAAATTGTTTCTAAAGACTATCTCATTCTTGCAGTTTCTGGATGAGAGGCAGAGTCCAAACATATTGCCGTTCCTTGAAGCTATCAATAGGTAAGCTCATCTCCTAAGAAATCTTAAATTGATATGGGAGGTTCCACACATATGGACATGCACAAGCATAGGAGGGTTTTCTTTGAAGAGTTATGATGGTAGGTGGAGCACATTATTGCTAAAAGAGCCTAAATTAGTAGAAATTTCCCTTCTTATGTTATGTTGGTCATTGTGAAGGATGCTAAGGATCATGTTATAAGGGCTTTTACGAAGCCTTAAGCTGCGCATTATGGTTTTCGACATTTCAGCATATAGCCGTGTTCAGTTTTTTTTCCGCTTGAAAAACTTTGAATGAAAGCGGAAACACAGAAAGCAAATGACTTTGTTTTGCTTCTGTTCCTATGAATTTGTTCTAAAAAGATGGGCGCAAATGTAGAATGTTTATTTTTTTCTGTTTGCATTACAAGCTCTATGGGAACAGAACAAAAAAGAGAAAAAAAAAGAAAGAAATACTAATCAAACGACACCTATATTACCATGATGTCTTTTCTTAATATGACCGCTACTTCTGTTTTAACGAACAGGAGGCCAGACATCAGTGAAGGATTGAAGAAACTAAAATGCCGTACCTTGATATTTGTAGGAGAGTTATCTCCTTTCCATTCCGAGGCACTCCACATGACCTCAAAACTTGATAGAAGATACAGTGCCTTGGTTGAGGTATACAACATTTTAGAGTGCTTTTGGGTAATGGATTTGAAGAAGGAATTTGATTTGAAGGGGAATTTGTAGAAGTTTCTTAAAAAAAATTATGAAGAAAAATTTACAAATCACTCCTCGAAATAAAATACCTTCAAATACCTCAAGCCAAACGCACCCTTGTGTTACTACTACATTTCTTCTCCTCTCCCTGAGCTTTATTTCTTGTAGTGAAAACTGCTCTTAACCATTTTTATTTTTTTTTTTGAAATGTACAGGTTCAAACGTGTGGATCAATGGTGACGGAGGAGCAGCCTGAGGCGATGTTGATACCATTGGAGTACTTCCTCATGGGATATGGCTTCTACAAACCGCCTCAGTTCAGTGTCAGCCCGAGAAGCCCCTTGAGTCCTACTTGTATCTCCCCTGAACTTTTCTCGCCTGAAAGCATGGGTTTGAAGTTAAAACCTATAAAAACACGGATGTCTCTCTAGGCTTAATGGGAGAGAGAGAGAGAGAGAGAGAGATGGAGATTTTTTGTAGTCCGTTTAAGGAGCTATTTAGTGTCTGTTTGGCACACTGTTTTGGGCACTCAAAACCGTGGCTTGTAGCCCTGAATCGATTTTTTCGATTTTTAAACCGCGGTTTGATTGTTTTCTCGAACAGTTTGACAAACAGGTACTTGCAGATTCAAGTGGTTGGATTCGTGATTTATAGGACATGGAATTAGTGTGAGAATTGTACATAGGGTGTTGGGGGAAAGAGAAGATAGAAAGGTTAGAAAAAGGAGAGGTTGGATTTTTTAATTAGTACAAAATATGGGTTTTCTGGATATGGGAATTTACATGTACATCCATGGAATAACTACTTGTGGACGATGGAAAGCGGACGAGGATAATAATATATTGTGTTGGCACAATTGTGGTTTTGCAATTTTTTGAAGGTTATTTGTTGAATAATTACTTGTGGACGATGGAAAGCGGATGAGGATAATAATATATTGTGTTGGCACAATTGTGGTTTTGCAATTTTTTGAAGGTTATTTGTTGGTCTAGTGATCTATTCAAGAGGAGATGAATTGGGTAGTGATAAAATTTAATCTAAACAATAATACTTCAAAAATTTAAATAATTAATTTCGTTTTAAATTAATTATTATCTCTTTATAACAGTGGATATGTGTTATCAATAAGGTGTATACCCAAATAACAGAATATAAATAATATAAAGAAACAAAACAGAACACTACAATATATATTGGTTTACCGAACTACTCTTGGCTGATCCAATCTTCCGAACCTCACAGAGATTCGTACCCACTAAACTCAAGATTTCTTTACAGGTAAGAATCAAACCCTCACAATAATTTTTTTTACAGACTCAGAATCAACCTTTACAATTCATTTTCTTAGGCTCAGGAATAACCTCTTCTTTTTCCCAAGTTTAAGAATAACTTATCTTTTTACAGGCTAAAGATTAACTTAATTCTATTACAGGGAGAGTCACAATCTAATCTTTTTTATACCTTAGGCTCAAGAATTAAACTTTACAAACATTTCAAGTATCCTTTTCCTAAGTAAAGATGAAACTTTTACAATTCACTCACAAATTCAATTAAGGAAGAATTACAATGTAATCTTTTTATACTCTAGGCAAATATCAAAACTTCAATCTCTTTACCGAAAGAGATTGAAACCAGCTACCATTGATTAGACACTCCTAGTAGTAACTAATTCGACACTCAACTCACCAATTACAAATAATTAATAAGTGATTTTTCCACTCGAAACTTCTACCATCTCAGATAAATTCAAATTCAATTAATGTTCTGATACTAGTGATAAAAAAGTGAGAATTTCAAAACCTGATTTCAAATAAAGATAGGTAGCAAGCAGTTAAACACGTAATCCGATATTCTCAATAAATTGTTTTAAAGAATAATTTTCAATAAAAAAAATTGAAAAACAATTTCAAAGATTAAATTCTAAATAATAAATAATAG
Source organism: Eucommia ulmoides (assembly GCA_016647705.1). Taxonomy (NCBI): domain Eukaryota; kingdom Viridiplantae; phylum Streptophyta; class Magnoliopsida; order Garryales; family Eucommiaceae; genus Eucommia; species Eucommia ulmoides. The sequence continues at coordinate 42,492,983 of CM028332.1, read as the reverse complement.
AATCAAACAACAATTAATAGTAAGTAATTTGGAATAATCTCACTAGGATTCCACCGAATAAATAATGATTAGTAATGCAACTTCAAATCGGTGATCGAATAAATAATCTCGAAAGAGTGATTCTCAAGAAAAATCTAACAAACTCTAAGTATGATAACTCTTAGAAAGCACGAGAGCTGAATAGCTCAGAATAAATTCAGATTATATTGATATCTGATAACCTTTGAAGCGAAAAACGCAAGTCTATTTAAAAGGGAATAAAACAAGCCATCCAACGACTAGTTCTCATAAATCATGACATTTAATTACACCAATAGACCATCTATATCATAATAATTTATTCCTGGTATAATTCACTTAAAATATTCAATTAAATCCCTCAAACTTTCACTCAATCTTAAATAGATAAGATAGAAAGAATTACATGTACCAAATTGAGAAATATCAAAACTACTTGAACCATATCTATAGGGATATTTAAATATTCATTAAATAACTCAAAATATGTTAGACCCCTAAGATATCTCGCATATTTTAACCATAAACGGTTAGTAACGGTTACTATTTGAATAAAATCCGAAATTCCATAAATCTTGGAACTGATCCATCTGTTGACTGGTCAAGACCCATCAGTCGACCACTCAATTCAGGATGTAGCTAAGGCAAAAATCCTTCGCCCATCGGTTGACCGCCCATACTTCATTTGTCGACCGAGCGATTTAGGATGTTTTACAAGTCGACTCACCTGTCGACTGGAAGATTCAGAGATTTCCTCTTTTGGCCATAGGTCGACCTACCTGTCAACTGACCGATTTAGAGAGTTCATCCTCCAAACACAAGTCAACCTACCTGTCGACCGAGAGATTCAGCAACTTCACTTATTTTTCATAAGTCGACCTATAAGTTGACTGATCAATGTTGGAATCCTCTCCTTAATCCGATTTTAATATATTTTCTTTGACGTTTTCACTCCTTTAATCGATTTCTTTTCTCGGTTAGCTCTACTAAAATTTTAAATTCAATTTTAATCAATTATCTTTATTTCTTTTTCAATTATACATAGGAGCAAATAATTTAAATAATTAGAATCCTATAAAAACACACATAATTTTGAAAAATATTTTGTGTCGTGTGTGATCCTAACCGGGATACATTAAGAGTTAAAATTTAACCTGAGTTATTTTTCTTAGCTTCTTTAATTTCTTCAAACTCTTAATCTTGCATCATTTTTGTCATCGTCTTTAACATTATTACAATATCTTCATAATTATTTTTATCACTGGAACTAATAAACTGAAACACTTAATAAAATTGTTAATTTCACAAAAAATATCAACATTTAATTGTGGATCAAAATCTTAACATCAACATTATTGTTGTCACTGTTTATTTTCATTGAGATGTGATTCAATTATGAATGAGGCATGTAAATCTATATGGTTAAGTAGGATGTATATAAATTTGTTAAATTTCAGCTATTTTTTATCTCCATAAATAAAAAACTGCCCAGATTAAAGAAAATAATTAGGTTATTTCCAAATTAAGCCCTCGCCTTCCACCCGCAAAACCCTACCACCATAACAGACTCACTCACCCATTTTGTCCTTCCCTAAATGGCCATCCTCCATCGCCGAGCCAGAGCCACTGCCTTGCCATCTTGTCTCATCTTCATTCTCTCCAGCATTCAACTTTCATACATTATTGCACTATTCTTGTCCATTGTCGAGCCAGAGCCATCGCCTCTTCATCCTCATCCACTGAACCGTCGCGACCACCATCACCGTCAAATCCACCACCCATGGAAGATCGTCGGTGTATTCTGCCACTGCTTTGCCATCTTGTCTCATGTTCACTCTCTCTGGTGATATCTATTCGCGAAGTCTCACCATCGCTATCATTCCCTGCCCCCAGCCACAATCAGGCTTGAAAATGGAGGTAATTGTACCTGGTGTCGCCGCCACTGCTTCTCCGCTAGTGACCACCACCTTGAAGATCCAAATGAGGTATGATTCTTCTAAATTTTCTGGTAGTAATTTTTTCCAGAACCCTCACTCTAGGTTTTTGTTGCATTGGTAATTTGGTATTGAGTTTCATAATAATGATAACTTTTTGATTTTTAAAATTTGGAATTATTTGAGTTTCATAATAATGTATGTTCTCAGGCTTTCTTAAAAATAATCTTCAATTTTGAAGAAATTCGTGAGTGTGCATCTTTCTTGAGTAGGAATTTTCATGGGGCTTGAAATTGCTTTAGTGTGCCTTACACTTCGTTGTTGGACGTTGGTATGATTTATCAGTTGTTAATGTGCTTATCGATTCTTAATTGGTTATGTCATTAAGGTGAGAAATATTTATTCTTAAATTTATAACCTTAGTTATTATGCCATTAGTTATGCGTCAAATTTTGGAATTATTTGAATTTCATGACAGTAATATTATTATATATGTTCAGGTATTCTTTATGAGACCCAAAAAAATAATCTTCAATTTTGAAGAAATTTATGATCAATTTTTTGTATTGTTTTTTAGCAGGAATTTTCAGGGGCTTGAGGTTGCTTTGAATGTGCCTAACACTTTGTTGTTGGAAGTTATCTGTTTATCTTTTTTCTCCACCGTTCACGACCAACACGTGAGCTTCAATTTCAATTTCAACTTCGGTCTTCACCAATTTCTATTTGAAAGCCATTGTTCATTTGATTATTTGCGTATGCATATGGGTTGTGTAATTATTCAGTCTTCAAAATCTTAAATATAGTTGAAACTTTGATGAAAAGAAGAAAGTTTTAGGTCTCACAGACACCTAGATTATTTGGCTGTACACCCAAACAAAATATAAAGAAAATAAATAATACAACACACTAAGATATATCCTGATTCAGCAAGCTAACCTTGCCTGATCCGGTTCCCCGAGCTCCACGGAGATTCGTAACCTCTAAACTCCTGATTCCTTTAACGGTAGGAACCAAACCTTTACAACGATATTTTTCTTAAACTCAGAATCAACCTTTACAGTTTCTCTTTTTCCAGGTTAAGGAAGAACCTTATCTTTTAACCAGGTTAAAGACTAACCAAATTTTATTATAGGAAGAATTAAAACCTTACAACTCTCACAAGTATCATTTTCCTAGGTAAGGATTGAACTTTTACAATTCACTCAAATTAATTCAATTTTAGGAAGAATCAAAACTTATTTCTTTTCGAGGGAAAATAATAACATAACATTTTTATATTTAAGACAAAGATTAAACCTCAATATTTTTCACTGGAAAAGATTGAAACATAACTACCCTGACTAGACATCGACCTAACCGTGTCTAATCTGCTCAAACTCACAAACATAAAAAAAAATGAGTTTTTTTCCACAAAGAGTTTCTACCACCTCAATACAATTATACTCGATTAATGTCCCAAAGTTTACTACGTGATAGATTCAATGTGAGACAAATTAATATCTGATTAATAACAATTGTGAGTAATACAAATTAAAGCACATAATCTAGAAAAACACAAAATCGTTTTCAAAAAGATTTTTCAGACTCTTAAATTTGAAAAAGATTTTCTAACGATCTTAAATCCAAGTAATCAATAATAATATGAAACTAAAATAGAGAACAATAACTTGTAAAGATCTCACAAGGAAAACACCGAAGAATGAAAACAGAATCTCAAGATAGCTCAAGTCGGTGACGCTAAATCAATCAGCACTTTAGATCAAGAACTTAGCACACAATCTCTCTCGAAAAATATCTGTAGAATGATAACTCTTAGAAAAGCGTAGGAGCTGATTGTTCTTGATATATTTCATCCAATTTTCGCAGGTCTATATATATAAATTGATATCAAGCCCTCCAACGTCTACTTTTCAAAATATATGCCTTTAAAAAGCACTCTTAGACTCCATATAACATAATCATTCAATTCTGGTATAATTCACTTTAAAAAATATTTTAAAACTCTCAAATAAGTCCATAAAAACATTTCTCAATTATTAATCATAAAGGTAGGAAATATTTAGCTACTTAAATTGAGATAATAATTAATTATGTGGACTAAATCAATAGGGATATAAAAATATATGTACCATATCTTCAATGAGATCAGATCCCTCGAAATTCTTCCTTGGAATCATAAAAAAATGGCAATTTTTTACTGAAATACCAAGTTTCTCAAAATCTCAACTGCAACAGTCGGTTAACCGATCATTGGCCATCGGTTAACCGATTGATACAACGTAGAAACCAGGCCAATCGAAACAGTCAGTCGGTTAATTGATCCCCCTCCGGTCGGTTGACCGATTGGTTCAGAGAGTTTTTCCTGCCAAATTTTAGCACAGTCGGTTGACTGATTGAGTCCCAATCAGTTGACCGATTGGTTTAGAGACTTCCACTTTTACATCCTTAAGTCCATCGATTGACCGATCGCCTTTGGTAAGTTGACTGATTGCTGTAGGAACTTCACGTTTTGTTCTGAAAATCTCACTGTTCAAACGATTGATCGATCTCTTCTGATCAGTTGACCGATTGATGTTGGATGGTCATTTTCTAGACCATTTTTGCTCCAAAACCCACTGCTTGATTCAGTTAACCGATTGTTTTTCTTGGTATTGACCCTAAACTTTAACTTTTTATATTTTAATCCTCATTAGGCAATTTCTATTTATAATTTCACATAAGGAGCACATAATAAATTAATAGTTAGGATCCTAAACTCTATCATTTCAACACACAAAAGATAATTAATTTAATAGCGTCTTGTGTGATCCAAATTCGGGTTGCATTAAGAGTATAGGAGTATTGAGTTGTTTTCACCTAATTTTTTTAATGTCTTCAGCACTCTTCATTTCTTTACTTTGTCCATCTTTGCACCCTTAACATTTTTTTCTTGATATCTTCAACACAATCAATAAATGGAACTATTTTTCTGAAACATTCAACATACACATTAGTTCCACAAAAAATATTAACACTTAATTGTCCATCAAAACCTAGGGGTCAACATTATTCTTTAGTCAATTTGTTTCGTTCTTGATCCTTTAGTGGATTGCATCAATAATTATCTTTCATCATATAAGATCACGTCTAATGTAAATATTCTTTGGTAAATTCATTATGTATATGAATTTTGTCCAGATCGTTTGATCGAAACCCAATAATAGCATCTACAGGGAAAAGAAGGTTAGGAGCAAGATTTCTAGCCTACAATCGTCGACAAATTGGGCGATAAAACCAAAAGACGATGGCTACAGGTATCCACCAAAAGGCGACGACGAGTAGGGCAACCACCACCATCAAGTTTCTCTGCAACTGTGGCAAAAAAGAAAAAAAAATAAAATCCTCCATTGTTGTCTAAAGGTATTTTTTTTTCTCTCTTTAGGATTTCTGTTGGATTATGGAATGGGTTTGTTGACCCGTGGAGCATCCACATGGGTTGCAACTTCCGTGAATAGCCATTATGTGAATGAGTGCGTCTCTTGGTCTCAAGGATCACTTCTATTTGGTAGACATCCATTGGAAATGAGACACCATTTTAGATTATCTCTATAAAAAAACATTGATATCTCTAAGCTTGTTAAACCCGTCAAATTAAAGAAAATTTAAGTGGTTTTGGTTAGTGAGGGTGTAGATATTATCGAAAATTACTCTAGTAATATTTTTCTTGCCAACAAGAGAAGAAACGAAGAATGAGTTGTAAATGAGTCTTCCAAATCCGAAATGTATGCTTTTGTTTGAATATTTTTGCATTAGTTCACAGTTTCATACCACCTCTCTCTGTTCTTCTAGATCCGAGAGTGTAGTGGTCTCACTCTCACCATCAGCAAAAGTTTAAGATAATTCTAACACCAACTTCCTTAATTTCTCCATCAATAGTGTGTTTGCATCCAACTATGGTTTCATATACTGATTTTACTGTCCGATATACTTTTCACCAATCCGTTTTATTGTTGACTTTTCACCAATCCGTTTTATTTTTGTGCTTTTATATTTAAGTGAAGATCTTTAACTGTAATATGTAATTTTTGTTGCTTTACCATTGCTCTAAATTTCATTTTTCTTGATTTATGGTAATTTAGATGTGATCGATTTGTTAATATATGTTTCTTTAATATGAGATCCATAGGTTGAGACGGTGATAGAATGACCACTTTGATGGCGATGGCGACGGTCTAGATGATTGCAGATCTACAGTGTTGATTTCAAATTTTGGTGGTTTCTATATTTTCTTTGCATAAAGGTTATCAATATGATTTTTTAGTTTTACTTTAATTTGTATACAAAATTCTTTAAATTAATTATATTTCACGCAAGTAGTCTCGATTCATTTTTTCTAAGATTTGCTATGTTTGAACTTTTTGTATGATTTGCCTATTAAGCTTTTGAACATGATTCAAGCTCAGAAAAACGGTTGAATTTGCTTGTGGTGTGAAAGGAATAGCCTTGAATCTTGAATCATCAAATAAGGGATCACAACTCTTACAAAGAAGAAAGAAAGCTTTATCTGGCTATTTTCATTAGCTAGAAGCAGACATCTAGAGAAGGTTTTGCTAGCTACCGCTTCACGTTGATATATGCTGTAGAGAAGTGTGCGTCTATTTGTCTCAAATGTGTCCCTTCTGCAAATTGTTTTTCTTTCGATTGGTATTTGATATATGTTTGATTGGGGCTTCTTTATATTAGGCAAATGATTTTTTGTTTTTCGGTTGGGAGATAATTTCGGCAATGTGTATCGTGACGGTGGCATGGCATGGTCCAATATCATGGCATGTTTTTAATTTATTTGGTTGTTGTCCAATATCATGTTTAGGGTTAAATTCATTAGATTTGGCCTATTTCATTAAGAAATATTTTATCTATTGATTAGTCCCTAAACTAATTTGTATATTTCCAATTTTTTCAGTAAAAGTAAATAGAACGAGAATAAAAAATAGAAGTTTAGGGCTAATTTGGTTAGGCTTTAACAATGTATCTTAACAATTTTTGTTTTAGGATATGAACTGGTGATTATTATCTGTTTGAACTGTATTTTTTGTTTTATGATATCTTCTTTTCAATTGCTTACTATATATTTAATTAGTTTTTTGTTTTATAATTTTTTTTTTCAGTTGCTTATTTTCTATGCAGTATTATTATTATTTTTATTCTAATTTACCCACTAAGTTTTTAATTTTTTTTTTGTTTTTACAGGTTTACATAGTTTTGCTTAATTTTATTGTCCCAATATAGTTAAATCAAATAAAAACTTAAAGCTGGAATTTTTTTGGTGGTGAACAAAATTGGAGTCGTGGAGAAATTAATTTTAGTTTTTGTTTAACTCATTTTTAATTGTGCTATTATTAACTTATATTTGGGTATATATTATTGACCTCCTATGTTATTTTGCACTATATTAGATATCTTCTCTGCCATTTTGCTCAAACACTACTTACTTTTCTTATTGATTAAAAAATAATAATTTTTTTATTATAATATTAATTTTACTCCTGACTATTTAAAAAATAATTAAATAATAAAAAACTAAAATACATAAATATCTCTTTAATTTATATATATTCATTGCCACCTCTAACCACTTCCTACCGCCACCACTCACCCAATACCACCTCCCACCGCTGCCGCCCACCACTCGCCTTCATCGCCACCTCCTACCGCCATCCTCTGCCACTTCCTACCGCCGCCACTACCTACCCCCATTTTAATATATATATATATATATATATATATATATATATATATATATATTTTAACCATTTCATTAAATTTTTTTTTTTTTTTTAACCCTTTCATTAACCCTTTTCTTTCTCTCTCTGGTGGTGGGTAGTAGTAGCGGCGGTGGGTAGTGGTGGCGGGGGAGTTGGGCAGTGGGAGGTGGCGGCAGGAGTTGGGTGGTGGCAGTTAGAATTAGGTGGTGGTGAGAGGTAAATATAATTATTTAAAAAGTTAAGGGTAAAAAATATATTTTTAAAAATATAAGGGTGCTAATGATTTAAAAAAAAAAAAAAAAAAACCCTAAGTGCAATTTTGTTTAAAAGGAGGTAAGTGGTATTTGAGCAAAAAGACAGGGGATGTCTCTGGTATTTGTAAAATGACAGGGAAGATCTGGTATAGTGTAAAATGACAAGGGATGTCAATGGTATATACCCTTGAATATCTACGTCATTTGATACTGATTGTGTTGTATTTATAATGCATATTGTGAGTTAGTGATGACATTTAAATGTTAATTATTGTTAATTTCTTAATTAAACATGTATAGAAAGTTTTATAAATAGAAGAGATTATGTTAATTTTTTTTGTTCAATTTCTTTACAGCCATGCCTTCAGACATGTGTTATACGCTAGTTTATTATACAAAATAGGATGGATATAACAACTCCAAACATTTCTCAGCCATCTGATATCTCCAGAGGCAAAGAACGGTTCAGATTAAACCAAAATATAACATAAATATGAAATGTATATTTATATTTAATCTTATATATCTTATACCTAATTGAGAAAAACAGATATATATTTTTTGTATAATTGAAGACTATTTACAAAAATAGATATAATATACGAAAATTATAGAAATTAAATTTATGAAAATTATAGAAATAATATATAGACCGTAAATTTAGTAATAATACTTATGTTATATGTAAATATAAATATTTTTTTTAATAATTTATCAATTAAAATTAATTATATCTAAATATAGAAACTATATTTTTTATCTACAAATTTTGCTTCCAAAATTTGAAAAATATTTAAAGAAATTTCAGTTAAATTAATAATAAAAATATTTTTCATTCTTTGATAATTTATTGATTTAAATTAATTATATATAAATATAAATATTTTTGCCTATATTTTGCATTTATATTTCAAGAAATTATTTTAGGAAATAATGTGTTCTCTCTCTCTCTACTTTCCATTCCTCACAACCTTCTATTATCTCTCTTATTTATTTTTTAAACCCTCTTTTTTGTTAATTTTTTTTTTATTAAAATTCTCCATTAATGTTTTTGGTTAATATCAACTAGGTCTTAAAAAAGTAATTTGGAAGACAAAAATAAATTGATCTAAAATAAGAAAAATATAAAATATTAGATAGAAGATTTTATAATAACATCACACTAATTTTATTTTGATTTTTATTCAGCGGATAAAATATTATATCTGCATTATATTTTTGAAAACTTATTGACACGTGTTGGTACATAATTATTGTTGGCCCAGTAGAATACCCAAGAGTGGGGGTGAATTGAGTAATTAAAAAATATTATCAGAATATACTTGAATAAATCAAATAATTAATTTTATGCCTAAATTAATTATTATCTTTATATCACAGCGGAATTAAAATAAATCTAAGTGCATACTCAAACAACAAAAATAAACAAATTAAGAAAGCAGCATACCAGAGATTTATACTGGTTTACCAAGCTACTCTTGGCCAATCCAGTCCCCCGAGCTTCATAGAGGTCGCACCCACTAAAACCAAGATTCATTTAAAGGTAGAAACCAAACCCGCACACTGATTCTTTTACAGGCTAAAAACCAACCTTTATAATTTCCTTTTCTCAGGTTAAGGAAGAACCTCTATTTTTTACATGCTAAAGAATAACCTAATTCTTTTTAACACTAAGGCTCAAGAATCAAAATCTCACAAAAATACTCCAAATATCCTTTTACCCGGTAAAGATTGAACCGATACAAAATCACTCAAAAAAACATAATTCTTATTCAGGAAGAATCACTACCTCAATCTCTTTACAGTAAGAGACTAAAACCCTACTACCCTTGATTAAATATCCCCAATGATATTTAATCCGTCACAACTCACCAATACAAAAATTGATAAGTAAATCTCACTCGGAACTTCTACTATCCCAGTCAAATAAAAACTTAATTAATATCCCAACTAGTGATAGAAATACGTGAGATACAAAAATATGATTTTAACAAGAATATGGGTAGCAAATTGGAGCACGTAATCAGATTTCAGAAATTGTTTGAAAGAATATTTTCTTCAAAAATAAAAAAACAATTTCTAAGATTAATTTTCAAAATAAAATAATAAACAATAAATAATATAGAAAGATCTCACCTGGAATCCACAGAAATAATGATTAGAACAGTATAACTTCAAATCCGGTATCAGTAAGAATAGATCGCAATTGATTATCAGAATCACTCTTAGAATAACTCTCAATATCGTAGAATGATAACTCTTATAAAATATCTCAAACTGATATAAACTCATTTTCTCTCTTAGAATGATTAGTTTTTTTTAGAAAATTCGCAGGTCTATATATAGGTACATGTAATTAGCCTCCTAACGGCTAGTTTACAAGTGTCATAACAATAAAATACTCTTATAGACCCCTTATAATATAAGGACTTCATTTAAGTTCAATTTCATTTAAAAACATCTTTCAAATATTTCAATTAAACCCCCAAAGCTTTTCTCAATCAAAATAAATAAGTATAGAATCTATTTTAAGTACCAAATTGAGAAATATTAACATTTAATAAACCATATTAAAAGGATTTAATTAGTATATGAACTATATCTTAAATAGTAAGAATATCCTCCAAATCTCTCTCAAATCCTAACAAAAAACGGCTACTTTTGGATTTAAAATCGGATCAAACTATATCCTGAAACAACACATTCGGTCGACTGCCCAGTCGACTGCACAACTCAGCTTGTAGCCATACCATTTCCGCAGCGAGCATAGGTCGACCGTCTGGTCGACTCACAGATTCAGAGAGTTTGTCATGCTTCCACCGGCCGACCGCTTGATTGACTCGCAGATTTAGAGAGTTCAGATGTTTTCACAGGTCGACCGGTCGGTCGACTCTTCAATTCAGGATGTTTCATCTTCTTTCCTCGGTCGACTCCCCAGTCGACTGCCTCCTTCTGAACCACTTCTCTGATCTCGTTTTTAACATACTTTCTTTTATGATTTTGCCCCTTTATCCATTTTTATATTTAAATAAGCTCCACTAATATTCTTATATTCTATTTTAGTCATTCAAAAATATTTCTTTTTAATTCACATAGGAGCAAATAAATATACTTAACAAAAACACACATAAAAGATAAGATTCATTTTGTGCCATGTGTGTGTTCCTAAATAGGATATTAAGAGTTAATATTTATCTGAGTTATTTTCTCTAATTTTTTCAAATTCTTAGTACTTCTTCATCGTCTTGACATCTTCATTAAGCATCCATTCCATTTGGCATCTTCATTTAACATCTTCATTACAAGAACTTTAAATCACTAAAATATTTGATCAAACATTAGTTCCACAAAAATATCAATACTTAATTGTTCATCAAAATTTTGGGATCAACAATCTCCCCCTTTTTGATGATGACAATTAATTTTGATATTTTTTTTAAAATAAAATATAACTACACTCCCCTTGAATCTGAGGACGGATTATTTAACTCGTTAAAGTGTCACAATGAAGATTTCAATAATGCAACAATTTTTAAATTTCTCCCTTTTTATTAAAACACAGTTTTAGAATACTCCTCATAAATAAAACATCACTCATTTCTCCCCATTTATCATCTTCAAAAATAAATTTAGGTAGGAAAGGAGAAAATAACAAACATGTAACTCACTCTAGGCAAACATCATTATATATAGCCATACCCAGACCGCGAATGATTTTCACAAATTGATCTTTTGCTAGTGGTTTGGTAAAAACATCAGCAAGTTGGTCGAAGGTATCAATATACTCAATAATAATATCCCTTTTTTGTATGTGATCACGAATAAAGTGATATCTAATCTCTATGTGTTTAGTTCGTGAGTGCTGTATAGGATTCTTACTTAGACATATAATACTTTTATTATCACAAAAGATCGAGACCTTGTCACGACCCATCCCGGACACCCGTCATCCCGGGGCCGGCGTGACGACAATACGACATCATTTGAACATTTAAATCATCTAATATATTATAATATGCATACAACAAATATGCAATCGTCTATACAGAATATACATAAACTCTCATATGAGGACACACCCGTCCCCAAATATAAGTATAATGGAATATAATTTACCCATGAACCTCTCACTGGTTCACCTTTAACAACTCTTCTCATAACTCCCATATGACTCCAACGCATAACTCTACTTAGTGCCAGTAGGGGACCGACTCCTAATTGCTCCACTTGCAAGTGTACTGCCTTCTAAATAAAAAAATTATTTTTAAATAAATAATAATGCATTCTAAATAATACAATATTTAAATGGATCAAGCTTAACGCGTATAAACAAACACATTTTGAACAGTAGTATAAAAATCATATACCACGAGAAAACTCCTTATTCCTACCATTCAGAATCATCAATATATATATCAAATATATGAAATCCATTCAAACCATTAGCATAAAATAATATGATAAAACACCAAGACGATATAATAAAATACCGCATTACCATATATGACAAAACACCAAATACGACAAAACACCACACCTCAAACACCACACCACTCTCTCTCTAGCTAGCCATAGTGATCGTTTTAACCTCACGATCAGGAGTTACAACGGTATCGTAATCATCCGTAGGATATGTCTTCCTGGTGGACCTAACTGTGCAGATCACTGCCTACCGACGTCTCCGGAGGCCATAATATAAATCACTGCATAGTATCTATCAACACCTGCCGGACACCCTCCGGACAGGACATAATATGAAACATCACTTGCCGGACCACCCTCCGGACATGACATAAACTATGTCATAGTCAACCCAATAATATCATCATCAAATTACAAAACAATATCCATCTGTCGGACCACCCTCCGGATATACCATAATATAAATCACCACCTCATCAATACCGTCAAAAACACCAACATCCACCTCTTTTTCTCAAAACCAATTTTTAAATCCGAAAATCATATTTTTCACCTTTGTTTGAAAACCGTCTAATTTCAACGAAACCATTTTTTCCCCTTTTATTTTTATTTCGAAAAAAACCAAATATTATCCACTCTCTTTTAAAGCCACCAAAACCAACGAAATCATTTTTCAACTTCCTTTTAACACCACCATAATTTAACGAAAATCCATTTCCTCAACTCACCCAAAACCTGCTTGATCCATATCATTTATAAAATCAAACAATTTAAGTAAAACCATTTTACACACACATTTATATATATAAAAATAGTTTGGCAAGAAGACAGTACACTCACCTGATTATCCATTTTCGAAGACTTTAACCGCCTATTCTCTACCGATACTCTGATACCTGCGAACCTAATAGTAATAGGATCTAAATTAATATTTTATGTAAAAATAACCTAATCATGAAATGCAGGCCCTAATTTCCGTGATTTTCTATTCTCCGTTTTTTTATTATGAAATATTACTATTAAACTAATATTACTCCATTACAATTTACTATATCGAATTTATTCACGTGAACGGTCTCATTATTTTCTATCGCCCTTCAATTTAGATAATTAAATACATATATTAAGAGAGTTTTGAATTCTACCTTCCTCGGATTTTTCGTTTGTCGCAAGATTGGATTTTTTGATTTTATTGAGGTGGTTTGTGTTTTTTTTTTTTTTCTTTTTTCTTTTTCTCTTTCTTTCTTTCTTCCCCGCTGCTTCTGATTTGTGTTTCTGCTTCCTGTTCTGTTGTCCTGTTCGTGTTTGTTTCTGGTTCAACCAAAACCGCCGACCTCCTTCCACTCCTCCCCACCTTCACCGGCCATCAAAACACACCGATCACTACCCAACAGCACAAGCCACTCCCTTTACCGCCGGTGACGCTACCGGAAGAACAACACCGCCGAATTGCTTTCTCTCTCATCCGACGACAACACACGTAGCAACAACGGCGGATCAAAACCCACACACGAAACACTCACCCCAAGCAAACCACCTTCGCTAATCACACACATACATATACACATACACGACCCACCACCGTTAGACCAATCTGAATGACGGCACACATACAGACACAGCAGGCCACACACACACTGATCATAGCACATACACAACAAAACACACAATCACTGCAGCACATCCACACACCCAGCAACACCCATACACCCTTATCGAACGACGACGATAATTACGCACCACCAGACGAACGGCGATCATACACCCACCGGAGCGAACCGACTTCTCTCTCTCTTTGAAATTTGACGACGACATATACCCACACGAAGACGAAGGACACGAACACACACCACCGCTACGTTTCTGATTCTCTATTTTGAATTCTCGCCGTCGGCGAGTTTTCTCTCTCTAACCCACCGCCGGCGACCTCTCTCTCCTCTGTTTTTCTCCTCCTCTCATGCGTGTGTATCAACTCATATATATATATATATATATATGAGTTGAAAAAGAGGGTAAGCCCATACCGACCTTACCTCCCCATTTTCTCTCGATTCTTCGGTTGATCTCACAGATTACACACGCATGCTATATATATAATAACTTTTGTTCAAATACTCTTTCCTCCCCCTAAATTTCTTTAAATCTTATTTTTAATCCAAAACCAATATTTAAGATTTTATTAAATTGTAATTTCACCCCTAATTAAAAATTTAAAATCATTTAGGTCCAAAAGTTTACAATTTGTATTTTGAAAATTACTAATTATCCCCTCAAATTTTAAATTAAATAATAAATAGCACAATTTACCCCGTTATTTTTAGGTGTGCTAAAATACAACTTAAATTGTGCGAAAACGCGTTTAAAAAAAAATCAGAGTCTTACAACCCTTCCCCCCCTAAAAGAAATTTCGTCCCGAAATTTTCATGCAAACAAACGGAATTAAATTTTTTGTCAACAAGATAGCATTCCAAGTCGCACCACATGGTCACATTAGACACAAGGTCCCATAACCGAAAGTCACCCATAATTCATAATTGTCAATTCCTGCTCTAACATCGCAATATTTTCATTTGCAGTCAACATGATATCCAACAACCAACAAACACGGTGCACTTTGGTTGGTAACACTTAACACAGACAACCAACTGTTTCATGTTTTCAACGCTTCCGCTGCTCTACTCTGATAAAAATTACAATCAATAATAGTATAACACAATATATTCTTAAAATATCACGGTAGTTGCAGTGAATTGGGTCTATCTTATTTCCAATAAGTCTACGATCTCAGAAATTTTCTCATAACTAGCATTTATACATTTTGTCCAACAGTTCCAGGTAACCAGTGCGTAATAATATCTCCATTAATATTTTAAACTCACAATATTCATAACTAATCATCGATCTCAAAATCGACATCATAACTTTAATAACTCATAAATGGTCTATCCGTATTATCAAGATCCAATAGCGATTAATAAATTTCTCGAAATACACCAAACTGCATAGAGACATTTTACTAACTTCCACAACATATCCTTGTTCCTCAAAACACATAGATATCACCAAATCACATCACTATATATCACACGGGTCATCTATAAGAATTTCCTTCATGCCTCTACATTTAATCAAGTCCTCGACAAGGTCACGCGCTTCAATTCTATTTCAGTCTACCGGAATATGTTTTGAACATATACCCACGTATACATATAAATCGAAGGACATAGATCATACTTATATCACAAAATTTGATACATCACAAAAGTCAATAAATACTGACTGTAAAAGAGTCTACTTCAATGAGTTGAATTCTGTTTATCAATTATTGAACAAATAAGTCAACAACCAATTTTCTCCTTTTTGATCTCAAACTAGCATCTTAACCTAACTTTATTCAACACTTTTATTGAATCGGTGCCTCATGCAACCGAACAATCTCATCATTATACACTTGGCATACATATCAAGACTTCCATTTCCCTTTGGAGTAGCTGCAATAACCTACCAGGATATTGATGCTTGTCTTCCTTTTGCTAACATACAAGACACCTGACAACAAATCCTGCGATTTCTCATTCTTCTCTAAATTACCAATAATACTCACACAATCTCGATACACAATTTTATTGAATTATGCACTTCATTTAAGGTCTCTTTCGTCAAATGGGTATCATTAAGACCACACAATTTATTTCCAATCCTAACACGATCATCAGCTCTGCGACTATTCCCCACTTTATCCCTAATCTTCCCCAGCGGAACATTCGATTCCTATGCTTCTACAATATAGTTGATCAATGTCGGTTTTCAAAATCAGAGTATCAACTAGCGTTGTCATCTGACCAACTGCCCACTATACTCACAAGAGTCTCAACTTTACCTACGTTCGCACGAACAACTTGAACGTGCACAACCAAACTTGCCGACTTCCAACTCAAAGCATCCGCTACAACATTGGCCCTTCCTGAATAATAATTGATGGTACGATTGTAGTCTTTGATCAATTTTATTCAATAGTTCAACGTCAGATTTAGCTCCTTTTTTATTTAAGCAACTATTCCCAACTCTGGTGGTCGGTGCATATATCACAAATCTCGTCATACAAGTAATGTCACTAAAACGTCAAAGCAACTGCAATCACTGCCGATTCCAAAAGTTTCGAGTTCCAGTTACACTTTTTGGCCCTTCTTATTAAACCATAGCTTCAACTTCCTTTGGATTCATGTGAATACTATTTCTCAAGATCACATGTCCCAAATTTACCACTCGATCCAACCAACACTCACATTTACTGCACTTGGCATACAATTGCTTTTCTCGCAGTATCAGCGATACAATCTAGAGATATTCTACATGCTCTTCTCTACTCTCGACCGGATCACCGTTTTCACCACGTCATAGTCCTTGACCTCTAGCTGGTAATATCCTATTCAAAAATCTAATTAAGGAAACACCCTAATCTTCTATAGTTGATTAAACGAACCATCAATTCTAAACAATGAGTTATTAACACGCGTCCTCAACGTACCTCCCTTTTTCTTTACGAATAACACCAGATCTTCATAGAGAACACCAGGTCTATGTTAATCATGATTTAATAGTCTAACTTACTGTAACGATCCGGTTTTCCAAGGCTGTCACACGACTTCTCCTATAGGGACTTCCTCAACCCAAAACTAACTCACTCAAATTCATAGTATTCAGTAAATCTTAAAAATTTTATTAAATACAACTAAGTGAAAATCAATCTCTTACTTCAACGGCGACCAACTTTGAAGTCTCAAATTCCCACATTTTATCAACCCGATTATATTTAACCTACTTAATGAACCAAACGTTCACCTTCTTAAAATTATGGAACTTATTTATTTTTATTTTATTTTATTTATTTATTTATTTTTTTAACAACAACCACAGTTATTAATCATGCTTACTGACACCTCGACAATTCCTCTCGGAATTACATAGGGAAAATTCTTAGCTACTACAATATCCACCGCCTGAACTTGTTCTGACTGGTGCCCAGCACCCGCGTACAGTATTCTGACCCACTATCAAACTAACAGGGGTACTAATTACGCCTCCCCAACAATACACACTTTGATTTATCTAAGATTTGACTCCACCGACAACTCTATATTATTCATACAAATGGACTATATTTATGCGCACTTACTATCATCCCAGACCCACAATTCTCGGCTACTTTCTACTTATCAATCGCTATTACATTTGTTGTATTTACTAGTTCCGCAACTTTTGTTTTGTCTGCCCGTCAACCTAGGACATACTACCAATTCAAATCTTTTCTAATATCACCACAGTTTTCTCACATCCTTAGTTCCAACTAATATGAACTCTCCTTTGTTTTCATAATACAACTTAAATGTGTCCTGCTACACTATCTAGTATTTTAGCGACGACTTATTAGGTGCTACTGATAGTTAGTCTTATCATCACGTAATACGCATATAGTTGTTTCTCAATTTAAAATCTCATATTTCCAACTATTTATACTCCCACAATCGCGATCCACTCATTACCACTGCCAATAACACAACATCACTCAAATCCACCAACTGGCAATATTATAACTTTGCCACATCCACTAATTTGCCAACAAGACAACCAACCGCGCACGATTCCAATACACTAACTAATGAAATGAAATAACTAACACTCACGTACCGAACTCACCTATCGACACCCTATCTCATGTCCCCTACTGACTAGATGATTGGCACGTCCTCCTATTTCATGGTCTTCTACTGACACAACCACTGGCAAGTCTACAAAACCTATAACTTAGGCTCTAATACCAAAATTGTCACGACCCATTCCGGACACCCGTCATCCCGGGGCCGGCGTGACGACAATACGACATCATTTAAACATTTAAATCATCTAATATATTATAATATGCATACAACAAATATGCAATCGTCTATACAGGATATACATAAACTTTTATATGGGGACACACCCGTCCCCAAATATAAGTATAATAAAATATAATTAACCATGAACCTCTCACTGGTTCACCTCTAACAGCTCTTCTCATAACTCCCATATGACTCCAACGCATAACTCTACTTAGTGCCAGTAGGGGACCGACTCCTAATTGCTCTACCTGCGAGTGTACTGCCTTCTTAATAAAAAAAATTATTTTTAAATAAATAATAATGCATTCTAAATAATAAAATATTTAAATGGATCAAGCTTAATGCGTATAAACAAACACATTTTGAACAGTAGTATAAAAATCATATACCACGAGAAAACTCCTTATTCCTACCATTCAGAATCATCAATATATATATCAAATATATGAAATCTATTCAAACCATTAGCATAAAATAATATGATAAAACACCAAGACGATATAATAAAATACCGCATTACCATATATGACAAAACACCAAATACGACAAAACACCACACCTCAAACATCACACCACTCTCTCTCTGGCTAGCCATAGTGATAGTTTTAACCTCACGATCGGGAGTTGCAATGATACCGTAACCATCCGTAGGATATGCCTTCCTAGAGGACCTAATTTTGTAGATCACCGCCTATCGGACGTCTCCGGAGGCCATAATATAAATCACCACATAATATCTATCACCACCTGCCGGACACCCTCCGGATAGGACATAATATGAAACATCACCTGCCGGACCACCCTCCGGATAGCACATAAACTATGTCATAGTCAACTCAATAATATCATCATCAAATCACAAAACACTATCTATCTGCCGGACCACCCTCCGGACAGACCATAATATAAATCACCACCTCATCGATACCGTAAAAACCACCAACATCCACCTCTTTTTCTCAAGACCAATTTTTAAATCCGAAAATCATATTTTTCACCTTTATTTGAAAACCGTCTAATTTCAACGAAACCATTTTTTTCCCCTTTATTTTTATTTCGAAAAAAACCAAATATTATCCATTCTCTTTTAAAGCCACCAAAACCAACGAAAATTATTTTTAATTTCCTTTTAACACTACCATAATTTAACGAAAATCCATTTCCTCAACTCACCCAAAACCTGCTTGATCCATATCATTTATAAAATCATACAGTTCAAGTAAAACCATTTTACACACACATTTATATATATAAAAATAGTTTGGCAAGAAGACAGTACACTCACCTGATTATTCGTTTTCGAAGACTTTATCCGCCTATTCTCTACCGGTACTCTGATGCCTGCGAACCTAATAGTAACAGGGTCTAAATTAATATTTTATGTAAAAATAACCTAATCATGAAATGCAGGCCCTAATTTTCGTGATTTCCTATTCTCTGTCTTTTTATTATGAAATATTACTATTCAACTAATATTACTCCATTACAATTTACTATATCGAATTTATTCACGTGAAAGGTCTCACTATTTCCTATCTCCCTTCAATTTAGACAATTAAATACATATATTAAGAGAGTTCAGAATTTTACCTTCCTCGAATTTTCCGTTTGTCGCAAGATTGGATTTTTTGATTTTATTGGGGTGGTTTGTGTATTTTTTTTTCGTTTTCTTTTTCTTTTTCTTTCTTCCCCGCTGCTTCTGATTTGTGTTTCTGCTTCCTGTTCTGTTTTCCTGTTCGTGTCTGTTTATGATTCAACCCAAACCGCCGACCTCCTTCCACTACTCCCCACCTTCATCGGCCATCAAAACACACCGATTACCACCCAACAGCACAAGCCACTCCCTTCACCGCTGGTGACGCTACCGGAAAAACAACACCGCCGAATTGCTCTCTCTCTCATTCGACGACAATACACGCAGCAGCAACGGCGGATCAAAACCCACACACGAAACACTCACCCCATGCAAACTACTCTCGCTAATCACACACATACATATACACATACACGACCCACCACCGTCGGACCAATCTGAACGATGGCACACATACAGACACAACAGGTCACATACACATTGATCACAACACACACACACAACAAAACACACAACCATTGCAGCACATCCACACACCCAGCAACACCCATACACCCTTACCGAACGACGGCGATAATTACACACCACCGGACGAACGGCGATCACACACCCACCGGAGCGAACCGACTTCTCTTTTTCTTTGAAATTTGACGACGACACATACCCACACGAAGACGAAGGACACGAACACACACCACCGCTACGTTTCTGATTCTCTATTTTGAATTCTCGCCGTCGGCGAGTTTTCTCTCTCTAACCCACCGCCGGCGACCACTCTCTCTCTCCTCTGTTTTTCTCCTCTTCCCATGCATGTGTATGAAATTATATATATATATATATATATATATATATATATATATATATATATATATATATATATGAGTTGAAAAAGAGGGCAAGCCCTTACCGACCTTACCTCCCCCTTTTCTCTCGATTCTCCGGTTGATCTCACGGATTACACACGCATGCATATATAATAATAATAATAATAATAATAATAATAATAATAATAATAATAATAATAATAATAATAATAATAATAATAATAATAATAACTTTTGTTCAAATACCCTTTCCTCCCCCTTAATTTCTTTAAATATCATTTTTAATCCAAAACCAATATTTAAGATTTTATTAAATTGTAATTTTACCCCTAATTAAAAATTTGAAATCATTTAAGTCCAAAAGTTTACAATTTGTATTTTGAAAATTACTAATTATCCCCTTAAATTTTAAATTAAATAATAAATAGAACAATCTATCCCGTTATTTTTAAGTGTGCTAAAATACAACTTAAATTGTGCGAAAACACGTCTAAAAAAAAATCAGGATCTTACAGACCTCCTCTATACAAATTTCAAAATCATTTAACTGTTACTTAATATATAAAATTTGAGCACAACAGTTACCAGCTGCCATGTATTCAGCCTCAGTAGTAGACAAGGGTATCGAATTCTGTTTCTTGCTTGACCAAGAAACCAAAACATGTCCTAACAAATGACATGATCCGCTTGTGTTTTTTTGCTCAACTTTGCAACTAGTAAAGTCAACATCGGAGTAACTTACCAATTTAAAATCACTCCTCCTGGGATATCATAATCCTAGGTCAGCCGTCCTCTTTAAATAATGAAAAATTCGCTTAACTGCAGTCAAGTGCGATTTTTTAGGATAAGACTGAAATCTAGTACAAAGACAAACACTGTACATAATATTAGGTCTACTAGCAGTTAAATACAACATGCTACCAATCATACCTCAATACATTTTTTCATTAACGTTTTTGCCCGTATCATCTTTTTCTATCTTTGTAACTATTGCCATGGGAGCTTTGTACTTTTTAGTTCCTTCCAAACCATATTTCTTTAGCAGCTCCTTGGTGTATTTAGCTTGGTTTATAAATATCCCTTATTTGGTTTGCTTAATTTGTAATCCAATAAAGAAATTTAACTCTCCCATTATGCTCATTTCAAATTCAACCTGTATTATCTTAGCAAACTCTTGACAAAGATCCTCATTAGTAGATTAAAAAATGATGTCATCAACATACACTTGTACTAATAGGATATCATAATCAATTTGCTTTACAAATAGTGTTATATCACAAATATTCCTTCAAAAATCATTTTCGATCAAATATCAGTTAAGTCTCTCATACCAAGCTCTCGGAGCTTGTTTGAGCTCATACAAAGCCTTGCAAAATTTAAATACGTGATCCGAAAACTTATCACTTTCAAATCCCGGGGGTTATTCCATATAAACTTCTTCAGCTAGAAAACCATTTAGAAATGCACTCTTTACATCCATTTGATATAGCTTAAAATTATGTGAACATGCAAAGGCGAGTAGCATTCTAAGTGTTTTTAGTCTAGCAATAGGAGTATAAGTTTCATCATAATCAATCCATTCCTCTTGATTATAGCCCTGTACCACTAATCTTTCCTTGTTTCTTATTACCATACCAGATTCATCATTTTTATTTCTAAAAACCCATTTAGTACCAATAACTGGATGAAAATTCGATCTTGGAACAAGACACCACACTTTGTTCCGCTCGAATTGATCTAATTCATCTTGCATTGTGAAAATCCAAGATTCATCAATTAATGCCTCATTTATGTTTTTAGGCTCAATTTGAGATAAGAAAGTAAGATTAATTATATCCCTAAGAGAAGATCGAGTACTTACTCCTTTTTCAAAATTACCGATGATTTCTTTAATTAAATGTCCTGATACTTTCTTTATAGCTCTTGCTAAGGTCGAATCCTTCTCCTTATGTTCCTCCTCTTGTTGAGACTTCTTTGGTGTATCATTACCTTGGTTTTGGTTATTTGAGATACCTGCATTATCATCATCCAAAACCTTTCTTGACAAGTATGGACCAGCTTCCTCAAAAACAACATGCATAGTTTCTACTACTACTAAAGTACGTTTATTATAAACTCTATAAGTTTTACTGTTAGTAGCATATCCAAGGAAAATCCCATAATCGGATTTAGTATCAAATTTACCAAGATTATCCTTGTCATTCAAAATGAAACATTTGCATCCAAAGACTTTAAAATATGAAATATTAGGAGTCTTACCATTCTAGATTTTATATGGGATTTTGTTAAACCCTCTATGAATTGATACTCGGTTTACCACGTGACAAGCGGTACTTATTGCTTCAGCCCAGAAGTAGGTTGGTAAACGATTTTCATTTAGCATTGTTCTAGCCATCTCTTGAAGCATTTTGTTCTTCCTTTCTACTGCACCATTTTGTTGCGGTGATCTTGGTGCAGAAAAGTTGTGAGCATAACCATACTCATCATAGTAGCTTATCACTTTATCATTCTTAAATTCTCTTCCTCTGCCACTACGAATATTAATAATAGAATATTACTTCTCATTTTGAACATGTTTACAAAATTTAGCAAGAACAGAAGCAACTTCACTTTTCTTAGCAAGAAAGTATGCCTAAGTAAGTCTAGAATAATCATCAACTATAACAAATGCATAGAACTTACCACCAAAACTAGCAACAGAGTTAGGCCCAAATAAATCAAGATGCAATAATTCAAGACATTTAGACGTGGATGTGTGCATCTTTTTCTTAAATGATGATCTAACTTGCTTGCCTAATTGACATGCATCACATACTTTATCCTTCATTTATTTCAAATCAAGTAGGCCACGTACAAGACTCTTCTTAGATAAGTTAGAAATTAACTCCATACTAGCATGTCCAAGTCTTCTATGTCATAACCAACTATTATCAGATAAAATATTCAAATAAGATAGATTTTGAGAATTAAAATCATCAAAAGAGCAAGTATAAACATTCTCAAAATGTGATACAACTAGCAAAATATTACTATCATGACTATTCTTAATAATGCATCTATCATGATCAAATATAACATTGTGTCCCTTATCACATAGTTGACTAATTCTAAGCAAATTATGTTTAAGTCAATCAACTAGTAACACATCTTTAATCATAGTAGTACCATTACTGATATTACCTATACCGATAATTTTACCCTTTGTGTTGTCTCCGAAAGTCACATGACCTTCATCTTTAGGTGTAAAAAATGTAAATTTTCCTTTATCTCCCGTCATGTGTTGAGAACAACCACTATCTAGGAATCATTTGTCCTTACTTATTGATGCTTTTAGAATAACTTTCAAGGAGTACCTCAAATAGTTCTTAAGTGATACCCAGTCTACGTGGGTCCGATTTTATTAGTCGGGACAATTTTTGTTCCTTTTGGAACCCAAACTTGTCTATAGTTAGATAGTTTTGCAAAACATCTACGAATAGTATACCCCACAACGTTACATTTAAAACATCTAACAAGATCCTTGATTTCAGAAAAGAATTTATAAAAACGTTTTTGTTTAATATTTTTTTGAAATCCAACACCGGCCTTATCAAAAATTCTACGTGAACTTTCCAAAAGCATTTTCAATTTGTTTTCACCACCAATAAATTTGAGAACAATTGATTGCAAATCCATCAATTTAGATTTCAACCCATTGTTTTCAAATTCATAATTCACCACTTGCTTGTTTAATGTGTTAATTATACTTTGAATGACATTTATTTTAGAACACTGGTTTTTATAATAATGTGAGAGTTCTTGATAAATATCAAATAATTCATCAAAATTTAAAGGGCAAGAACTTGAACAATCGGTTATCTCATCACCAGTGGCCATTAATGCAAGCATGGACGAATCCTCACTATTTGATTCTTCCGAGCTACTTGAATCGGTATCATCCCAAGTAGCCTTCATCGATTTCTTCTTACTCTTCTTTGCTTTCTTCTTCTTCTCTTTTTCTTTATCCTTTTTCGGTTCGGGGCAATCATTTTGAAAATGACCAATTTTGCGACAGTTATAGCATTCCACTTTGGACATGTTGAGATTTCTTTTCCCCGAAATATGCGCTGAGTCATTCTTCTAAAATTATTTGTGAGAAGTGATACATTCTTCTCTTGCTCATTATCAAGGCTTTCAACATCACTGTCATCCACTTCGTCAATTTTTTAAACTTTTAGTGCCAAGGATTTCCTCTTGCTATTTTTGGTATCATCCTCGTAGCCTTTGATTGTTGACTCATGAGTCATCAAATTACCAATTAGATCATCGATATCGTATTTGCCAAGATCCTTGGCTTTCTCGATTGCTGTCACCTTTGACTCCTATATTTTCGTTAAGAACCTTAGGACCTTTCGTACTCTATCTTCCATGGAGTACGGCTTTCCGAGTTAGTTCATACTGTTGCATATGTTGTTGAAGCGAGTGTACATCTCATGAATCGATTCATTTTCTTCCATCCTGAACAACTAAAATTTTCTCATGAGTGCATTGATCTTTGACTGTTTCGCTTGACTTGTCCCTTCGTGGGTAACTTGTAGCTTATCCCACATCTCTTTTGCGGATTTACAATATGAAACTCTAGAATACTCATTAACATCTAAAGAACAAAAGAGAATATTGATAGCTTGAGAATTAATAGAGAGTTTCTGCTTATCGGAAGTAGTGAGTTGTTCCTTCTTCTTCTCAACTTCGTTTTCCATTAGAATAAATGGACTATCCTCGATTGTTAGCCACACGTTATAATTTGTAGCCTGAAGAAAGGCTATCATACTGTCTTTTCAAAACGTGTAACTTTCACCTGCAAACAAGGGTGGTCGGTGCATAGACTGCACCTCACCTAGTGTGCCTACTATGTGTGCCATGTGATCTTTGTTAGCAAAATAGATTTGAGCTAAACCAGTTCTGATATCAATTGTTAACCCAATAGAATACTCAAGAGGGGGGGTGAATTGAGTAATTAAAAAATATTATATGAATATACTTAAATAAATCAAATAATTAATTTTATACCTAAATTAATTATTATCTTTATATCACAGCGAAATTAAAATAATTCTAAGTGCACACCCAAACAACAAAAATAAACAAATTAAGAAAGCAGCATATCAGAGATTTACACTGGTTCACCAAGTTACTCTTGGCTAATCCAGTCCCCCAAGCTCCACGGAGGACGCACTCACTAAAACCAAGATTCCTTTAAAGGTAGGAATCAAATCCGCACATCGATTATTTTAAAGGCTTAGAATCAACCTTTACAATTTCATTTTCTTAGGTTATGGAAGAACCATAACCTAATTCTTTTTAACACTAAGACTCAAGAATCAAAATTTCACCAAAACACTCCAAATATCCTTTTACCCTCTAAGGATTGAGCCATTACAAAATCACTCAAAAAAATGCAATTCTTATCCAGGAAGAATCGTTATCTCAATCTCTTTATAGGAAGAGACTAAAATCCTGCTACCCTTGATTAAATATCCCCAATGATATTTAATCCGTCACAACTCACCAATACAAAAATTGATAAGTAAATCTCACTCGGAACTTTTACCACCCCAGTCAAATAAAAATTCAATTAATATCCCAACTAATGATAGAAATACATGAGATACAAAAATTTGATTTTAACAAGAACATGGGTAACAAATTGGAACACGTAATCAGATTCAAGAAATTATTTGAAAGAATATTTTTTTTCATAAATTAAAAACAATTTCTAAGATCAATTTCCAAAATAAAATAATAAACAATAAATAATATAGAAAGATCTCACCCGGAATCCACAGAAACAGTGATTAGAACAGTATAACTTCAAATCTGGTATCTGCAAGAATAGATCACAGTTGATTATCAGAATCACTCTCAGAATAGCTCACAGTATCGTAGAATGATAACTCTTATAAAATCTCTCAAACTGATATAAACTAATTTTCTCTCTTAGAATGATTAGCTTTTCTTAGAAAATTCGCAGGTCTATATAAAGACACATGTAATCAGCCTCCTGACGGCTAGTTTACAAGTGTCATGACAATAAGATACTCGTATAGACCCCTTATGACATAAGGACTTCATTTAGGTTCAATTTTACTTAAAAACATCTTTCGAATTTTTCAATTAAACCCCCAAAACTTTTCTCAATCAAAATAAATAAGTATAGAATCTATTTCAAGTACCAAATTGAGAAACATTAACATTTAATGAACCATATTGAAAGGATTTAATTAGTATATGAACCATATCTTAAATAGTAAGAATATTCCCGAAATCTCTCTCAAATCCTAACAAAAATTGGCTACTTTTGGATTTAAAATCGGATCAAACTATATCCTGAAACAACAGATTCAATCGACTACCCAGTCGAGTGCACAACTAAGCTTGTAGCCATACCATCTCCGCAGTGAGCATAGGTCGACCGCCTAGTCGACTCACAGATTCAGAGAGTTTGTCATGCTTCCATCGGTCGATCGCTCGGTCGACTCGCAGATTCAGAGAGTTAAGATGTTTTCACAGGTCAACCAGTCGGTCGACTCTTCAATTTAGGATGTTTCATCTTCCTTCTTAGGTCGACTCCCCAATCGACTGCCTCCTTCTGAATCATTACTTTGATATCGTTTTTAACCTACTTTTTTTTACGATTTCGCCCCTTTATCCATTTTTATATTTAAATAAGCTCCACTAATATTCTTATATTCTATTTTAGTCATTCAAAAATATTTCTTTTTAATTCACATAGGAGCAAATAAATATACTTAATAAAAACACACATAAAAGATAAGATTCATTTTGTGTCATGTGTGTGTTCCTAAATGAGATATTAAGAGTTAATATTTACCTGAGTTGTTTTTCCTAATTTCTTCAAACTCTTAATACTTTTTCATCATCTTGATATCTTCATTAAGCATCCATTCCATTTGACATCTTCATTTAGCATCTGTTCAATTTGATATCTTCATTACAGTAACTTTAAATCACTGAAACACTTGATTAAACATTAGTTCCACCAAAATATCAATACTTAATTGTTCATCAATATCTTGGGATCAACAATTATTATTTTTCTTCTAACTAATTACAAAATAGTTTATGTAAAGTGATTATTTTATTAATAAGTAGTAAAATAGTTTCTTACATATTTATAAAATAAAATATGAAGTTACATAGATTTAAACTATGTTGACAAAAGATATTTTATACACAATACTTTGTTGAATATTAGAGTTGATCCTTTTGTTTCACTGCCTAGATATTAAATTTATTTTTTAATATTAAGTTTATCTTTGTTATATGCTAGTAAGTGAGTATGAGAGCACCTTCAATCAGTCTCTAATCCTCTAGCTAGGATTAATGATTTATGTATTTTATATAAAATTTAGAAAATTTTGGTTTCCATTTATTGAGTTAAATGAGATTAATTACATTTAAATAAATTTAAAATAGTTTCAATGTTTGAATAAAAAAAAAAAAGTGAAAGGAGGCACATATGAGGAGTTGGATGAGCAATTTGGGTCGGGCCCATTTGATAGCCCAGCATAGGTTCTGGGTACGTGCATACCGTATGGGATTGTAATGGGCTTCTGCAACTGCTTAGTAATTGCAGCCAATGATGGGATTACTGTGGGAGAACCACGAGTTATAGTCCACACCTATTAATAATTATTAAAGAATTTGGATATCTTTAATCATGGTTGCCAATTTTGATTACACTTCAATTTAAGTCCTACATTTCAAAATGGATGGAATTTTTTTCAAATAGTTCTCACATTCTACTCATAGACGAAACGAAATATATCGGGTTAACCCTTGTAATATAGGTTAAAATAAGACAAACAACCCTGAGAATCTAACAATCCCTAATCCGGCAATATTATATCAGCCAAAAGAAGTGATAATTTTGGATTGACTTGAAGAAGACACATAGAATAGCTAGTTTGACAATTAACCTTATCATTTATGTGTCATGGACTTCGCGTTCCCTTAGCTAATTTTATGGAGAACCATTCAATTGCCAGAGATCAGAGATTCAAGCTGCCTTTCACAAAGTGAACGCAAGGAGGGACAATTTGCCTCCATCCTCTTATAAATAAAGACAAGAATCTGTACCAAATGACTAATATCTATCCTAAACTTGTTCAATACTTAACCTTCTCACCATACTAACTTCGATTGTTAGAGAGGTACGCTAATGTGGTGACAACACATTGTTGTCTCGTAAAAACCTGAGTCAGTGACAACCCTGTGACTGTTATTTTTTTTAAGGCTAATATCTACCCTAAACTTAGTTGGGTCTTTCTTTTAGTTGGGTCTCTCTTACTAGTACTGACTCATCATCGGAGGTGTTGCTGGTAAAATGACGACATATGATTTTGTCTGGTAGAAACCGTGAGCCATTAACAGCCTGTTCGATTGTGATGTTTTCTGTTCACACACTGTCTATCTTAAATTTGTCCGATTACTTACCATTACTAATCTAATCGTGTAACTTTGTCATGTAAGAACCTGTGAGTCAACTACCATCTCTTTGATTGTGATTTATTGTTTTATCAAAACTTAAGATTAAGAGAAGTGGGTAAAATAGGTTGCTGGTGCAAGTAGGAAGAAATAACATCTTCATGATCACAATTCGCATGTTCCTTAAGGTTTTTGTCATGGTTTTCTCAAGGCTAAAGGGCTTCACAATATTGAAACTACACGTAAAGCCAACTCGGTCATTTAATACCACTACCATTTATGTATGCGTTGGATTTATGAATTCAAACTGTATATAAATATATATTTTAGAATAAGGGGTATCCGGATTAATACCTTGATTAATCACC
Organism: Eucommia ulmoides; assembly: GCA_016647705.1. NCBI lineage: Eukaryota > Viridiplantae > Streptophyta > Magnoliopsida > Garryales > Eucommiaceae > Eucommia > Eucommia ulmoides. The sequence continues at coordinate 42,463,456 of CM028332.1, read as the reverse complement.
TGCTCAGATGATTCTAAGAGTATTGATGAGAATCAATGAGCACCATCAGAGGATCCGTTACATATTCAAGTTGGGCCTATTATTAGGGTAAGATCAAAGAAAAATCAATGCAGCACTTAATGGGTTAATTCAAGAAACTTAACCCATATCTACAATAGTTAAACCCAAATTAGGCCTATCGGACAATCAAAGTCTAATTCATCTCATCAAGGCAAGTGAAGTGGTTTAAACATGAACTTAAATGGGTCAAGGCATGAGGACCACGAAATTCAACATATTTATTTTATTTATTAGTTTTTTAATTTTAATTTAGGATATTTATTTGATGATTTGTAAGGCTTGATTGGCAAGTAATTTTTTCCTTTTTAAATTAGGAATTAGTCATTTTTTTTAGATTAGGAGTATAGTTTCCTTATTTCTCTAGGATTCCTTATTCGTATAGGAGTAAGGTTTTCTTTCATATTATATTGTGGTCATCTACTGTTTACCGCCACTGTTCACGAGCACTATTCACTAGCTAGAATTTTTTCTTTTATTTATTTAAGAGACTTGTATTCCATGGGAAAAAAAAATATTATTTTTGATTAATATAATTGTGAGAGTTTCCTCTTAAGTTCTCTAAAGAACTTTCCCAAACTTATCAAGAATTTTTTATTGCGTTCAAACCCTATATCTTTTGTTCGTGATTCGTTATAATCATCAGGTCAAGATCGTTCCTTATACCGTTGGTTCGCGTTTTGTTTATAAACGTTGGGTCAAGGTAATCTATATTTAATTTGGTATTTTCGTGTTCTTATCTGTTCACTTATAAATCTGATTTAATTCGATTCTCGCAAAGAAACCCTAAATTGGTTTCGGGTCTCACTAATACTTGGTGATGTTTACATCATTTAGTATTAGAGCAAAGTCTAAATTAGGTTTCATCTATCATTTTTATATATTTTTTTCTTTCCTTCATTATAATCAGTTTATTCCTATGTTAAAATTTTCTTAGCCGAAATATATAATCAAATCTGGTCAATTTTCGTTTTTTCTTAGTGTGCATCTTCAAATCTCAATTTAAAGTTGTAGTATTTCAAAAAAAAAAAAAAAAAAGCAGAAAAAAAGAGAAGAAGAAAAAAAGAAAAGAAAAAAGAAACAGATGGAAAAAAAAAAATAGAAATAGAAACAAAAAAAGAAAAGAAAAAGAAAGTAAAATTCAGCAACCCCCCCCCCCAAAAAAAAATTGATTGAGAATTATTTATTCTTATTCTATGCCATCAACTTTTCTTTGTGCTCTTCTTGTTGGCTTTGTTTTCGTTCCTAAAATCTCATTCTTCGTGAATCAATTTGTTGAGTTCGGATTGCTACAAGAAAATTGTTCATTGAGGTTGGTTAAGTTCAATAAAGAATTAAAATAGTGAACTAAAGAGTGAAAAATGCAAAAGAGTATGAGCTCATAAGAGGGTAAAAATCGAATTTGAGCAAAACACGAGCGTGAGTGCCATCAATATTGAGGGAAAGAAACAAACCAAGGCTCGTCCAATAAAGCCCCAGAAACATTAGATTTCAAACTTTTCTTTAAATCCTTGGAGAAAAAGTTTGAACGATTGAACTCACGATTTGATGAAGTGCATGAGCGACTAGACAAAGTTGAGTCTAGTTCAAAAAGGGGGCAACCACCTAAAACTCCTAATGTACAACGACGAGAGAGGAATCTGCCTCATACGGATATGAAGTTGATGATTGGGATGACGTAGAGGAAGAAGATCGCGCCTCTAATGCGAGCTTAGGCAGATTCAGGCATGGATATAGGAATTGAGGATATAGATATAGGGAGTGGATCGATAATAACTTTGAAAGAATCATAACGAAGATTCCATCGTTCCAAGGGAAGAACGACCCGGAAGCGTACTTGGAGTGGGAGAAGAAGATGGAATTGAACTTTGAGTGCCATAACTACTCTGAGCATAAAAAGGTTAAACTCATTGTAATTGCATTTGTTGATTATGCTATAATATGGTGGGATCACTTGTGATGAACAGAAGGCGAAACCATGAGAGACCTATTAAGACGTAGGTTGAAATGAAGGTCATAATGAGGAGTAGGTTTGTCCATAGTCACTACTATAGGGATTTGTACTAGAAGTTACAAAATATTACTCAAGGATATCGAAGCGTAGATGATTACTACAAGGAGATGGAGATCACTATGATTCGGGCTGATGTCGAGGAAGATAGAGAAGCTACCATGGCAAGATTCTTGAATGGGCTAAATTGAGAAATTGCCAATGTGGTGGAGTTGCAACATTATGTGGAGTTGGAAGACATGGTGCACATGACAATAAAGGTGGAACAACAACTTAAAAGGAAGGAAACTCGGTCATTTCAAAACTTAGGCTCCTCCGCTTCATGAAGGCCTAATAGGAAGAGAGATGAATGGGCTGATTTTGCATCCCAAACCGAACCGCCGAACATGAGATATGATGTGCCCAATACCAACAAAAGTAAAACTAAAACCCAAACTCGTAATCGTGATATTGAATCTTTTTGCTGTTTGGGAGTAGGTTACATAGCTTCACAATGTCCAAATAAGAAGACCATGATAGTACATGTTGATGAAGAAGTGGAAACTGAAAGTGAGAGTGATAATGACTAGATGCCACAACTTGAGAATGCTTGTGATAATGAGGTGGAGTACTCGGTGAAGGGAGAGATACTTATAGCTTGGCATGCTCTAAGTGCTCAAGTTACGGAAGATGACATGGAACAACAAAAGGAGAATGAGAATCAAATGAAATTGAAAAGAGAGAATGAGTTGAAAAAAACTTGTGAGATGAGTTCAAAAAAAGATGAGAAAGAGGAGTGTAAAAAGAGAAAATAGAGTGAAAAAGAGAAAGAGAGCGAAAAAAATAAGAGAAAAATAGAAAAACAAGTGAGTTTTTATGCTAAGGTGAGTGATGTCAAAAGTTTTTTTTATATACAAATCAGCCTATATTTATACTCTTATACAAAGAGACTTGTTTTACTACTAACGAAATTGACAATCTTTGCCTAGTGTTGTTGTTTATTTGTTACAGGAATATAAGGACATGTTTCATAACGATGTGCATAGAGGATGTCTTCCTAATAGAGGGATCATACATCAAATCAATTTTGTGGCCGGCGCAATGATTGCTAACCAACCAACCTATGGGCATAATTCGGAGGAGACAAAGGAACTTCAAAAGCAAGTTGAGGAGTTGATGGCCAAAGGACACATATGAGAAAGCATGAGTCCGTGTGCGGTACGAGTGTTATTTGTGCCTAGGAAGGATGGGACTTAGTGAACGTTTGATGATTTCCGAACTATTAACAACACTATCGTGAAGATTCAAGGACGAATCCTTTTGAAGAGAAGAAGAATGATAAGAATCAATGAGCACCATCAGAGGATCCTTTACATATTTAAGTTGGGCCTATTATTAGGGCAGATCAAAGAAAAATCAATGCAACACTTAATGGGCTAATTCAAGGGACTTGACTAATATCTACAATAGTTAAAGCCAAATTAGGCCTATCGGACAATCAAAACCTAATTCATCTCATCAAGACAAGTGAAGTGGCTTAAACATGAACTTAAATGGGCTAAGGCATGAAGACCACGAAATTCAACATATTTATTTTATTTATTAGTCTTTTAATTTTAATTTAGGATATTTATTTGATGATTTGTAAGGCTTGATTGCCAAGTAATCTTTTCTTTTTTAGATTAGAAATTAGTCCTTTCCTTTTTAGATTAGGAGTAGGGTTTCCTTATTTCTCTAGGATTCCTTAGGTTATGTTTGGATAGAGGATTTGTAGGAAGGATTTCAATTGGTTAGGGGATTTTGAAATCCTCTTTTGACAAATCCTTTATTTGGGTAATAGGAGAAATGATTTGACAAATCTACTCAACCCAAGGATTTCCAAAATCACATCCACGATCTTACGACGAACAGACCAGTTTCTCAACGACGATTGGATCTTCGCGACGACGACCGGAGATTCGCGATGACCACCAGCGCTTCGAGACGATGATCAGATCTTCACGATGACGACTGGAGCTTTGTGACGACCACCAGCGCTTCACAACGACGAATGGATCTTCGCGATGAACAAACCAGAACTTCTCGACGACCGACGATTAGTGACGACAACTACTTCGCAACGACTGGCGCTTCGCTATGATGACGCTTCTCACCTGATTTCATTTCCATGTTTCTTGCTCGATTGGGGTTGCGAATGTGCTTAGGGTTGCGATTAGGGTTTCAATTGGGACTGTAATGGCTTGGGGTCTTCGATTTCGCTAATGACGTTGGGGTTTTCGATTTCGCCGATGGCTTTGGGGTCTTCAATTTCACCGATGACATTATTTTGTCGTCGACGGTTGCAATTTGGTAGCTTGTTTCTGTTTCTGTTTATTTTATTTTTTTATGTGTGTGTGTATATATATATGTTCCCAAAAGTGGGATCAGAAAAAAAAAAATGTTTTGCTCTAATAAATTTGTTGTTGAAATTTGTTTTAGTTCCAATAATTCTATTTTGTTCCCATAAATTTGTTGTTGAAATTTGGGATTAGGAAAATACTATTTACAAATACTTTACCTATCCAAACAAAAGAATTGTAAATTACACGTTCAAATACTTCAACTCAAATAATTATCCAAATAAGGGATTTGTGAAATCCCTTACCCAAACGCAACCTTATTCCTCTAGGAGTAGGGTTTTCTTTTATATTATATTGTGGCCATCTACTGTTCACCGCCACTGTTCACGAGCACTATTCACTAGCTAGGGTTTTTTTTTTTTTTTTTATCTATTTAAGAGACTTGTATCCCATAGGAAAAAAATATTATTTTTTATTAATATAATTATGAAAGTTTTCTCTTAAGTTCTTCAAAGAACTTTTTCGAACTTATCAAGAATTTCTTGTGGCGTTCAAACCCTATATCTTTGGTTCGTGATTCGTTACAATCATCGGGTCAAGATTGTTCCTTATACTTTTGGTTCGCGTTTCATTCATAAACGTTGGGTCAAGGTAATATATCCTTAATTTTGTATTTTTGTGTTCTTATCTGTTCATTTATAAATTTGATTTAGTTCGATTCTTGCAAAGAAATCCTAAATTGGTTTCGGGTCTCACTGATACTTGGTGAGGTTCGCATCAAGTGCACTATCTTATATTGATCTAGTACATTCAAGATTTAAATCCTAAAATTATTTCTTAGGAGAGTCGAACCTTAGATGACATCAATTCTCAAGATGATCTTAAGACACACTTTTTCATATCGACCTGGTGTATTTAAAATTAAATTTAATATTTAATTTTTTAAGTGTTTTCTAAGAGAATTAAACTCTAATTAAAGAGATGAGATATCTCCTTTTATCAATCGAACTAATCTATATTCTATATGTTATATATAAAAGTGAAAGCTAAGGGTTGAGAATGAATCACAATCAAGTATTATCAATCTCTTTAATCCTATTCTCCCTTTAAATGAAGGGTTAAGATTCAACCAAAACTCATAATAGCTTTATTTATTACCTTTTTTTATTTTATTTTCACTATTTATATAACAATAGAAATAATAATAACCACTACTTATTGTTCATTATTATAATAATGACATTAAAAAAATTAGGTACAAAACTAATAACCTCTCACTCTATATTTTCACTATGTGTATAGTGAAAATTAGGTAATATTGAGATTAATCAAGTAATATTAATTATAACACTTTCTAGCTTGGCACCTTCTCACACTTTTTTTTCCCTATGTGAGTTTTGATAATGTGCAAAATTGCATTAACTAATTGAAGCAGCCAAAAAATAAATAAAATAAATAAATATTTTACATTTACAAAACAAACAAACCCCTAATTGTACCTCAATAGTTCAAACTTTAGTTATACTAGTAAAAAATATATTGACAACATTTATATTAATTCAAATATAAAACAAATAGGTCCATAGAAACTGCAAAATTGCGAAACTATTTAAAATTTTTTAATTTTATAAAAAGCCATAATCAAAACCAAAATCAAAGCCATGAAACTGCAGACCATTATTTTTTATATATAAACACAAATATAACTAAAATATAAAACATAAATTCCAAAATATAAAACCAAATCACAAAATTATTAATTGTCACAATAAACATTTCTAACCATAATTAAAATTCAGCGATACTTAAAATAAACGATTATAATCATAATTGTTAACAATAATATATATATTAAGGGTTAATCTGTAAATATATAAAAAATTAGGTATATATGTCGTACATATATAACTAAAAATATCGGTTTCGTGGTTTGGTTTCATGGTTCGGTTTCGTGGTTCGATTTCATGGTTACAATCTCAAAATCAAAACCAAAACTGTTTCGGTTGCTAATTTCAAAAGCAAAACCGCAGTCAAACCATTTAGTCGGTTTCAAAACCTGACCATTCGGTGCGGTTTATCTCGGTTACCCATTAATTCGATTTTTTTTGCCATCCGTACTTGGACCGAATGAGAGCTCAACAAATGCAATCTTTTTACACCTATTCATCGTAAATAATCTGTCATTTTCCTCCATTAATGTTCACAAAATTCATTATTCTAAATTATTATCTCTTTTAACATTTTATTTAAATAAATTTTAAATGATAAATAAAAAAAGAATTTAAATGTCTATTATTTTTAATAAATATGATATTAAATTAGACAAAATTATTACATTTTCTATTTTATTCTCTCTTGATATGATTTTTTTTTGTTGGTAACCATTATTAAAATTTATAAAAAATACTAATTAAAACACTAAAAGTAAAACTAAACAAAAAAATGGTCTGTCCTTTTAAAAGTACTAAACAACAAAAAATGGGAACTATTATATTGGCTAAAAAACAAACATTAAAAACACAATTAAAAAACTGAAAATAAATAATAATCTTTAATATTTAAAGCTTATTTATTTATTTATTTATTATTATTTTTTTTGTATAAACCTCCGGTATCCGATAATCACACTGGGTTTCGACTAATCCAGATCGAGCCGGGTTGGATTATAAGGGGCATAAAACTCTCCCTACCGAGTTTTAACGCAACTGCATTCCCAAGCCTTGAACCAAGGACTTTAATTAAGTTAGAACAGCCCATCACCAATTGATCTACGCGCTCGGTGGTTTATTTATTTATCCCCTTTTAACATTTTATTTAAATAAACTAAAATATTATCTATAATCGATCAAGTAATTTGAGTGTATTTAATTATTATTAATTATTAATACAGTCGATTTAATGAGTTTTATCTAGGGGTGTTCATGGTTCGGTTCGGTGCGGTTTTGGAGATTTTCAGTCCCTGAACCGAGGTCCTCGGTTTTCATCATCTGGAAACTGCTCCCTGACGGTTCAGTTTTCATGTTTAAAGAAAACCAGATATGCGGTTTTTGGGCGGTTTCGGTGCGGTTGCGGTTTTGCTCGAGAGAAGTAGGAGCGAGAACAACCGTAGGCAAAAAAAACACAAACTAGAGCAACACAAAATCGGAAATAGAAACCCAGCAACACAAAACTCAAAACACACAAACCATATCTGTAACAAATAGAGAGAAACATACCAGATCTGCTAAGGCAACACGGATTTGCGAGCTACCAGACTGGAATTTCAACGGTTTGATCTCGTGGCATTCAAGTAGCGGTGTTCTCGCGATGTTTAGGGTTGCTAATCTTGCAATCAAGGTTGACATGGTGCGATTGGGGCTGCGATGGTTGCGATTTAGGGTTGCGATCTGTTCTCGCGACAAAGAATGAGAGCTGTGATTCGACGATTACAGTCGCCATGGTCCTTGAGACGAGCCAAAGCGTTTACGATTAAGGTTGCCATGGTGCGATTCGTGGGACTGGGAGGAGGAGATTGAGGAAGTGAGGGGACTTGGATTCACTGAGAGCTAAGAGCTGACCGTGAGATTGAGGAAGTAAGGTGGCTAGGGTTGTGTGTAATGATGTGTATATATATAAAACCCCAAAACGACGTCGTTTTGGGGTCTTTGGTGTGGTTCGGTGTGAACCGCGGTTCACGAGCCTTAAACCCGCACACCGAACCGGGTGTGCTGTTTTTTGAGAAATGTAAACTACTCATGGCGGTTTTTTGTGTAGGGGAGGTTTTTTTTTCGTTTTTTTTTTTTGTCGGTTTGGTTCGGTTTTTCGGTTCACCGGTTTTTTTGAACACCCCTAGTCTTATTGTTGTACGTTTTCCAAATCCCTAGGGATATCACTGAAACTTACCCATATAGTTTATCTTTGTTTTTATTATAATTAATTATATATGATTTATCTCTTCCTCGCCTTCTCTCTATCGTACCATTTAATAAAATTTTCTCTCTGCATCTATTAATTATATATAAAATTTATTAAATTTCAGTTACTCAAAAGAGTATTTCAATAATTTTTAACCAAATAATAGAAATTAATAAATAATATAAAAAAGACCTCTTATATTATTTTAAAATCATTATTTGAAAAACATAAAGTTAAACAATTGAAAAAACCCTCTAGGAATTGTTTAAACAATTGAAAAAATCCTTTAGGAATTGTTTACTTAATATTTACTATTTCGAAAAAATAAATATTAGTCAATTAATAATTTTAGAGGTCGACATTAGTAGTTTTATAAGTTATTTTTTTTTAACATTTCTTAATAAATTTATTTTTTCTATATTCTCATAAAATGTATTAGATATAAAATTAAATGATTAATTGTATCTAGGAACAATATTCAATTTTTTTTTTAAAACTGCATACTATGCGATTCTAAAATTAGTAAGAAACCATATATAAAGTCATACATACATTTTAAACGACTAATTTAAATTTCAACACTCCAAACACAAGCTACATGGTCATGGAGCTCAATGTCTTTGTATACTACTAAGACCGATCAAACACTAATGAATCACAATGCCTAATAACCGTTCAATTTAATCAAATATTTTATTTGGACTCCAGAAAAACTCTCTTTCACAATTCACACTTATTGTGCTCACATGCACTAATATTTTATTTTATTTTATTTTTCTGAAAAAGAAATGAAAATTTGTTTTCTCTGTTGCAGATGTGTACCCAGGAAAAATAAATAGAGGGGATAAAATTAAATTATTATTGAAAAATTACTTATATATATAACTATTTATTAAATTATTTTTCTAGAGTTTTATAAGTTATGCAGTTAGAGAGTCTCCCAATATCTTAGTGCATTAATGCTACATTTATGGTGTCTTTCCAGATTCTTTTAATTTTCAAAACTTTTGATACTTTGTAATATTCTTCATTTATTTTGTGTCTTTAATCTTGTATGTTTTGAGATCATATAAATAGATACTCCTACAAACTTTGTGAATCATTCACAATTTCATATATACATATTTTATATTTAGCAAAGACCTGTGTCATCTTGGTGGAGTTTCGGAGTCTGCTAATTCTGCAAAGTTAGAGTGAACCAAATAATTAAATCGGGTTATTGTATTCAAGATGAGATAAGTCAAAGATAAAATTTGTTGTACTGGTCTTAAGGCGTTGCCAACCACAAATGACTTGAGTCTTTTTAAAGAGAACAACATTTTCGTGTCGTAGTCTAATATTAGTTTGTATTTTCTCAAATTAATTTGTATTTTCACAAATAATTTTAAATTACGGAAAAGTGTGTCTGTGTCATCTTACACGCACCACGGCTAATTACCTCTCTAGGCGATATTAAGGACGCACTCCCCCACATCAACATCGTATCATCTGTTTAATGTTTCTACTCATTGTTCCGTTTTTGTTTAAAAAAACTCAAAAAAAAAAAAAAAAAAAAATATGGAAAATTATTAATTTTTATCCTGCTCTTAAATCTTAATTTTTTTTTAAAGAAACGTATATACATAATTATATCTGTTCTGAATTTTTTGAAAAAAAATAAAAATAAAATTGGCCACTTATTTAAAAGGGCAATTGCATGTGCAGGTTGACTTAAAATTGGACATATTTGACAATTCAAATCTTAGTTTGACAAATGCCAATTTTTTTTTAGTAAAAAAGAAATCACAGAAAAACAAGCAAGTCGAAATAAGGAAAACAAAAAATAAAACAAAATATTATGGGCATATGTTAAAAGTTTCTTTTGTCCATTTTAAAAAAAGTTAAAGTCTTCAAGATCCATCGTGGGCGTCTCAAGGATCTTTAACTTGCAATTGCCTTCCACACCCTTTTTTGCAATCAAATCCACACACTGATTTGTCTTCCTCGGAGCAAATTGGATGATGTAATTGTTAATTAGGAGAAGTCTTTTACATTCGTCAATTCATTAGAGTGACTGCATCGACCGAGTTTGTTTCCACTACTACACAAGGGTAGTTTCTGCTAGCCACGATCTTTGTGCCGATGACAATGCTCCTTAGCTCTAATTCCAAAGGCGTACAACTATCAACCGCTCCATAGAATCCCACTTTCCAACATCAGTTGGTGCCTAAATTTGATCTTCAAGGTAGAGTTTATAAAATTGAGGGGTTTATACTACTTATCTCCCCAGTCTTTTTACCGTTAACCAAATATCTCCCATGTCATTTTATAATTACCGATCAACCCCTTATTATTTTTTTTCAAAGACCACTTAGTTCCCTTATAGATAAAAAGTTAATAAATTTTTTATTGTAATAAAAATTTTGCCCTTAACCATTTAAAAATAATTAAATAATTAAAAATTAAAATTCATAAATAACCCCTTAATTTTTTTAATATATTTTCTTCTTTTATTTTTTTCACAATAACATCCATATTCACTCCACCTTTTTCCTTTTTCTTTATGTTGTCTTCTTCTTTATTTCTCCCGCCCTCGCAAGAGAACACTACACCCATCTCATTCCTTTATCTCATTCTCCTCATTCCTCGCCGGAGAACACTCCACCCACCTTCTTCTTTTTCCTCCTCCTTATCATCCTCATCTTCCTGCTATATCTCTCTCTCTCTCTCTTCCCCTAGATTTGTCATGGCGATGGATGGGAGAGAGAGAGAGAGAGAGAGAGCTTAAGCACATGTCGGTGGCAAAAGAAAGACCCAAGCCACACAGTTCCCATCTCTGTTCACGAATATCACGATGGGTTTTCTAGAGAGGGTGAGTGTGGGGTGGGCACTGGATATTTTTCCATTGGCAGGAGTTGTTCGTCGATTTGTGAGAGATTTGGAGAAGAGATTAGATTCTTGATATTTTTCGTCTAAATTCAACACTCCCTAATCAAGTATTGCCAAACCCAAATACCAAAATTAGAGAAATTGGAGATAGTAATCAAATTGTTGACTCAAAATTGGTTGTTTGCAGGATCAATCGGAGGAGAAACAATAGATTTTTTGTTAGGCTATGGTGATGGGGAGAGACTCGGTGAAGAAGAAATAGAAAAAAAAAAGAAAAAAGAAAAAAGAAAAATAAAACGAATTTTACCCAAAACGAAAAGGGTTTAAAAATATATTTTTAAAAATAGGGGGTGTAATTGATTTTTTTTTTTATAAAAATAGAAGAATAAAAAATATATATTTTTTTTAAATAAGAGAAGGGCATTCATGTTTTTTTACAAGAAAAAGTTGGTCACTGGTATTTTAAAATAACAGGGGAGGTTTGCAATTTTGGGCAAAATGACAAGGAAGGTAAGTACTATAAACCCTAAAATTGAGTATGAAAGTATCCATGTGATTTTCTATTTGATAAATCACCGAGTGAACTTCTGCCCATTTGCTAAGGTCTCTGATAACAACACATTATCAAACCCCAAAGGACTGGCCAAAACTCCGCCGGAGTTGGTCCCTAATGGTTACATTGGTTGCGTTCTTAAAAAGGCTTCTGGTTCCACTATTGCTACCAGCCTAAGTGCTGAGGTGACAAAGAAAATGGAAAAACAACAGAGCACTATTTCTAATCAGGATGAATCGCGCTATGGGCCTTAACTTGTGAAAAAAAGAAGAAGAAGAGAAAATTTAGTCTTAACAAGCCAAATCTCAATGGGCCGATTAAAAACTCTAACAACTTAATTTTTCCTATGGTGATACTGAACAAGATGGGCTTAGATAAGGGGAAAAAAAAACACTAGGAATAACCCTAATCGGGAGGCCCATGTTAGTAAAGGCCCACAATTGAACAGGCCCAATAAAGGTAATATATAAAATTCAAAACTCATGAATCAGATCCCAATCTCTAATATAGGCCCCAATAAAGCACCAGAGAAGCAGGGGATTATTGCCCCGAACAAGAACAAAGCAAGTGGCACGTGTCCCAAGGCTGTTGATCCTGTATTAGCTGGCCAAGTGGTGCCTGCAAGGACGCATTTGGCCCCTTACTGCTGCTGCTCTAAACTCTTTGCCTCCATCCTCTATCACGTCTCCTCAGGTTTTGGCTTTCATAGGTAATCCCATCATCATTCCTAAACACCTCTCTATATCGCTCTCATCCTCATCTTCTTTTTTCTCAACTTTATTTCCTGTCGTTGATACCTAGACTCCATCCCCCCTCCTCCAAAACCTACCCATCGTCTATTCATTAATACCGTAACCCTCCTTCACTTTTAGAACTCAATCTCATACCTTCCTCTTGAAAGACCCTACCTCTATTTTTTTAGAACTAAATGAAGAACTTATTCACCATCTATAGGTATTTTGGGTGGTGGAGAACATAAGGTTGGTGGCAAGGATAATAGGCACATGGAGGATTCAACTGTCTTTCGTGGAAATATTTGTGGAACCAATCAATCCGTGGATTCAGATCCTTTGGAAGTGAAAGCTTTTCCTGGGTGTCCAAGAATCTAAATCTACTTGTGGAACCAATCAGGCCATAAACTCAAATCCTTTGGAAGTGGAAACTTCTCCTAGGTGTCAAAGAATCTAAATCTATTCCCATTCTCCCATTCAGAAGATCCATAAAGATATTATCTTAGAACTGTCATGGAATCATAAATGCTAACTTTAGGAGGATTTTTATGGACTTGTTTAACTCTCACACCCTGATTTGACCATCATTCTTAAAAATAAAGTGGATCTGAACTCTATGGGAAATGTCTTCAATAACCTGGGTTTTATTGCCTCTTGCCACATGGACCCTGTAGGAAGATCTGAGGGAGGAAGGGGAGGGAGAGGGGAGAAGAAAAGGTATATGGATTCTTTGGATGCCTAAGAAGGTATAGGTGCAACAAATCTCTATGAAATATTAGTCCATCCATACCTTAGTAAGTCAAAATAACTTTGATGTCTGGATTATTTATGCTATCTACGCTAACCCGAATCCCAGAGAGAGGAAAAACCTATAGGAGGACATGAATAACTTATCAGAAGAAAATCTTCTCCCTGGATGGTGATCGGTAATTTTAACGAAATTTCCTCCGAGAGTGAATAGTTTGGCCCGTGTAACTCCTCAGATATCGCCGGCATGAATAAATTCAACAATAATATTGACAAGTGTGGCCTCATGTATTTGGGTTCTAGTTGTCCCAAGTTCACTTGGACTAAGACAAATAGAAACGGTATCAAAGTCGATAAAAGGCTCAACAGAGCCATTGCTAATGGGAAATAGTGTGAGACCTTCCCTGATAAGAGTGTGGAAACATTACCACGTATGGATTCTAATCACTCTTATATTTTAATTCACTGCTGCAGTTGAAATACCCCTAAAAAATAGTCCATTCTGCTTTGAAGTTATATGGAAGACCCATGGTAGCTTCAAGGACCTTATGATGATTCATGTTTAAATAAAAAAACTCAAGAATTTCACTACTCATCTTAGAGAGTAGAATTAAAAAAATAATTGGTAATATTTTAAAAATTAAGCATAACATTTTGGCCAAACTAAAAGGTATTCAAAAAGTCCAATACCGTGGTTTCTCTCATAATTTAAAATGCCTCGAAGTGGTGCTTCAAAAGGAGTACAAAGAAATCCTAAGAAAATAAAAGATTCACTGGTTCCAGAAATCTAGAGTTCAATGGTTTAATTTGGGCACTAAAAACATCAATTGTTTCCCACTTAATAACCCTTCAAAGGAGAATGAGAAACAAGATTAATTCTTTAAAACAAAATAATGATTGGGTTAGAAATGATGAAGATCTTAAAACGATAGTGCGAGATTATTTTCTTAATCTATCTAAAGAAGATAATGAAAATAGAGGCTCCCAACTTTTTAGTAACTTTTGCCCCCAAATTGAGTCTGAAATTCATAACCATCTTTTCCTAGATTCCTCTGCTCTGAAGGTTTGTAAAACTTTAAAAAGTATGAAGGACCTCAAAGCTCTTGGACCAGATGGATACCAAGCTATTTTCTTTAAAAGAAATTAGAGTATTTTGTGTATAGATGTCTGAATGTTTGTCTCTAACTATCTCATAAATGGGAAAATACATTATGTTGTTAATAAAACCATGATCTCACTTAACGCTAAAATGGAAATTCATGTAATATATTAGTTAATTTAGACATATCAGTCTTTACAATATTTTTTTATAAAATTATCACCGAACTTCTTGTTGAGAGACTAAGGGCTTGTTTGTTAACTACTTAATTTTTAAGTGCTGAAAATTTAAGTGCTGAAAATTAAGTGCTGAAATTTTAAAAAGGTTGTTTGATAAAATTGTGCTGAAAATTTAAGTGCTGAATTTTTTTTATTTGTTTGATAAGTACAAAATTTGAATGCTGAAAATTGTTTAATTTACATAACTACCCTTGAATCAAGATAATATAATTTTATTAACAAAACCCATCACAAATCATCACAAATACATAACACCACAAACAATCACATTTCTCACATCAAAATAAACATAAAACCAAAACTTGGAAAGGAAATAGAAGTCCCTTGATTTCTCTTTCTTGTTATTGAGAGCAAAAAAAATTGTTTCCAAAAAGAACTCTTAAAAAATCAATCCATAAACTACGCATTGAATAATATAGATTCAGTAAATTAGCAACAACAATCCTATCATTCTCCTTGAGGGCATTCCCTACACAGAGTACAAGTTCTTGGATATGGAAACACTAAAATCAGATATGGGATTATATGAATATTACCTCAGGGAGCATCCTATACCAAGAAATAGCCACAGGGGACCATAGCATGTGTCTTACATAGGCCTTTCACATCATGTGCTTCTAGTTCAATTTCCTAAAGAAGAACAATAAATCCATTTTAATAAAAAAATGGTATTAAATGAAAATTTAAAAATTTCAACACTTCAATTTCTAGTTTTATCAATGAGAAATGCTAAACATCCCAAAAATGAAGACCAAATGCATTTACTACATGCTACTTAAGTATTGAATGCTTGAACTGTAAGAATATTCAATGTCTTTTTCCTATTCATTCATCAAACTATTAACTCCATAATCTCTAATTAACACTAGAAAATGATAGATAAACGATTTTCATTGAACTGTAAGAACATTCAATGTGTGAATGTTCTTTTTCCTATTCATTCATGAAACTATTAACTCCATAATCTTTAATTAACACTAGAAAATGATAGATTGACGATTTTCAAGATTAGTAGTTCTTTTAACGAGCGTCAACAATAAATCAACCTAGTAGGATCTTAAAAAACAAGCCTAAGATCATAACGACATCAATTTCCTGAGGAAAAGTTCAGGGATCAAAATGCAAGAATCAAAAATCAAAAAATAACAATCAATAACTACGGAACCAAATTTAAGCTCAAAATCAACAAAATCAAACCAATCCTCAAATTCGCAGTAAAAATTTGTTGTGGTGGTAGCGATAATAAATATTTTTGGGGTAGTGGTAGTAGTGATTAATTTGATTTGGCGATCAATAATGGTTGTCTTGTTAGTAAATTTTGTGGTGTTGACGCAACGACGGGGTGTTTTTGGTTGTGATGGCGATGATAGTGAATGATTTATGTAGTTGTAGCAGTGATGATAAATATTTGTTATGGTTGTTACCAAAAATGGAATGCTTACCAAAAGGGCATCATCAATAGGTTCATCATGAGCAGAGATCAAGGGCTCCTTTATCACTTGAATGCCTTCATCACAAACCTACTTCCCAGATCAAACAAATAACATAAGACCCTCACCTCTTTAGAAATTGTAATAATTCTTCTTCTATAGATATCAATCAATGGCGGACAGACAAACCTCATAAAACCTTGGAAGAAACATATTCTGCAGACCTCTACCTAACCAATTATTGGAGACGACGACAACAAGATCAACAACAAACTCCAAAAACAAGAAAAATTTATGAATATGAATTGTGTTTATCTGGAAACCCTACCTCGTGAACATAAATTCAGATCTCACAAAACCTATCTCAAAATTCAGATCTCACGGTCGATTTGGAACACCTAAATTCACAAATCAAAACAATTAATCACCAATAAAACATTAGCAAGCAATATGTGTATTCAAGCACAAGTACAAGAGCGGAAAACAAACATTTCAGATTTCAAAAATAGAAAAACTGAAATCTGAATAACGAAGAACATAAATCTCGACTTGGAGAAACGAAATTGAAGAAGAACAAACCTTACCACCGCTTCTCTCTTCTTCGCCTCTCTTCTCAACTTGCTGAAGCTTCTCTTGCTGCCGCCTTTCTTCTAAGCTCGCCTCCATCGCTGTAAGTCGCCGCTCTAGACACAACGAAATCGAGACCTATCGAATGAACACTAAACATAAGAAACTCTTCTATCCCTAAGGGCAAAACGGTCATTTTTTTTTTTTTTTAATTTGAAAAATTGCTGAGCGCCTTCTGCAAAAAAAAAAAAAAAAAGTAAAGGGGGGCTTTGCTGAATTTTTAACTTAATATTTTACTTAATTTTTAAGTTAGCTTAATTAATTAAGTAATTTTCATAACATTTATCAAACACACTTAATTAATTAAGTATTTAATTTAATCAATTTTAAGTACTTAATTTTTTTTTATCAAACATGCCCTAAGACCCCTATTATCCAATCTAGTAGGTCTTATCAAAGTAGTTTTGTGCTTGGTCGTACAACCATGTATAATGTTATTATCACCCAAGAGATCCTTCATTCGCTAAGGAAAACCAAGAATAAAAATGGAGGTACTGTCCTTAAAATTGACCTTGAGAAACTGTATGATAGAATTAGCTTGTCGTTTCTTGAAAAAACCCTTGTGTACTTTAATTTTCCCAATGTTTGGATTAAATTGATCATGTCTTGTGTGGCCAATTCTAAATTAGCTATTCTTTGAAATGGAGAGCCTTTGAATGAGTTCAAACCATCCAGGGGCCTCAAATAGGGAGATCACATTTCCCCCCTACTTATTCACTCATTGTATGGAAAAAACTTTTCTATTTGATCTTGGAGAGTGTTAACAAGAGAACATGGAAGGGGCTTCAGGCTGAGAAGGTGGGGCCGTCCTGTGAGTATTATTTTATGTTTTGATAAAACAATTAATTTGAGTGTTTTGTTTGACATATGGTTTTATTAAGATATGATTACAAAGATTAGTTCAATGATTGGTGAGCAAAAGTGAGAAATCAACTTAAAAGTTTAAGATGATTGCAATTGAAGTTGTTGAAGAATATTTCATGAAACTTTTTTGTATTTCTAGGAAAAATGGCTCAAACTCTTTATAAACCTTTGAAGTAACATGACTAGGATTACACACTGCACTTGAAATTATTTTAATAAATTTATGTTTTATTAAATTTATGGTCAAAAGTGATAAATTATATTTTAAAATAGTCTTTAAGAAAAAATAGAGTTAGAATTGGTCAACTGATTTGAAAAATCAGTCAACTGATTGTAATTTAATTTTGAAAATGTAGTTAAAGTCTGAAAAATCATGTTTCGGTAGATAGTCATAAAGATTGGTTGACTACTAGAAATAGGTTCTAGAAAAGTTGAGAAAAATGGCATTTTGGTCCATTGGTAGACCAGAGGAAAGATATAGGATGTAAATTGGTTGACCGACTCAAAGGCTCCAGTCGACTGAAACATCTTTAAGGGCTAAAATCTTTTTAACATTATATGAAAAATGATCGACTGACCATGAAATTGGTTAATCGATTGGTTATTATTTTTTTAATTGATCTAAACATTATTCAAAGATCTTCTTGCCTTGATTTTCATGTTTAAACATTTTTTTAAACTATTTTTAATGCTTTAAAAGGATTTTTTAATGATTTGGAAATATTTGGAAATATTTTTATTGAAAATGCATGTTAGTCCTTTATTTTTTTTGGATTTCACGGTCTTTTCTGTAAAAACAATTTCTATAATTTTTGGGGCTGAGATCTAAATATTTTTAAGGCTATATCTGGACATTATAAAGGCTAGATTCAAGGTTAAACTAGCCATTATTGGCTAATTTATAAATTGAAGGATTAAGGGAGAGTTGTGGAGAAAGCCTTTAAAAAACTAGTTGTTGGAAGACTTTGATATTTTACCTATTTAAACCTGCAGATTTTAGTTCAAAATTCATCAAGAATATCAGATTTTATAAGATAGAAAAATATATTTTTATGAAAATGTGTTCAGGCAAAATATTCTTAAAAAATCTATATAACGAGAGTGCTAGTCTGATCAAGAAAAATTCTATTAAAGACACTTTGATTGTTTTGTGAAAATCGAGGCTATTGCTATATTGATTAAATTATTCTAAAGAATTATTCTTGATATTTGATTAATATGTGTGCTAAAAATTCTATGCTGAAATTTCGCTTATTTATTTTCGAAAATCTTCTTTCATAATCTGATATCTGGTGTTAATCGATTTTGTGCTTATCTGTTAAATCCAAATTATTTAATTCTCATGCTATTGAGGTTTAGAAAATGGAGGAGATGAATTATCATTCTTGCACTTTATTCTGAAGATTACAATACAGATATACAAGTTGCACCTTTGCTAATTATGGAAAATAAAACAAAGAGAGGTAAATATAATGAATGAATAATATACAACGGGAAGATTCCTAAATTGGCATGAAAATTAGGAAACCAAATCTGGGAATCAATGGTAATAAGGGTGAAGAGAAAAAAAGCGAATTAACTATATTCTTAACACTCTTCCCTCAAGATGGCATTGTGAAGATTCTGAAAACCTATTTTGACAAGTACATCACAAAACAGATATGCTCCAAGAGCTTTCGTAAAGACCTCAGCTAATTGTTGTTTGGAGTAAACAAAGCTAGTACATACTACTCCTTGTTGGATCATTTCACGAATCAAATGACAATCTATTTCGATGTGTTTGGTATGTTCATGAAAGGTTGGATTTGCTGCAATATGTAAGGTAGCTTTGTTATCACAATAAATATGGGTAGGCTGCGAATGATGAATTCTAAGATCCTGTAACAGGTATAATAGCCAACTAACTTCGCAAAAGATTGTCGCCATTGCCTTATACTCCGCTTCAGTAGAAGAGTGAGAAATAGTAGATTGCTTCTTTGATCTCCATGAAATGGGAGAGCTTCTAAGCAAAACACAATACCTTGTGGTCGAACGACGGTAATCGAGACTGTTGGCTCAGTGATCTACCCAAGAGGGGTGAATTGGGTAGTTATAAAAATTAAAATAAATTATCAACTTATAACACTTGAAAATTCAAATAATTAATTTTATCCTAAATTAATTATTATCTTTTATAGCAGCGGATATGTGTTATTTAAACTAGGTGCACACCTAAACAACTGAAAATAAGTGAAGTAAAATTTTAGCATACCATGATGTATACTAATTCACCAAACTATTCTTGGCTAATCCAATCCTCTGAGCCCCATGGAGAGTCACATTCATTAAACTCAAGATTCTTTTCGCAGGTAGGAACCAAACCTTTACACAATAATTTTTTTCACAGGCTCAGAATCAATCTTTACAATTTCCTTTTCCCAGGCTTAGGAATAACTTTATTTTTTTTCCAGACTCAAGATTAACCTAATCCTTTCATAGGCTAAGGATCAAATCTAATTCTTTCATACCTTAGGCTAAGAATCAAACCTTACAAAAATCACTCAAAGTTCATTTTCACTGGTAAGGATGGAACCGTTACAATTCACACAATTTCAATTCTAATTAGGAAGAATTAACCCTATCTATTTTCACGGAAAAAGAGTAACTTAATCTTTTTATATTTAGGAAAAGATCAAATCTCAATCTCTTTACTGAAAGAGATTGAAACCTAGCTACCCTTAATTAGATATTCCCAATAATATCTAATCCACACACAACTCACCAATTACACAAATTGATAAGTTTTTTCCTACTTGGAACTTCTACCATCTTAAATTAATTTAAACTCAATTAATATCCCGATAAATACTAGTGATAAAAATAAAGTGAGAATTTTAAAATCTGATTCTAAATAAATGGGTAGCACATAATTTAGCACGTAATCAGATTTTCACAAGAAATCGTTTCAAAATATTTTCAAGCAATTTAAGTTCAGAAAAATGATTTCAAAGATCTAAAATTCGAAGCAATAAATAATAATATCAAATAGCAATAAAAAGCTTAAGCTTGGAATGATATCACCAAGATACCACCGAATGATTGAAAATTGAATCGCAATGAAACTTTAGATTGGTGATAGCAACAAATTCTGCACATTTCTTCAAGAACTTTTCTCAATGATAATCTCACAATAATCTCAGTATAATTTTAGTATAATAACTTTCAGAAAACTCAGGAATTGAATAGCTCTTGAAAAAATTGGATAATTGGGATCACTCCAAATGAAAAACGTAGGTCTATATATAATGATTTGAAACGGGCCCTCCAATGGCTAGTTTCCACATATCATGACACTTAATTGCTCATATAGACCCTTTATATTGATATGACTCAATCCTGGTTTAATTCACTTAATTATAGCTTTTAAATTATTTAATTTAGTCTCTCAAATATTTTTCAATCTCAAATTGATAATATAGGAAGTATTAAACGTACTTAATTGAGAACCACACCAAATATATGTACTATATCTATAGGGATATTTAAATAACTATGTTATATCTAAAAAATATTCAAATTCTCAGAATCTCTCCAA
The DNA here is from genome assembly GCA_016647705.1 of Eucommia ulmoides. NCBI lineage: Eukaryota > Viridiplantae > Streptophyta > Magnoliopsida > Garryales > Eucommiaceae > Eucommia > Eucommia ulmoides. Next base: position 42,442,444 of record CM028332.1, on the reverse strand, counting down.
GATATCAACCAAAAAACGGCTAATAACGGTAACTTTTTGATTAAATCCATGAAATCCTCTAAACCTGAAACAGACCCATCGGTTGATAGACCAAATGCCATAAGTTGACCGATCAATTCAGGTTATAGCCCAAGCCAAAAATACTGGCCAGTCGGTCGACCGATCTTCCATGTATCGGTTGACCGATCGATTCAATATGCTTCCCAAGCCATTTCTCGGCTATGGTCGGTCGATCGATCCTCTATGATCTGTCGACTGATCGATTCAGAGAGTTCATGTATTGGCCATAGGTTGACCGATCTCTCCTCGGTCAGTTGACCAATCGATCTAGAGACTTCACCATTTCCCAGTTTTTTCTCATCGGTTGACCAATCCATATTGCTCGGTTGACCTATCCTTGCTGGAACTCTCCTCATTAATTAATTTTAACACCAATCTTTGACGTTTTTGTCCTTTTAACCGATTTCTTTACCAACTAACTTAATTGACACTTATTAATCAATTTTAAGCTCTAATCTTTCTTAAGTCAATATTTCTTCTTTAATTTCACATTGGAGCAAATATGTTAACTAATTAGGATCCTAATAAAAACACACATAGATATAAATTCATTTTTTTGTCGTGTGTGATCCTAATCGGGATACATTAAGAGTAAAAATTAACCTGAGTTGTTTTCACCTAGATTCTTCAAAATCTTCATTCTCTTAATACTTGTCTCTTTGTCAGTCTCTTGCATCCTTAACCATCTTCAACAATTTCTTCATGACAATCATCAATGGAGCTTTTACACTGAAACACTCAATAAACTCATTAGTTCCATAAAAAAAATCAACATTTAATTGTCCATCAAAATCTTAGGATCAATAGGGACAACTTGCCCAATTTGTATCGCAGTAGGCATGAAGTTACAGTGAACTAGATGTTGAAAGAAGAATCCTTTAGTTGAGATAACTCTTTAAATAATGCAAAACTTGTATTATTGCCGGATTGTGCAGTTGACAAGGTTCCCCAAGAAACTAACTAAGAACTTGTACACAATAGGTAATATATGGTCGTGTTACTGTGAGATAGAGCAAAAGATCAACCAAGCTCTTGTAAGATGTTGGATCTAAAATAAGTTCTCCATCGGTCTTACTCAATCGAAGATTTTACTCCATTGGAGTTGTTGAAGAAAATGTGCCAAGAAGACCAAACTCTTCAAGTAACTCAAGAACGTACTTTCGTTGGCTTAGATAAATACCCACTTTTGATCGGGCGATTTCTATACCAAGAAATTCTTTTAGAACACCAAGATCTTGCACTTTGAAATGACTTCGAAAGGTTTCCTTTAGGTTTTGAATATCCTCAAGATTATCACCTGTAATAATAATGTCATCGATGTATACAAGGATAATAGTAAGAGAATTGTTGGTTATCTTTGTAAATAATGAATAATCTGCCTTTGACTGTTGGTAACCGACTCCTATCAACTTGCTAGAAAGCTTGGCAAACCATTGGTGAGAAGCTTGTTTGAGACCATAGAGGGACTTTCGAAGCTTACAAACAACATTGCTAGTGCCATGATGTTGAAAACCTTGTGGAAGCCGCATGTAAACCTTCTCATTCAAATCCCCATGAAGAAAACATTGCTAATGTCAAGTTGGTGGAGATGTCAGTTTTTAACATATGCAATGGCTAGTAAACATCGCATTATTGTGAGTTTGGCTACTGGTGTAAAGGTTTCTTGGTAATCAAGTCCTTCTTGCTAATTGTATCCTTTTGAAACTAATCAAGATTTATAGCGCTCAACAGTACCATCTGGTTGATACTTGATCTTGTAGACCCATTTGCAGCCAATGGTTTGTTTGTCAGGTGGTAGTGGCATAAGCACCCAAGTTTGATTAGCTTCTAAGGCTTCGATTTCCTCTGGCTTGGCCTTTCTCCAGTTCACATCAAGCATTGCTTGTTTGAAGGTCTTTGGTTCCTGGCTAGTAGAAATGGAAGCTAAAAAAGAACGATGCATTGGAGGGAATTTTTGATAAGACAATTTTTTTTTTTTTTTTTTTTTTTTTTTGTAGTGGATGAGAAGTACTTACAGGATTAAAAGAAGACTTTGCTGCAGGTAGATCACATGTCACCAATTGACAATGATAGTCTTTGAGGTAAAAAGGAGGGCGAGACTCACGACTAGATCGTCGAATTGATGGTGAGGGATTTTCTTGCATTAGAACATCAGGATATTGGTGATCTTGTGTTTCAAGTGATGTTTCAACTTGTGGAGGTGACACAATATCGTTATTGGTCTCACTGTTGTAACATGGAAGAACAAGCTAATTTGGAGGCATATTTATTTCTTGATGAGAATGGAAAATATTTTCTCTGAATTGAACATCTCGAGTAATAAAAATTTGGTTGGTTTCAAGATAAAAAACTTTATATCCTTTTTGACCGTAAGGTAACCAATGAAGATGCAACGAGATGCTCTAAGATCAAACTTTGTCTTTGAACCACTCGTATTTGTTGCATACTTATCCCCGAAAGAATAGAGGTCCTCAATTTATTCCGAATTTTAGCCACAAGGATCTCGACAGAATAATATATATGTACATATATGTAGTGGCAATTCACAAGCTCGTGACTTAGTGCCAGGCTATGATCTAGACTACTGCAGAAAAGTAAAAGTCAGTTGTTAGTAGTTAGTAGTCCTTTGTTGGAAGTTTATTTTGAGTTAATTGGAGTTCGGTTTCATGTGTTCTTGAGAGAATCAAAGATGCTATACATAATGCATAGTGTTCTTGATGTTCTTGACATGTTTTTGATGTTTTTAATATGAACTTGATTTTTTGACATGTTCTTGATGTTTTTAGCATGTTTTTTTTTTTTTTTTTTTTTTAATATATTTACACTATGTACATGATTTATGCATCTAAGAACTAACCAAATATGCCATATATAAGTAAAATAATGATATTTAAACAAACTTAAAGAGCGGTTTAAGTGGACTAACCTAACTTAGGGGAGTGGTCTTTCCCTAAGTGTTTTTCTTCTTCTACTTCTTTGATCTTCTTGGTTATTCTTGATCATTCCTCGACCACTTATTGAGATATTATTCTAAGAATCCCAAGAATACCTTTTTGAAGCCTTTTTGACAATATTTGAGAGTGTTTTTGAAGTAAAAATCTTGAGAATTCCCAAAACCCGAGAGAGAATTTCGAGACTAGAGAGAGAAGTTCTTGGTTCAAGCCTTTCGGAATGAAAAAAACAAGCTGCTATTTATAGGCACGGGGAGCATGCGCAGTCCCCAATGCATAGGCCTACCAAACCTTTTCCTTAGGGTCTGTTTGGTCTAGGTGCAATCTTTTGATGTCTCTCACTTTCATGGTTAGAGCCAAAACTTAAAGATTTACTAAGATTCTCTATGATTTTGTACTGATTGCAGAATCTTCAAAATATCTAGGTAATGATTGCTCATAATTACTAATCATTACTCATCATTATCCATCATTGCTTGGCACATGGGTCATTTAATGATTGATGTGATGTTTTCTGGTTTGGTTTGTTTGCTAAGTATTAGTTACTCGAAGTAATTCGGTTACTTTCAATAAATGTCCTTTGATGTTCAATGAATGTAGTCTCTACATGTCACTTATGTATTGAATGCTTGATTTGATATTTGATTTGATGGGCAATTAAAGCCTTTGATAGGATGGAAAATGAGTCAGTTAGTCTTGTAACCGTTTAGTTACTTTTGAAGTAACTGAGTTTCCTTAAGATTTTGATGAAAATATCTTCATTCTTTGAATGTAGTCTTAAAAGGTTATTTCAAGCATTAAATTCTTGACGTGACCTTGATTTGATGGTTCATTTATTCCATGATGTGATGGGAAACCAATTCGGTTAGTTTTGTAATCGTTAATTACTTTTTAAGTAACTAGGTTTCTATCCTAGATATTTTGCTAGAAATATATTGAAAATATCTTCTCATTAAATGATCATTAATGAGGCATTTAATTCTTTATGTGGCCTTGATGTGATGGGCCTTAAATGTTTGTCATGATGACATTCAATTTATTTGTTTTTGAACCGTGTCTTAAGCATTAGTTACTTTGGGTAACTAGATTGGTAATGGTAGTTCTTTGGTTTAATCAAGGATTTTAGCTTGATTTCTTGAGGATTAATACTTTAAACAAAAATTTAAATAAGTATTTTTGGGTGTAAAAAAGACGAAATTGGTGATAGTAAAAGTTTCAGGGGTCAAAACAAAAAATAAGGGTAATTGGTAAAATTTTCTTAATTTAAAGGGTAGTAACTAATTTTTATTTATATTAAACGTGATTTCATGAAAATTAACCTTTAATAATCTCATTTTAGTCTCCCTTGACTTTAGAAATTTCGAGATTGATCCGAAACTTTTACTTGTACCGAATTCAGTCAAATTGACAATTTTATATTTTCATGTGTTTTTTGTCATTTTTTTTTTGTAGTATCTAATGTAATATAAGACATAATTTTTTTCCCTTCAAACCTTAGTTTAAAGTTTATTCGAACTTACGCTTTCAATCAAATACTAAATGGATTGGACAAAATGCTGTGTTTACACACATCCAGATCCTGGTTCCTCTGGTCCATTTGGATCATACTATTCTCTACCGTCTCTTGGTCCATCTAGCTCATCTGGTTCATATTATCCATAATTTGGTCATGGTCCTTATTGATACTGTTTCATTTTTATAATATTTAAACTTGATTAACCTTGGGATACATTGTTACTATAATAGTTATTTCTAGTATTTGGATGTTTTAGAATTGGATATTTGAAGTTTTGATGAGCTTTAATTAAATATGTTATGATTTTAGAAACTCATCTTGATCACAAGTGATCCTTAATTAATAATTATGTTTGTTGATCCCAAGATTTTGATGAACAATTAAGTATTGATGTTTTGATGGAACTAATGTTTGATCAAGTGTTTCAGTGATTTAAAGTTCTAGTAATGAAGATGTCAAATGGAATGGATGCTGAATGAAGATATCAAGATGATGAACAAGTATTAAGAGTTTGAAGAAATTAGGAAAAACAATCCAGGTAAATATTAACTCTTAATATCCCATTTAGGAACACGCACATGACACAAAATGAATCTTATATTTGATGTGTGTTTTTGCTAAGTATATTTATTTGCTCCTATGTGAATTAAAAAGAAATATTTTTGAATGACTAAAATGGAATATAAGAATATTAGTGGAACTTATTTAAATATAAAAATGGATAAATGGATGAAATTGTAAAAGAAAGTAGGTTAAAAACGAGATCAAAGAAGTGATTCAAAAGGAGGCAGTCGACTGAGGAGTCGACCGGAGAAGGAAGATGAAACATCCTGAATTGAAGAGTCGACCGACCGGTCGACCTATAAAAATATTTGAACTCTCTAAATCTGTGAGTCAATCAAGCGGCCGACCGGTGAAAGCATGACAAACTCTCTGAATCTGCGAGTCGACCAAGTAGTCGACCTATGATTGCTGCGACGATGGTTTGGCTACAAGCGGCGTTGGGCAGTCGACTGAATGTACTGGTTTAGGATATTGTTTGATCCGATTTTAAATTCAAAAGTAGCCATTTTTGGTTAGGATTTGAGAGAGATTTAAGGGATATTTTCTATGTTTAAGATATGGTTCATATACTAATTAAATCATTTCAATATGGTTCATTAAATATTAATGTTTCTCAATTTGGTAATTAAAATAGATTCTACACATATTTATTTTGATTGAGAAATACTTTGAGGATTTAATTGAGAGTTTTAAAAGTTGTTATTAAGTGCAATTGAACCTAAATGAAGTCCTTATGTTATAAGGGGTCTATAAGAGTATTTTATTGTCATGACACTTATGAACTAGCCGTTAGGAGGCTAATTACATATGCCTTTAAATAGACCTATGAATTTTATTAGTAATTAAGCAGAAAACAAGAGAGAAATCATATCATATTATTTGTGAGCTTTTATAAGAGTTATCCTTTTGAAATATTGTGAGTTTTTTTGAGAGACGATCTTGAAGATCAACTACTATTAATTTATGTTGCTACCGGATCTGAAGTTACATTGTTTTATTTATTCTTTCTGTGGATTTCAGGTGAGATTTTTTCAATTATATTATTTCATTGCATTATTTGGTTATTGTTTGGAAATTGATCTTAGAAATTATTTTTGATTTTTGAAGAAAATATTTTTATAAACAATTTCTTGAATCTGATTACGTGCTCCAATTTGCTACCCATATCTTGTTAAAATCAGATTTTTAGATCTCACGTTTTTCTATCACTAGTTGGGATATTAATTGAGTTATTGTTTATCTGGGGTGGTTGAAGCTCCGAGTGAGATTTCTTTCTTATCAATTTTTGTATTAGTGAGTTGTGATGGATTAAATACTGTTGGGGGTATTTAATCAAGGGTAGCCAGGTTTCAGTCTCTTCCTGTAAAGAGATTGAAGTAATAATTCTTCCTGGATAGAATTGCATTGTGAGTGATTTGTAAATGTTCCATCCTTACCTGTGAAAAAGATAGTTGGAGTGTTTTGTGAGGTTTTGATTCTTAAGCCATAGTGATAAAAAGAATTAGGTTAATCTTTAGCTTGTAAAAAGATAGGTTATTCTTGAGCCTGTAAAAAGTAGAGGTTATTCCTGAGCTTGGGAAAAAGAAATTGTAAAGGTTAATTCTAAGCATGTAAAAGAATTGGTGTGCGGGTTTGGTTCTTATCTTTAAAGGGATCTTAAGAATTAGTGGGTGCGAATCTCTGTGGAGCTTAGAGGACTGGACTAGCCAAGAATAGCTTGGTGAACCAGGATATATCTTGGTGTGCTGCATTATTAATTTGTTTATTTTTGTTGTTTGGGTATGCACTTAGATTGATTATATTATTCCACTGTGGTATAAAGATAATAATTAATTTAGGCAGAAAATTAATTATTTGATTTATTCAAATTTTATTTTGATATATTTTTAATTACCCAATTCATCCCCCTTTGGGTATTCTAGTGGGTCAACAATGTTATTGTAGATTGTAAACTAATTCATTATATTGTCAGTATAACAATCTTATATATATATATTGTGGATTTTAAGTTATGATTATTAAGTAATCCAAAATTCAATCATTTTCAAATATTCTCCCCTCCCAATTTTTGAGATGACACAAGGCTAAAGTATAATGTTTTCTGTTTCAAGTTCTTCTGAAATTCATATCATTCATGCATATATTCATTAAGTTACTTAAAATAATTGGCATATTTCTCATTATGGTCTTGAAATTGTTTAACCAAACATGCTCCATATTCAGGGATAACGTGGTAGATATTAATTTTGAGAAAACATCGAGTTAATTGTTATCATAAAAAAAAGGGAATATTGTTAACTCTGAGTATTATTTGATAATTTTTTGAAACAGTTAACTTGAGTGTTTTGTTGGACTATTACAGAGATTAATTCAAATGATTAATAAGCAAAAATCAGAACTCAATGTAAAAGTTCAAGATGATTGCAATGGAAGTTGTTGAAGAATATTTCATGTCTTTTTTTTTTTCTTTTTTTTTTTTTTTTTTTTTTTTTTTGTATTTATAGGTAAAACGATTCAAACTCTTTGTAAACTCTTCATGCAACTTGACTAGGATCATACACCGTACTTGAAATTATTTTAATAAGTTTATGTGATTAAATTTATGGTAAAAAATGATAAATTATATTTTAAAAGAATTTTTTTTTGTAGAAAAAAAGGAGTTCTAATCAGTTAACTTATTTAAACAAGTAAACAACTGATTGTAACTGATTTTTAAAAAAGTAATTAAAGGATGAAAAACCATGTTTCGGTCGACTGTCAAAAACAGGTTCTAGAAAAGTTGAGAAAAATGGAATTTTATTCGAATGATAGACTAGAGGGAAGATACATGATATAAATCAGTCGATTGAATCAAGGTACCAATTGGCAGAAACATCTTGAAGGGCAGATTTTTTTTTAATGTTATACAGAAATGGTTGACTGACCATGAAACTGGTTGGTCGATTGTTTATTATTTTTTTAATTAATCTAAACCTTATTCAAAGATATTCTTGCCTCGATATTCATGTTTAAATTGTAAATTTTTTAAAAATATTTTTACTGAAATTCTATATTAGTCCTTCATATTTCAGATTTGCAATTGTTTTGGTAATTTTTTTTTTCGATAATTTTTGGGGTTGAGATCTAAATATTTTTAAGGTTGTATCTAGATATTATAAGGGTTGGATTCAAGGTCAAACTAGACATTATTGGTTGATTTAACCATTGGATTTCAGTTCAAAATTCATCAAGAATATCAGATTTTCTAAGATAGAAAAATATATTTTTTTGAAACAAAATTTGAGACAAAATATTCTTGAAAAATCTATATCGAGAGAGTACTAGTCTGATCAAGAAATATTATATCAAACACACGTTGATTGTTCTGTGAAAACCATGGCTATTGCAATCTTGCTTAATCAATATGAAGAAATCTTGGTTTGATTGTTCTAATTATTATTCTTCATTTTTTGATTAATCTGTGCGCTCAAAATTGTATACTTAAATTTTTCTTAATTATCTTTCTATTTTGAACCTGCGATATTTGTGAAAAATTGTTTTTGAATTTTTTGAATATTTTTTTATTGAAAATCTTCTTTCATAAAATAAAATGATTTATGATATCTGGTGTCAATTTTGTGCTTATTTCAGATTATTTCATTATCATGTTCTTAAAACTAATAAACACTTCTATCACTAAATCGGATATCTATAGAGTTTATATTGATTTGTGTTGGAAGAAGTATTTGTGAGAATAAACTTATATTTTTTGTATTCGTGAATTCGTAGATGAGGCCTAAATGCAAGTGGTCTAGGTAAGAGTTTTGATTAGATATAAAGGGAACTTATTTAATCAGGGTTTGTAAGGGTTGAATTCTTTCCCGTGAAACGGATTAGTGTGAGATTTGATTCTTACCTCGAAAAAAAGAATAGGATTGGTTTAGTGGATTGAATTCCCTATATGAGAGATTAGGGGTGTAGATGTAGGCAATGGTAGCTTGCCCAACTACTCTAAATCTCGTGTGTTAATTTTTCTATCGCTTACTTGTTTGTATGTGCAATAGTTTTCAATTTTCCACATTATAATTAAGATAAAATTAATTAAGAATAATTAATTATAATTAAATCTTTGAAGTACCCAATTCACCTCTCTCTTGAGTTGATATTTTGGGCTAACAAGTTCATTTCCCACATGTTATTCACGAATGCTTTAATTTTTTTCCCCTAGAGTCAATGATAAAAAGGTTAATTGATAAAAAGGTTAATTTAATTCTTGACAGTGGAAATAAATTTTATGAGGCTTCTAGTAAAAAAATCAATTTAAAAAAAATCTAAGGTTTTTTTGTAGCCCTCAATATCCCTTTGTTGCGGGACAAGGAAATTAGTGGAAGTCTTAATATGAGTCTGACTAATGATCTTAGCATTTATTTAGGATTTTCCTTGATTCATGGTATACTTAATAAATTACATCTTAATCATGTACTTCCAAAAATGTAAACCAGTCTATCTAAATGAAAAGCTAATATGATTTCTGTGGTGAGTAGGATTGTGCTTATCAAAGCTGTCACATTTACTATTCCCAACTATTCTATGCAAATCATTCTCCTTCCCGTTAAAGTGTGTGACAAAATTGTCAAATTGAATCGTAATTTTCTTTGGGAGGATACTGATAATAAAAAAAAAAAATATCATCTTGTAAGTTGGGAGAATGTGACCAAAGAAGAAGGGGGTTTAGGGATAAAAAAATCAGATAAAATAATAAAGTTTACCTTACTAAATTAGGTTAGAAGATTGCCTCTGACGATCAAAGTCTTTGGGCTAGGGTTATTAGAAATAATACTCACTTGAAAGTAACCCTTTCTTGTGGAAAAAGAAAGTGGGGAGTTCTCATATCTGGAGAGGTATCCTTGTCTCTAAAAATCTTCTCCATAAAGGAATGAAATGGAAAATAGAAAATGGATCTTTTGTTAACTTGTGGATAGATTGGTGGTGTAGGGATAAACTTTTACGAAACTAGGATATTCAAGACAGTTGCGATCTTAAGGTGGCTGACATTGTGGATGATGAGGTCAATTGGTACTTAGCCCCAATCTTACATCTAATCGATAATAATATTAAGGACGCCATTCTCAAAATGAATCCCCCAGATTTTTCTCTTAAGGATAAACCCTTTGGGACCTTGAAAATCCTTGCTTTTTCTCTGTTAAATATTTTGGACTGTGTTTCATAAAAAAACTTATTACAAATAAATTCAGAGTTGTTAGGAGTACAGACACTTCCAATCTTTGCCAGAGGTTCCATTAAGGATATTGACGATGCTGTTAGAAAATATCCAAAAACCTTGGCTGTTTGGGCTCAGGTGGGTTTTAAAATATTTTGGAATCAACTCACTAGCTTGGATGTTGGGTCATGGATTTAAAAAAAATCTAAAATGAAGTATCTCTGACCTTAAATTCTACCTCTTCATCGCTACTATTTGGGAAATCTGGAAGGATAAGAATAAGGAGGTCATTGAAGGAACTTGTAATTCTACAAAGGATATCCTTTGTAGAATAGCATGTGTTGACCCTAAAGGTTTTGATGAACTAATTAATGTTGATATTTTGAGGAACTAACTCGTTTAGCCACTATTACATATTTTAGTTCATGTGATTCAATGAGAAAATATTTTAGAGAGATGAAAAAGATCGAGATGGTTGCAAGGAATACATTGAATATTTTTTCGAGCAAGAAGATTTTTTATTTTATTTTATTTCGAGGTAAAACACCTCAATTCTTCTTACACTCTTAATGCAAGCCGATTAGGATCATGCACGACACTTAAAAATAATTCAAAATATTTGAAATATGGTAAGAAGTGATAAATTTAAATGTCCAAATGATTTTCTTAAAAGTTCGATCAAAAAAATGTTTGAAAAAGTCAAAATTGCATTTTTTTCTACCTGAACGGTTGACCTGCCACAAGCGACTTAATGATTCAGGATTGGTGTTTTTGGATATTAGGCTAATTAGACGATCGAATGGATGAATGAATTATTCAAAGCCTAAAACAGTCAACCTCCCAGTCAACTGATCAGTGTCCAATGGCTAGAAAATCTAGACGTTGAGGGTCAACCGATCGGTTACTGGATGCACCAATCAACCAATATTACAGAATTAAGATCTTTGACTTCTACCCATTTTTCATGGATTTTAAAATTTTAATATTATATTTTAATGATTTTTTTACTATATTTCAAAGATATATCATATATTTTGATATTTAGTTCACATATTCTCGAATTCTTTGATTTATATTGAGAACACTTCTTTCTATCCTTTACTGTTAAATCAAAATATTTTTGAGTACTAATCTAAATACTTTTAAGGGCTAATTTATGGTCAAACTATCCATTGTAATCTAGATTAAAATAAGGGGTCTAAAAGAGTAAATTCTGACAATATCTTTTAAAAATAGCCGTTATTGGATATCTTTGAAATTCCTATAATTAGACATGTGAATTTTGAATTGATTTGATCTTGAACATTACTACTTTTGCTGAATTTTCATAGAGAATATTTTAGGTCTAAGATATGGGAGAAATTTATATGATTTTATTTGACCTTGTGATTTAATCCTTATATTTTCTGTTTTTGTGATATTTTTGATAAAATTATTTCTACTCTTTGATTGACTTAGATACAATTATTTTTGGGACTAAATTGATAGTTTTAAAAGTTATATGTTTGGTCAAATATATAAGTTATAAATCTATTTTATATATGAGGTCTATATGTGCTATTTTTTTTTATATATCTTTTGAAAACTAGTCGTTAAAGACTATATTTAAAATCTTTTTATATAGACTGCAAAATTCATTGTAAATTATCAAGAATACATATAATTTCATATTTCTAAAAGAGATAGATCATATTTTTTCTGAAATATTTTTTGAGAAAATATTTTGTGAAATATTCTTGATCGAGAAAAGATATTTATTGAAAATCGTGTTTAATTCTACAACGCTGTTATTCATATCTTTCTCAATGAAATCCTGGTGAGATATTTTTATTTATATATGCTTTCTTAAATTGATTATGATCTATGTAATTCATAAATATATCTAAATATTTGAGTCTGTTATATATGTGTTACGAAAATTGTTTTCATTGTTGAATATCTTGAAAATCTTTTTAAACAATTTTTGTTTGAAAATCTAATTGCTTAAATATTTGTGCGTTATTTTCTATAAATCATATTTAGTTTCTCACACATTTCTATCACTAGCCTATTGGGGCATAAATTGAGTTCAATTTTGAATTGAGATGGTAGAAGCTCATATGAAAGAAAATAATTATTTTTTGTATTTGTGAGTTATAACTTAGACCTAAAGTACATGGTCTAAGTAAGAGTAGATTATGCATAAATGAACCTTGCCTAATCAGTCAGTCGGTGAAAAATATAGGGTTAATATTTAACATATGAAAAAGATAGGGTTTGTCTTTAACCTAGAAAAAAGATATGTTTGATTCTGAGCCTACTTTTCAGCCTGGTAAAAAGATTGTAAATGTTTGATTCTGAGCATGTAAAATAATTAGGTTATTCCTGCACATGTGAAAAGAAAATTGAAAATGTTTGGTTCATACTTGGTAAATGGATCATGTCTAGTGGATTGTGAAATCCATGCGAGAGCTCAAGGGATTGGATGTAGGTAAGGGTAACTTGTCAAACTAGGATAAATCTTTGTATTAATTTCTCTACCCTTATCTGTTTGGTTGTGCACATAGATAAATACATTTCCACTATAATTCAAGATTTCAACCGGATAGAAAAATTGGTTATTTGATTGTTTATCTGTTAAAGTCATTTGTTTAATTTGGAACTACCCAAATTCTCCTTTGCACTTGAGTAGATCTTTGGGTCAACAATTGGTACCAGAGCTAAATTAGCTGAATAGGCTTAACATTCTATCTAAAAGATTACATGGCACACACTATGGATGATATTTTATTTTTTTCTGCTCTTGAATGTGATAACTCCTTGTATGATAATGTTATTAATGATTCTTGTAGTATTAGCGACAATGGTGAATATGATGATATTGAAAATGTCCATATTATCATGAAATCATTACTTGCTTGTGCACTTTTTTTTACTAAGGAAAACTTGTTTTTAAAAAGAAAATCGAGTCTTCTAAAAATAGAGGAAAAAGTTTTCCAAAATCTAAAATACATATGGATATAGAGAACTATTATGGAATAAAAGAATTTTCCAATTTATTTCGAAAATAAAAAATTTGCTCTTTAAAATAGGTTGTCTTGAAAACAATTTTTTTTTTAATGATTTAAATTCTTTAAAAGAAAAGCTTATTAAAAAAATAAGATTTTAAAATCAGACTTGAGATTTCAAAAATTGAACATGAAAATTCAATTTTAAATCTCAAATCAATTGAAAACAAATATAGAGTTTTGAAAAATAATTTTGATTTAGTTTCTAGGTAAATGTTAGATCTTGAAATAAATATTGATTTACTTAACAAAAAAAAATCAAAATGTGACCTAAAATCCATTTTTAGTCAACCTAGGAATGTTTACTCGTCTTTTAAAACAATCTTTGGAAGTGATTATGCTTCAGGATCTCATTCTTCATCACAAGCCTATTATTGTAATTTAGCTATTGTTAGAAATGTTTTTGTTTTTCAATTCAAAATCATAAAAAAAAGTAAACAAACAAACAACACTATTAGGGGACTAGGCCAAAATTGATAGGATGAAAGAAAAAAAATGAAATAACAGAAGATAAAATAGAATAATAAAAAAATCAAAATCATTCATCACAATATAAAAAATTATCTATATAATCGGAGTTATACCTTCTTCCCATTGATCTTGTTGTAACTTCTCTGATTAGGAACTCTAATTTATTTTTGGTTTTTTAATTGAAAACCATTTGAAAATCATTTATCGAGATTGACATCCTCACAAATTTGCCTAGGAGAGAGATTAAGATTCGAAGTTTGTTTATGAATCCAACTCTTGATTATGATTTTTATTAGCCTTCAAAACCATTCCATCGGATAAAACTTTCTCTTCTTCAACAATCATAATTCTAATTTCTCTCTTCCTGTTCCTAGCTTACTCATTTTTGTCCCCAGAGTCTTGTGTACCAGAAAATATTTCTTTACCTCTACTCGCTTCTCTAATTGAAACATTAAGGCCCCGTTTGGTAATTGTTTCTATTCCAGAATTTTCCATTCTATTTCCAGATTTTTGGGAATTCTGTTTGGGAATAGCGTTTGGTAATTTTTGTTTTCGTTTCCATTCCATTTCTATTTGAGAATTGTGCCCATTTTTTCTTAAGAAATAAGAAACAAAAAAAAGACGTTTCTTATAATTCCCATTCCATTCCCAAAACCATTTGTTACTGTTCATCCACCGGCCACCACCGTCCGCCGGCCATCTTCGGCGATCATCGCCGGTCACCTCCGGCAACGCCGACCGCCCACTGTCCGGCCACTGCTGCCGTCGGCAACTTTTTGTCCACCTTTCGGCTGCCAGTCACCGTCATCGCTGTCACCCCCACCGCCGCCATCATTGTCGTCGCCGTGCTGCCGCCACCGTCGCCGGCGCCGCATGCCATGCGGCCAAAAAAAAAAAAAAATCTAAAAAAAAATAAAATTTGATTTTTAGGATAAAATCGTTACCAAACGCGATTCTCTTCTCAAAACAAAAAAAAAAAATTATTGTTACCAAACGCGATTCTACTCCTAAGAAGGAAACAAAATTCTCATCCCATTCCTTTCCCACTGCTGGAATGAAAACAGAAACGGTTACCAAACGCCACCTAAGATTCTGAGCAGAACTAGTGCCACGATCAAACATGGTATGATAAAGAGTGCCTTCCGTTTGTGTTGCCTATCTTATACATTGGGAGTTCCTTCCATTTTTTGTATATTGTCTAACCTTTTTTCTCAATTTTTGTAGCCACCTCACCTTCCTAATCATTTCAAGTGCATCTTGATTTTCTGGTTGCTATGAGAAATTGGTTTTTTCATCCATAAAAGTATCAGCAAGCTTTTCAGCTTTCCTCCGGGCTAGAACTTAATTACTCTCTTTATTTTTGATTTATTTTTAATTCATTATTTGCCTTGGATCTTTTGGGAGAGAGATTAGCTTACATGAGCTCTTCTCATGGCCTTGATGACAACAATGGGTGCAATATAAATGAATATTTTCAAAATGAATTGGTTGCCAAAATCCACTACCATTATGACCTTCACCGATCGAAACTCTACTCAGTTGAGGCTTTAGGAGATCTATTTCAGCACACACTCTGGCCATATGTGGCCTAGATAGCTCCACAGTTGCGAAGTCCAGTTTCAAAGTGATAGCGAATGATTGTACGATGGTAAAAATACGTTGAGCATTTTGAAAATGAATAGAAAGTTTAGGTAATGAAATCCAAACTGGAGGGATAGTCGATTCCAAATGAGATTGAAAAGTCGTAGTCCGTTTGAACATTCACATCGCAAAACCAAGAACAAACCATTTACCATTGAGCATCTTGATCACATGTTTGTGATCAAGAAAACCAATCTTAACATATCCAATTAAAATCCCAATTTCAAAAAGAATTTTTCCAAGTCGAAATAAGACGGTTTTCCGTGCAAGAACTTACCCACCAGGGAGAAGCGGAATGGTTTTGACAATCCTTGAAAATCTTGATTAGAAAATGGCACTGCTAACACTAGCTTTTGAGTTGTTGGTGGTTTCAACTCAATGACCGGTTTCAATTCAGAAGACAAGATGGAAGCAAATGGTTTTAAAGCAAATGAGATAAAGGACTTGGATTTATCAAAGACCATTGGCTTGGTGGTGCTATGATCAACACCTCTCCGAAGTCTGCCACCACTATGTTCCAATGTTACATTTGCTGCCAATGGAAATATAATCATAGCGGCGTTGGATTTAGTAATTGTTGAACCACATGTATCTCCAATTTGGTTAGAAATCAAACCCAATTAGTGACGAAAAAGCATCCAAAAGTCCTATCTCAATATCGTCGACGATCTTCGCGTCGACACAAAATAATGCCCCATCTGTCGCATCAGTACAAAAATCGCAAAGGGACAACGATGTTGATGATGACAGTGAAGCCTAGAAGGGTTCCTATTCTCTCTCTGTCTTAGATCAACTAATGCACATAATTAGATCTCGGTGGTCAAATGTACTCCTAGGCGATGAAAGGCTCAAACTTCCTCCTAATTCAATGATAAGAACTTGATGATGGTGATATTGGCAGCGAATTTCCATTCTTGTCACAAAATCTCTGCCAGATCAATGAAAAAACTCTCGATTGTGTTAATCAGCTTTTGATCTCCTTCGAGATTCTTCCTCCTTTACAGATAAAGAGAACTTGATGACGAAGGAAGATGAAAGAATGCCGCTACCACCACTATCGAAAGAAAACACCAGGACCCGATCAACACCAACCATCGATTCCTAATCTCAAAGCATCAGACTAGATCTATGTCAATTATGGTGAAGGCAGCATTAAAGAATATTGGAGCGGCCTTTTCCTAATCGGCTTGGAAAAACCCTTAAACCTTCTTTTTGAGAAGTTTTAGATCATCATCATACTAAAAACTGTAAGAAATGATTCATTTTCTACTTCTTATGCTGTTTATGATAATCAGTTGAAGTTGAGAAGTAATTATTACAATTGGGTTGGACATTTTAAGGTGTCATGTTCCTTAAAGAACCTAAAATTTATTTCTAACAAAAATGGATCCAAAATGAAATGGATACCATAGAACAACATGCAAAAATATTGTGCAGAGTTATATATTAATAGAGTTGCAACAAGTGGAACCAACGAGAATTACGTTCAAAAGCAAAAGTGGGAAGTCTCCAAGAAGCCATAAGGGATGCGTACAAAGAAAATTGCCATAAATTCAAATAACAAAATTAAAGGCATAGAAGATGTAGATAGGCTAATCATACATCCAAATCTATCACTTGATAAGAATGAGGTAATAAATAAAGTCATCCCCAATAATATCAGAGGTATTTCTAACCCTTCTCAATTTAAATCCATTAAATTTCTTAAAGATGTAAGTGTTTGGCTATCAATTATGTAAGTCAGTAATAGTTTCTAAGACTTATGCTAAATTATGTGTTCATTTGTTGTCTTAGAAATATTGTATGGTGATTTTGAGAATTACATTTATTTAAGTGTATTAACATGTTTGTATACAATCTGCTTATGTCATTCGTATCATGCATTCAGTGATATTTCTGAAATTGATTATATGATTATATGAGACATGTTTTGTTATTTAAGATGATTCAAACTGAAGCGATCATTGTGTTCTCACTAGTATTATATCATGTTTTGATTGCATATTCATATTAGCGAAATTTGTTTGAATAATGTGCTCTTATCCACGTTATATTTTATTTATACAAACGGTTAGTATTAAGTTGGTTTTCTAAAGAATGCATCTTGATATTTTTCAAATGATAAAATGATTCTTTGTTTTCTTAAATGGTGCTTTTATAGGAACTTGATTTAATTAATATATTTGTTAGCATCATATAACTTATATGTGTTGATTTGAGTCTTGATTAGTTGAATTCATTATATAAAGTTGATACATCTATACATCGAATACCAAATTTGTTGTTTCAATGTGTGAACATGATATAATAGTGTCAAACCTCACACAAAATCTTTATCTCTCTCTCTCTCTCTCTCTCTCACACACACACACACACACACACATAGAGGACCATAAGTGATCTTACATGTTGTATATTGCTTGTAATTAATTAGTATATGGTCTTGATAATACACACACACACACACTTGATATTTACTGATGACATTGGAAGAATATTTCAAAGAGTTTTAGGTAATAAGATAATTCATGCAGAAATATATATTCATATCGAAACTCGAAGTTTAAGTCAAAGATAAGAACGCGATTGATTCAAGAAGATATTTGAGTTGAGTTGAATTTTTATTCAATTCAATGGTAAAACAATCTCATTCTTTTATGATTGAATATGAAGCTCATGTGATGGAATTTTTTTTATTGAAAAATCTTATGTTCACAACAAATGATTCATATCTATATATACATCATACTTTGATTATGTGCCTACATGGAATTCTTATGATAGCTAATATTATTTTATTGAACGAAATTGAGTAATGTGATGGTTATTAAATTTATTATATTTCTTAAATCACATGCTATTTTTTTTTTTCTTGAAATGCTCTATAAAATTAGTATTAATCATGATCTTATTTGTCGGCATATCCTATGATAAAAAGCCTACATGGTTGGTATTTATTTATAAAATCATGTTAATAATTTTCGATACCATTAGTATTATCATATATATATGTGGCATATCAATTTGTGCTTATTATTATAAAATTATTGATATTTTTGCAGGTGATTAATCTTTTTTGGTATTAGTTGCTTAGTTGCATGTATGGTTCTTAGTGTGAACTATCTTCAACATACATTCATCATCTCCTATTTTTAATGATTATTATTTTGAAAGAGAGCTGAAATTTTGTGAGAAACAACATGGAAATATGTGGTTATCCATGTTTAAGCATGCATTAAACTTATATTAATTAATTTCATAAATTATTTGTATTATTGAGTTATGCTCCATAATATAATGCATTAACGATTATATAATTATAATTCTATATAAAGGGGTGTTGACAAAGGGTATCACGTAATATGTTGATTTATATAAAACTACATTACAATACATGATATTCCTAGATATTTTGATTCACCTTCCCCACTTTTTTGTGATTACAAAGTGGGAAGAGAAAGTCATATTTTCACGTTTTATGTTGTTTATATTTTATGATTTGCTTGAGATGACAAATGGGGATAGATGACAAATGGGGAGTTAGTTTTTGAATTTTAATAAAATCTTTGATATTCAATGCATGGTCTCTTTGTACGATTGAATTTATTTTTTCATTATGATCTTAAATGTGAACAAAAACCCATTCTCATATCTAGGGGAGTGTGGTTATATATTTTTTGAGAAAATATCAAATTTTTTGTCATCATCAAAATGGGGGAGATTGTTGACCCTAAATGTTTTGATGAACCAGTTAACATTGATATTTGAGGGACTAATGCATTTATCGAGTATTAGAGTTTTTAGTTCCTATGCTTCAATGAGAAAATACTTTAACGAGAAATAAAAATGATCGCGATGGTTACTATGAAGATATTGAAGATTTTTTTGAGCAAGAAGATCCTTTTTTTTTTTTATTTATTTATTTATTTATTTCTAGGTAAAACACCTCCATTCTTATACTCTTAATGCAACCCGATTATGATCACATACGACATTTAAAAATAATTTGGAATATTTGAAATATGGTAGTAAGTGATAAATTTAAGTGTCCAAATGATTTTACTAAAATTTCAATCAAGAAAAATTTTGAAAAAATCAAAATTGTATTTTTTCGGCCTGAACGATCAATCGACATCGAAACGGTTGACTGAATGATTCAAGATTAGTGTTTTTGGGTTTTAGGATAATTGGTTGACCGAATCAATGAATGACTAATTTAGAGCCTAAAATGATTGACTACCCAGTCAACCGATCAATGTCCGACGGCTAGAAAATATAGACGCTAAGGGACAACTGATCGACCACCGGATAAATCGGTTGATGGATGTTACAGAATTAAGATATTTGACTAGAATGTTTTCAAATATTTTATACCCATTTTTCATGGATCTAAACATTGGAATGTTATATTTTAATGAGTTTAGACTATATTTCAGAGATATATCATATATTTTGAAGATCGTGTTTTTTCAGCCTGCACGGTCGATCGGCAATAGGAATGGTTAATTGAATATTTTAGGCTAATCGAACGAACGACCGAATGAATGAATGAATGATTCAGAGCCTAAAATGGTCGACTGGCCGATCGATCAATCAGTGTCCAACGATTAGAAAATCTAAACGTTGAGGGTCAACTGATCGACCGCCGAATGAATCGATTAACCGATGTTATAGAATTCAGATCTTTGACCAGAACGTTTTAAAATAACTTCTACCCATTTTTCATGTATTTAAATGTTGGAATATTATATTTTCATGAATTTTGACTATAGTTAAGAGATATATCATATATTTTGAAGATCTTAATATTTAGTCCATATATTTTGTGATTTTGTGATTTATATCGGGAAAATTTTTTTCTATCATTTTCTATTTTAAATAAAAATATTTTTGGGGATCAATCTAAATACTTTTAAATGAAAATTTATAGTCAAACTAGCCATTGTAAGATGGATTAAAATAAGGAGTCTAAAAGAGTCTTTTTTTTAATATGGTTTAAAAAATAGACGTTATGGGATATCTTTGAAATTTCTATAATTAAACCTGCGAATTGTAAATTGATTTGAGCTTGAACATTACTATTTTGGATGAATTTTGGTAGAGAATATTTATGGTCAAAGATATGGATAGATTTATGTGATTTTATTTAACCTTACGTTTTAGTCCTTATATTTTCTTATTTTGTGATATTTTTGATAAAATTCTTTTTACTCTTTAATTGAATTGGATAAAATTATTTTTGGGACTAAATTTAGAGTTTTAAAATTGATATATTTAGTCAAATATATCCGTTATAAATCTATTTTATATATGGAGTCTATATGTGCTATTTTTTATATATATTTTTGAAAAATAAACGTCATAGCTATGTTTAAAATCTATTTATATAGATATGAAACATTTATTTTAAATTATCAAGAATACATATCATTTTGGATTTCTAAAAGAGAAAGATCATATTTTTTTTTTGAAATATTTTTTAGGGAAACAGTTGTGAAATATTCTTGATCAGAAAAGGCTTTTATTGAAAAATAGGTTTGATTCTATAATGTTGTTATTCATATCTTTCTCAAGGAAATCTCGATGAGATATTTCTATTTATATTTATTTACTCAAATTGATTGTGCTCTATGTGATTCATATATATATCTGAATATTTGAGCTTGCTATATCTGTGTTACGAAAATTATTTTTGTTGTTGAATATCTTGAAAATATTTTTAAATGATTTTTGTATGAAAATATGACTGCTAAAATATATGTGTGTTATTTGCTATAAATCAAATTTACTTTCTCACACATTTTTATCACTAACCTATCGGGATATTAATTAAGTTTAATTTTGAATTGATGTGGTGGAAACTCTTGTGAGAAGAAATAATTATTTTTTGTATTTGTGAGTAGTAACATAGGCCTCAATGTACCTGATCTAACTGAGAGTGTATTAGGCATAAAGGAACTTTGCTTAATCAGGGTTAATCTCCAGTCTATGAAAAATATATGGTTAGTCATTAGCTTGTGAAAAATATAGGGTTTGTCTTTAGCCTGGGAAAAAAATGGTTTGATTTTGAGCTTGCAAAAAAATTAGATTAGTCTTCAACCTAGTAAAAATATTATCAAGGATTGATTCTGAGCATGTTAGGAAAATTGGTTATTTGATTATTTATTTGTTAAAATTATTTGTTTAATTTTTAATTACTCAATTCACCCTCGTCTTGGGTAGATCTTTGGGTCAACAACATGTTTTTCAAAAGATCTTTCTGAAACCTTTATTGAATCAAATTTCCTAAAGATCATTCTATACCAAATGCCCATTAAACACTATATTTGTTTGTAATAATATTAGGGATTTTTGTATTGATTTTCTAATTGGAATAATGGTCAAATTAAAATTTAAAGAGTACAAATATAATTTAATTTAACATTTTTAGAAGTGGGAGTGTGAAATTTTTGAGCAGGATTTTTCTCCCTCAAAACTTTTATAATGCAATCTCATGCATGCATCCATTCTCTTCAAATCAATCTTGACTCTTAATGCAAAAATATTTTAAAAATCATTCTAATTTATTAAGAGCTAGGCTCCCCGTGACTAATATTGGATTTTTTAACTTGTATGTGTAAAAAATAGCAAATAATGAAAAATTAACCTATTAAATTCAAATATTAAATTTGATCACTGTAAAATTTAATTTAATTTAAGATTTGAAGCTTTTGGACCATTTTTTTCCTCAAAAACTTTTGTAACTCTATTTCTTCCATTCATTCTTCTTATATCAATCTCCACCCTTAATAGAAATACATTTAAAAATATATATAATAATTTATTAAAGGAATGCTTATTGTTTAAAGCTAATTTAAGTGTTATCATAGAAAAAACAAAAAAAAAAAAAAGCGGCCCAATCAAACAGTTAAGGTAGCATAAAACCTTTTGTAAAAATTTTGCTAAGAAAAATAGTCATCGACGGTTAATAAAATTAATTGAACTAAAATTGCTCTATCATAAATTATGGAAAATTATAATGGATAGTATACGCCTTAAATGTATCTCTCCTTTAGATCTTACCACCACTACTGCTCTTTTCTCTCTCCTCCTTAACTTCCGACCACCACAACAACCTAGATCCCACCACTACCACCGTTCTTCTCTCTCTCATCCTCAACTTCCGATCACCAAGACGACAACTCCCTCTAGGTATCGCTCTCTTTACCACCGCATCAGACAAGGAATAAACCGATGACGCGGTGGATCTATTGCTCACTGGCTACGCAACAAATCTACTGCTCGTGGCAAATATGTTCCTCGCTGACGACATGGTAGATCTACTTTTCTCGGTGAAGCTTAAACAACGACATCAAAAGCAAAGGCAAATCAAAGAAAAAAGCGAGAAGAAGCAAATTTGATTTTGCTGAGGTAAAAAATGAAGGCAAATCAAACGGAATCTTTTTTATTGTAATGATAATTTTACCCTTAATTATTTAAAAATAATTAAAACTAAAATACACACACAACCCTTTAAGTTTACACTATCATCCCCATTTAATAAAATATATAGTTTTTAACCATTTTTTTGAAACAAATTGACAACATAAAATAATTTAAAAAACAAGAACAAGAGTTGATCATTTCTTCTTCATCCTCTCTGTGTCTTTACACCACCACCTTTTTTTTTTTTTTTCTCTCTCTCTCCAACCCCGGTATTAGGTGGCTCCACTCCGATGCCTGATATAGGTGGATCAACTCCTATGCCACGGATATGGGTGGGTAAACTCTGACTCCGGCACTTGGTGGATCGTTTCCGGGACCAACGTTTGGGTTTGAGCCATTAGGATTTCGTTCGTTCCCTGTGGTTAAATGTCATCCCCTCAAATCAAACAACCCAAGCGGAACTACATGATGAATTAATAGAGGAAGGTGTCTAGTTTTAGTAGTCTTTGTTTGGATGAAGTTTTCTTTTACTTGGAAAATTAGGGTTTCTAAGCTTATGTTTTGTAATGGGTTGAAGTTAACTAGTTTGGTTTATGAAGTTGGGAAGGAAAAAGGTAACTATTAACTACATTTGTCTTTCTCTCCTCCATTGACAAATCCATGGCAGACGCCACAGATCTGTGCCGCTTCTCTCTTTCTCTCTCTTTCTCCAATTTTGCCCCTCCAAGAATTTCCAATTCGTTTTCCACCAGCGATTTTCCTTGATGCACAAATTAGCAAGTTCGAGTGCTTCATTGTTCGATATGGGCGAGATTGATGTGGAATTTATGCTGCTAATTAGGCTTGTTGCAGCACTCGTGAGAAACCCTATAGCAACTTGATGAAGTGAATCAGTAATGGATGCCAGAATTAATGGTGCGCGGTACAAGATTTTAGCTATTCTTGGTCGGCGGCTCGAGAACTCAAGTTTGAAAGAGGCCACCACCATTGCCCTCCCAATAATATAAAAAATACCCCATCGTTTATCTTCAAGTTTCACCAAATTCTCCTCATGAACTCCGGCGGTGGTGGTGGAGGTGGCGATGGGCAGGTGGGTGTAGTGGTGGTGAGGGGTGGAGTAGAGTGGGAGGTAAATATAATTATTTAAAAAATTAAGGGTAAAAAATATAATTTTAAAAATAAGGGGGCGTTAATAAATTTTTATAAAAATAAAAAACATAATTTTAATAAAAATAACAGAAGGGTATTTATATCTTTTTACTCAAAAAATGGTCAAAGAGGTTAACTGGTATTTATAAAATGACAGGGAAAGTATCTGATTTAGGATAAAATGACAGGGGAGGTAAATGGTATCAACCCAAAATATAAATATGTGTATCAAAATGTAGAACGTGAGTTTTACATTAAGTTGATTTTTTTTTTTTTTTTTTTTTTTTTAAGTTTTTTAGACATTGGGAATATTCGCATTTTTTATTTCTAATGATGAGTAATTTTAATGGGTAATTTTTCTAACAATTTACTACTATGACCTAACTTGGCTACAAAATCTACCACAATCCTAATGACCTTACCACTAATTAGTGGTAACCTAATTTCACCACCAAAGGAGTATTTAACTTCGAAATTAGTCCAAGAAACTCCTATAAATAGGGGTCTAATTTTTCACAAAAAATACATCAAGACTTGTCTACAAAACACAAGTCTTTCATTTTCCTCTCTACTTAAAGACAAGTCCTGGCTTAAGAGCGAAATAGGAAAGCTGAACTGCATCTAACAAGATGGGAATCGACTGTGACTAGCTGAAGCGGATGATGACCTCTTTAGTCGGCTTTGGAGGTGAAATAGTAAATCCTCTTAGCTAGATCATGCTTCAAATCACAGCAAGCAGAAAGCCAAAACATCGACAATTAAAGCGCGGTTTATGGTAGTGGACTGTCCATCGACATACAATGCTATTATTGGAAGGTCGTGCCCAAATGCTTTAAAGGCCATTACTTTAACATACGACCTGATGCTTAAGTTTGCAATTAAGAATGAGATCGGCAAGGTACAAGGGAGCCTGATGATAGCTCAAGAGTACTTCGTGACTGAGATAGAGATCCTTAAATAACAATTAAAGGACGAGGAAGTCGACAAAGACTTCTTGCCTGGGGATGACAGAGTGTTCGGGAAAGGACCCATGGGTTGAGGAACTGTGCCAACCTCAGCCTTGCCTTGATGAAGAATTAGAGGATGTTCAAGTACACCCAACTAACTCGGACCGAACTATCCAAATTAGGATGACCTTCTCAAAAGACAAAATGAGTGACTGATTGAGCTCATTAGAGTCAACCATAACGTATGCAGCTAGTCGTATTTGTGCCAAAGGGATAGGTCAATTAAGAAGCAAACCAAGAAGTCATTTGAAAGACTCAAAACTTAGGAAAGTGACCAATGATCACGTCGTTCTGTAGCGCCCATCGGTTACATTGGTTGATCCACCAAAAAACAAATCAGACCAATCGAAGCAGGAAGATATGGCTAGCCAGTCTGGGGGCTCCAAAAATCAACAACAGTCTAGTTTAGCCACCCATGTCAAATCTGGGCAGCCATTTAAAATCAACTCGGTGCCTACGAAAAATCATCCTTCAGTTCCAACCTCGCTAAAACTACTACTTTAAGAAGATTCAGGGGGATGCAACTTGAGAGATCTCTAACACTGGCTAGACGCCATCCATGATCACCTGTAAAACTTTAACAAAAGCATACACGAGGTGTGTAACTTAATAATAAACGAAGAACCTTTTTCTCTGTCAAGATAATGAGAATACCTATTCTTGAGGGCTTCCTGTTGCCTTCTCGGGTAAAACCCTATGACGGAACCATGGATACCATCGAACACTTAGGCACATACAAAGCCCACCGGTGGTATAGAAGAACATTTACACCATACACAGATATTTTGCTTCTAGTAGTAAATCAACTTTTGATCATAAAAGGCAAGCCCATGTTTCCAAAAGAAAGACCGAGGAGTCAATCTACAATAAACCTGGCTGGGAAAAGACTAATTCAAAGAACAAGAGAAGTGATAAAGAGTATGAAGGGTCTGATAAAGCGCCTGGGAGGACAAGATCCCCTCTCTTCTACCATTTGTTAAAAATTGCTACAAGAAATACAATGTGGGATAACAACATCTACATCGACTACCTTGCTCGACGGGACGGACAAGAAAGAGATCGCGACCAGCTCACTAGGACACACTTATCTGACCAGACGACTTTGACCGCTTGACGTGTCTGGCTCGGCGATGGCCTGAAAAACCGTTCTTGTACTCAGGCACACTCGATACCCCAAGCCTACACTTGTAGGGGGGCCGCGCGAGTAGAGGAGGTCGTCGAATTACGAACCCAAATTGCGAAACTTCTCTACTTGGTTCGATCTTCTACAACGAATTTTCTACAATCTACAAATTGAGTCATTTGACTTCTGTTACAAATTTCTCGATGGAAAAATACGGGTTTGAGGATGCCTCCCCGACTATGAATTTCCGGGGTCAGATGATGCCTCCTTGGAGGCAAAAGACGGGTTTGAGGATGCCTTCCTGACTACAAATTTTTCGGGTCAGATGATGCTTCCCTGGTGGTAAAAGACAGGTTTGAGGATGCCTCCCCTACTACGAATTTCCCGGGTCAGACGATGCCTTCTAGGTGACGAAAGACAAGTCTGAGGATGCCTCTCTATTTATAAATTCTTCGGGTTAGAGGATGCCTCCTCAGTGGCAAAAGATAGGACTAAGGATGCCTCCCCGACTATGAATTTCCTAGGTCAGATGATGCCTCCCTGACGGCAAAAGAAGGGTTTGAGGATGCGTCTCTAACTACGAATTCCCCGAGTCAAAGGATGCCTCCCTAGGCGACAAAATAAAGATCAAAGGACGCTTCCACACTGCAAATCCCATACTTGGTAAAGCAAAAAGAGGGGTCACGACTGCAAATCCCCGACCAGACGGTTTTAACCGCTTGACGTGTTTGGCTTGACAATGACTTGAAAAACCCTCTTGGAACAACTACAATGTTTAGGTATGACTAGATGAACGGGACAACCCAAACAGGAACCCAATGATGATAAGGTCATCTGACATCACTAAATTCTATACAAAAATAGAGAAAAAGTTCTACTCTTTCATTTGACTCATCAAAAGAAAGAGTGGGGGGCTCTTATGATGAGTAATTTGAATGGATAATTTTGATGGATAATTTTTCTAACCATTTACTACTAAATTTACCACTATGATCTAACTTGACCACTAAATTTACCACTACCCTAATGGTTTAATCACTAATTAGTGGTAACCTAATTTCACCACCAAAAGAGTATTTGATTCCAAAATTAGTCCAAGAAACTCCTATAAATAGGGATATAATTCTTCACAAAAAATATATTAAGACTTGCCTATAAAATACAATTCTTCCATTTTCCTCTATACTTAAAGACAAGTCCTTGCTTAAAAGCAAAATAGGCATGCCGAATTCTTGAGCCTACACTTCTTATTAGAGGGAAGTAAACTAAATCTTAGTATAAATTTTACTTTAAATTCTCTGAAATATATTTTTCCTCAAAACAACGATGACTTATTCTCACACCGGATGAGTTTCACCGGGAATCTAACTCCCGATGTTTAAGTCTTGTTTTGCATGGACAGGTCAACAAAGTCAACCCGGCGGAGTTCAATCATATTGATTGTGATCCAACAAACCAAATTTCTGTATCATCAATTTCTTTGATAAATGAACTTTACAAATTTCTAGAATGACATATTATATAAATTAGGAAAACTCATAGGGCAAAGAAAGAAGAATGTTTACTCAAAAATCTTAGGACCAAAATAAATTTTGATAATTGTATTTTTTTTAATAGTTTCTATTATTTTGGAGGACTAAATAATAAATTTTGTAATTACATTTAATCACATTTAAATATCTATTTAGGGTGCAGTTTGTAATTATTGAAATGGCCAATGAAATACCAAATCTAACGAGGCATGGGAATTTAATGAGGCCATTAGTAGGCCAAACAGAACGTTGCCTATAGGTAAATGTCAACATTAATACATGTCATTAATATTAAATTATTAAATTTGGACAGGCCACTGCAAGCTTTTATATTTAATAGGAAGGATTTAAAGTGGAGGTCCTCTTGTCATTTTGCTATTAAGAATATTTTATATCATTTTAATAATATATATACTTTTATAATTTAGTTATTAAAAATATCTTCTATCACATTTTATTGGTAAAAATATCTTTACAAGATAATTTTTATATTATTTATTTTATATTTTTTAATTTTAATTTTAATTTTTAATTTTTTTATTTTATTTTCTTTTCATTTTATATTTTTTATTTATTTACTTTTATTTTGTATTTTTATTCATTTATTTTATTTTTTGCATTGTATTCATTGAAAATTAAAAAAAATCAAAAGTAATAATTTAGAAAACAAAATACAAAAAAAAAAAAATATTAAAAAATAGAATTTACAAAATAAAAAATGTATTTAAAAAAATAAAAGTAAAACAAAAAAATGATTTCATTTTTTATAAATTTAAAATTTTCTTTTTGTTTATTTCTGTTTTTAGTTTTCTAGCTTTTAAATTTAATTTTTTTTTTATTTTCCATAAACACTATATATAAAAAATAAATATAAAATATTGAACAAAATAAAAAATAGGAAACAACATAGAGTAGAAAAACAGAAAAAAATAATAATAATAAAAAAATGTTACAAGGATATTTTTATCAATAAAATATAATAAATGATGTCTGATATATTATGAAAATGATAAGGGATAACTTTGGTATTAGTTAGAGGTGACAATGGTTCAGTTTTGGGCTGGTTTCAATAGGCACCAAAATCGTTAACCACATACCATACTCAAAACAAAAACCAAAATCGTCGGTTTTCTAGAAGATGTTTTTAAAACCGGGTCATTTAATTTTATGCAAAACCAAAATCCAAACCACAGAATCTTTAATATTTTTTAATTTTTTGTAAAACCAAAACCAAAACTATTATGAAACTGCAAACTGTTGTTTTATATATATATAGAGAGAGAGAGAGGTCAAAATGTAAATAAAAAAAGTGAGGGTTATATATTTAATAAAAACAAAAATATATCTAAATTGACAGTTACACAGTTCAATTATGCAATTCAATTTCACGGCTCAAACCAAAACCGCTTCGATTTTTAATTCCAAAACAAAAACTGTAACCAAAATCATTTAATCGATTTCAAAATCAAACCGCTCGGTTCAGTTGATTCGGTTCTCCGTTAATTTGGGTTCAATTATCATCCCTATTATTAGTCGAAATGATACAGGATGTCGCGGCTCTTAATACATATGCTTAGAAATCATTTTTTTGGGGTTAATATTGGAAAGAAAATGCCTAGAAGTTCTAATTAAAATATAAAAACCAATTTAAATTTCCAACTTGTGATAAACCAAACCAACAATTAAAACTTAAAATTTTTAAAAAAATAACAAGCACCATTTCCACCTCCACCTCCACCTCCACCAACGGTATGGCAGTATATTCACACCTGAGCTACCCCCCTCCCCTCCACCAAACCAAAAGACTAATTATACTTTGAACACCCCAAATTACCTGGAATTTATAGTTTCCACTCCCATCAAGTTTTCACTATATTATTCAGGTCCATCTGGCGAAGCCATTGCCACCACCGCAAGCTTCTGAAGATTCAGCTTCACGACAGTATCCGTAAACATCTTCGTATCTTCTCCGGTGTTCCCTTCCGGTATATCCACGATATACGATTCCAAAACCACCGTGTAAGCCTTGCCCTCCCGGCAGAACTCGTTGACCGACGTCACCGAACGGTAATTGTTCAGCCGGTGCTCGCCTCCAACGACCCTGAAGCTGATTATGTGCCTCTCGTCGTCCAGCATCTCCAGCCTCTCCGTGCTGGTAGACGCCGGAAGACCCGACACCACTGTCACCTCTCGGACGCTGCCGACTCCCACTCCGACGCCTTCGCCGCCAACCATGCTGCAGCTCTTGATGAAGTGCTTGTACCGCTGGGGATTGTCGAATCCGCGGACGAACGGCCACACGGCACGTGCCGGAGCGTCAATCCGCTGCGTTATGAGGGAAGTGCAGGTGTTGGGCACCGGCTCGAATGTGTGGTAGGCTCGAATAAGCGGCTCGAGATTGGAGAGCTCCTCCGGCGTGAGGCCTTGAGGTGGTGAGTTCGAGTCCATAGCCTCTAAAATAATGGAAAAAGAAAATCGAAAAAATAAATCGTATAAAAATTCTAAATCAATGAATGGTAGGGTTGAAGAAGAAGACCCATGAAAGAAACCAGAAGAAAGAGGGAGAAATTTATATGGGAGGAAGAAATCGCTGTTTTCTGGTTTTAAAGATATTTGTATTAAATAAATCAATAAATAGAGATGCGAAATACCATAAATGTCCATTTCTTTTTAATTAATAACTATGTTGTCAGTGAGGCAAGCTTGTCGTTTTCTCAAAATTAGATTAGTAACAAAATCAAGGGATAAACGAGAGGGTGGACCACTTCATTTCTATATATAGTAATCGTTGTCTATCATTATTAATATAATTTAAAAATATGATTATTTAAATTAATTAATTATTTTTTTCGGAAAGAAGGACAAGACTTCTAACCTCGCTGACATAAAGAATATCTTACTACTTAAGGTATGGCACTCAAGGAGCAGCTTTATTGGTGGCATATGACCTAGAAAATTAGGAAAACGCTAGATTCTAATTAAAAAATATTTTTTTTAATATTCAATAATGTATTATTAAAATAAGATTTATTAAAAGAAAGAACAACAGCTAGTTTTGGGTCAATATCACTAGAAATCGAAATCAATATCGTTAGATATATAATCAAACAAAAAATCGAATCATAAACTGTCAATTTTTTATTAAACAATTTTCAGACCGAAATTTTTCTTAATTTTATATGAGACCAAAATAAAAACTATAACAACAACAACTATTAAACATCTATCCCATTTATGTAGGGTCGGCTACATGAATTCATTTACGCCATAGAGATCAATCAAGGGTCATCTCATCCGTCAGGTTTAATGTCGCAAAATCATTTCTAATAGTCTCGTCCAACATCTTCTTAGGTCTACATCTTCTTCTAATAGTCCCCTAAATTTGAATTAAATCGCATTTTTTCACTAGTGTTTCTATGGGTCTTCTATGCACATATCCAAACCATCGTAAACGATTTTATCTAATTTTCTCTTCGATGAGCGTTATTCCTAAATTTTCTCTAATAGTTTTATTCATAATTTTATCTATTCTCATCTTTCCACTCATCCACCGGAATATCCTCATTTTTGTCACCCTAATTTTCTAGACATGATTTGTTTTTACTGTCCAATATTCTGAACCATAAATAAACGCTGGTCTTATAGCAGTTTTGTAAAATTTTTCTTTAAATTTCAACAGAATCCTACGATCACAAATCGCCTCAACTGTACTTCTCCACTTTAACCAACCTGTTTTGATTCTATGCCTAATATGCTCTTTGATTTCACCATTACTTTGAATCATTGAACCTAAATATCTAAAATGATCAACCTTCAACATCTCCTCGTCTCCAATTTTGACTACACCACCGTCTCTCCGGACATTACTAAAATTGCAATGCATGTATTCCGTCTTACTTATGCTAACATTCAAACCTTTAAACTCTAACGTTTCTTTCTATCTTTCTAACTTGATATTAAGACCTATTCTACTTCCGTCCACTAATACGATGTCATCCGCAAACAACATACTCTAAGGTACTCCATCTTGAATATATTTTGTGAGCTCATCCATCACTAGAACGAAGAGTTAAGTATTTAAAGATGATCCTTGATGTAAGTCTATATTAGTAGAAAATGCACAAGTATCAAAACTAGAACCGCGAAATTGTGAACCGATAATTTTTTTATATATAAATAAAAATATAAATAAAGTATAAAATATAAATAACGAATAACAAAATAAAATCACAAAATTATTAATTATTACAATGAACGTCTCAACCATAGTAAAAAAACATTACATAATATTCACATGTACTAAAAAACGATAAATAATAGTACAAACACACACTAAGGCTGAGTACTAAAGAAATAATGAACCCCCCCCCCCCTCCTTAAAATTAACCTTACAACACACACATGTATATACACACCATAAGTAAATAAATAAAAAAGTAAATGTAATATAGATAATAAAAATAGATCTAAAATACCGATACCACAGGTACTATCCCAAAATCAAAATCAAAATCCAAACCATTTTACTTTTAATTCCAAAATCAAAATCATAACAAAAATCATTTAATCGGTTTCAAAATCAAATCATACTGTTCAGTTTAATTCGATTACCTGTCGATTCAGGATTACTTGCTATGCCACTGCTTTTAACTTACAAACCATTTTAACCTGTAGAAATTAAAATTGGTAATTGATTTTTGAGACTTATTGAACTTTAATCAATTAAAAGTTTGATATCAAATTTACTTAATCTTATTACAATAAGATTAAATGATATTGAGATTCGGAATTTATTGAATTAGGAATTATTTGTATTTTGTAATATAAATTAGAAATAATATATATATAATGAGTTTTAGAATATTTATGCACTGATTTTTTCATTAAAAAAAAATTGCACGTGAATAAACCTAATGAGGATCATATGAAACTAAATCTAAATTTATGATATTAGATATTTGGTTATAAGTAATTTTTAAAACAGTTGTTGTACTCCACCTTAAATTATTCAATTTAGGCTTAATTTTGTCCTTCTGAATGTTAACCATTGAAATGAAGTTGATGGAAAGAAGTTGTTGAAATGTAATTATAAATGATTTGTTTAATTTTTTTTTTTATAAAGTAATTGATGAAAAAAAATAGTTGACCAAATGACTAAAATAAACATCAATGAGATTTAATATTTTTTTATGATAGCTAAAAAAAAACCAAAAAAATTACATATTTACAAATATTTTCTTGTATTATCAACGATAAATATATAATCATGTATCCGAAAGGAATAATATTTGCTTACTTTTTATTTTTATTTTTTTGGATATGATATAACTAATTCTTTTTTAACACGTAATTCTCCATTAGGACAATAATCTCCATAATTATTAGCTATTAAATCTTTTAAATATTGACGAATAGCATAAAGTAAATTAACTTTTCTCCAATTGCTTAATCGAAAGTCTTTATAAGATGAATTAATAGAGGGAATTTCAGAATATGCATATCTTAAGTCCATCATTCTTTCCATTCCTTTTATGGCAGATGTTATTTGATCATAAAAGTCATACACATCTTCCTTTATAGCAATGATTAATTCGTCGAAAGCAAGCATGAATTTTTCTAGAAAAACTTAGTCATTCATAATTCTCTTTTTGTGGAATTATCAGTTTCTAGGATCTCACACAAATATTTTCTAATTCTATTCAAAATTTCTATTTTTCTATCATCACTCTTTCTTTCAATATTATCTTTTTGTATTTGTGCATAAGCTGTATCAATATTTGAAGATAGTTGTATTAAAGGTTTTTCAGCAACAAAAGTAAGATAAGCACGTAGTAAGGCTTCAATTTCTTTATGAAATTTTTTAACATCTTCAAACTTTCCTAATTCAATACTTTCAAACGCAGGTATAAATTTCTTCACAAATTCTTTTTTGTTCATGATGAGAGAGTTCTGGTAAAAGGAGATTTTTGGTTAAAAATAGAGTACTAGTTTGCAAATACTATGATAAAAGCTATTAGGTTTCGTGATATGTATACCTCTTCCTTACCAAGCTTTACTTTATACCTGTAGAGGGTCCACCACGTCTTCTTTTAGAACTCACGACCGTAGCCTCCAAAGGCCGCTTCAGTATTCCAGTGTCAATCCATGGTACCCGAAAAACGCCTAACTCCGGCAAACAAGGCTGAAGGACTTCCAGACACAATACCAAGCCTAGATCTTCGTTCTAATAAAAGATAGGATAATATCCTCACAGGTGATATGAGTAAATATGCTAAAGAAAACATAATACATATTTTTGAAACACTAAATACTTTATTTCATAATATATTACAAACTTTCCTTTGGAGAGGAGTTTACACACACATTTTACAAAGGGTTTTCAAGGTGGGTTGTTCAACTCTGCTTCCTTCAAGAGTCTGAACCCTTATTTATACATAAAATTCTTCCGACCCAATAAAGGTGAAAGTCATCACGGGTTTTTCTCTTTTTCAAAAAGTAAACAGTTTCAAATAAAAAGAAACAAAAACAGTAATACTTCATGTGAGTAAACAGTTTCAGCACAGTAGCAGCATAGTGTCGGAACAGTGGCGCCGACGCTTTTGGACAAGCATAGTGACCCTTTTTGTGAATGAACAGCTTCCATCATGCAGTCTCTTTTTGTCGGTCAGATTCTTTTATCACATCACATAATTTCACGGTTGTCTACATTGAGACGTTCTACAGTACTAGCACTTCTTCATCGCTTTCACCATTGATGTCAGCCCAAGCTATCTTCTTTTCAACAGTTTCTTTGCAGTAGTCACAAGTTTCTTCTGGATGTTTGAGCATTTGGCAAGTTAATTTTTTAACAGTAGGGCTTGCTGAGAACTTTACCTTTTGTATCATTTCCATCCATTTTATAGCAGAGGCTTTTGCAGCACCATAGAATTGACTACACTCAGTAGTTAATATTAAAAGATTATCAGTACTCATCGGGTAAACATATCCTTTATCCCATTCGATGAATTTCTTTAGTTTTTTTTCCAGGACATAAAACCCTAAGGCTCTCTTTGTAGCAATAAAATGTTCGAGTTGTCTATCTTCAAGGAGTTCAGGTGCTTCTTTAAACACTTGATTAGGGTTATATTCGGGTATCAGATTAGCACGATTTTTTGATAGCTGGACTATATGATAAGCATCATGTCCTTTTTCGGGGGCAGCACTAAAACATTTTATCAGAATAGTATGCTGATTTCTTTGTTCACGGAAGCTTTTGATGGCTTCTTGCACCCTCTTTGGCAATCCTTTTTCAGCACTAGTCTTTGGGTCCGAGATAACAAAATCTAAATATCCGAATTCAAACATGTTTTCTATTTCGTTAGCAGGAGTTTCGGGTAAGCAGGCCATTCTAGGATATTTTCCTTCATGAAAGGGATAGATAGCAGAATCCTCAGTTACTCGGATTTTATAAGCAATTTTGAGGTTGTCAATGTAATTTTGATAAAAATTCTCATTTAAACATTTTAGCATGTTACTTTTGGCTTTAGAAGAAGAAGAAGCAACTTCAGCAAATCTTTTCTCCGGGACAACAGGATTTGATGGAGGTTTTATAAAAGGAACAAATTTTTGAACAGGAGAGCTAGGAACCGTAAGGGTTTCCTGAGTTTTTTTCATTTGGTCAATATATTGATTTGGAGAGCGGATAAGGGTAACCTTTTGCAGGTTATCAATAACTTGGCTTATTGGGTTTTTAGAGTCAGTGGGTTTTGGAGCATTGGATGAGTCATCAATTTTTGGAGCACTGGACGAACAGTCATTCTTTTTATCATTATTTTTTGAAGCACTGGAGGCTTGGCCTTCCGTCTCTTTTTTCTTTTTAGCACTTTTGCT
Organism: Eucommia ulmoides; assembly: GCA_016647705.1. Taxonomy (NCBI): domain Eukaryota; kingdom Viridiplantae; phylum Streptophyta; class Magnoliopsida; order Garryales; family Eucommiaceae; genus Eucommia; species Eucommia ulmoides. The sequence continues at coordinate 42,406,889 of CM028332.1, read as the reverse complement.
CTTATGCAAATGGATTAGTTTCTCAACAGCACTGAGAAAATAATGTCCTTGCGAACAATATTTCTCCATTGTTTCAACAGCACTTAAGGGTATCTCGATTGAGATCTCTGGAATCTCTTCATTTTTCATGACCTTCCCTGGAGAGAAAGTCAGCAAGAATATTTTGTTTACCACTTCGATGAATAACATCAAAATTATAGTGTTGGAAAAAAGTTTGCCACCCATTCATTTTATTATATTCAGGACTAGTTGGTAATTTATTAAATATAAATCCTTTAACTTGAGTATTATCAGTAACAACTGTGAACCTTTTTGGAATAAGAAAATATCTAAACTTTTCTATTCCCTTTTTTATAGCAAGCAATTCTTTTAGATTACTATGGTAGCGTTGTTGTGTATCAGTAAATGTTCCACTGGTATATCTACAAATTTTTTCAGTAGTAGTTTTCAAAATAGCACCCCAATAGGCATTGGATGCATCAGTTTCAAGAATCAGGTTATCTTCATCAGATGGTAAAGTTAATCTTGGTAAATAAGCAGTAAGATTTTTAATTTCTTTTATTTTATTTGAAAGTTCTTGTGTCCATTTAAATTTAACACATTTTTTAAGTAGTCTTTGAAAAGGTTGTCTATGCTTTGCTAATCCTTCAATAAATGTTTCAGCATAATTTAATACACCTAAAAATCTTTGAACCTGTTTTTTATCTTCCAGAATATCGGGGAAAGCAGTAATATTTTCACAGATATGGGGTTGCATTTCAATTCCTGTGGCGTCAATTATTAGTCCTAAAAATTCTATTTTATTTTTTCCTATTTCAGCTTTCTTTTTAGATAACAAAATTCCTCGTTCTTGGCATCGGTCTGCGAAAATATTAAGATGTTTTAAATGATCTTTTTCATTTTCTGAGAATATAAGTATATCATCAACGTATACAATACAGAAATCAGATATTTTTCCAAATACTTTATCCATCATTCTTTGGAATATTTGAGGAGCATTTTTTAATCCAAATGGCATAACTAGCCATTCATAATGACCATTAGGTGTACTGAAAGCAGTTAGCGGAACAGATTCTTTTGTTAGTTTTATTTGCCAAAATCCACTTTTACAGTCAAATTTTGAAAAAATCTTTTTCCCTTTGGTTCTGTTGATTAAACTTTCTTTATGAGGTAGGAAATATCCATCAAATTTAGATTTTTCGTTGAGCTTTTTATAGTTAACCACCATTCTGGCTTTTCCTCGTTTAATTTCAGAATGGTTTCTAACCATGAAGGCAGGACTAGAGTGGGGACTTTTACTTTCTTGTATTAATTTTAAGTTTAGCAATTCCTGGATTTGTTCATCAAATTCTTTGATATCAATCTCAGAATATCTCATTGGTCTTACTCGGATTATATCAGCAGGATTTGTTAATTCTATAACAGCGTATGTTTTATCTATTTCCCATAAAGCAGTCGGATTTTCAACAAAATTCTTTGTAAGCTTTTCAAAAATATCGTTTGCACAGAGATAGACATCATCACGTTTTCGCGGATAAACGATGTTTATATGGGTAAGGCGTGGTATTTTTATCTAGTGTGAGCAGGGGGTTAAGAATTCAACAATTTTAGGAGTAAAGCAAGTTTTCTTAAAAAAGCTTAAAAAATTATTTCCGAGTAACATTAATACGCCCATTGTGTTTTGTTGATATATTAGCGGGATTTTAATATATCGGTCTCCAAATAGTATGATAATATTTGTAGCAACAATATTTAGGGCGAAAGGTCTTCCTTCAAACCCTTTGGCTTTTATAGTTAATTTTTTAGTCTTTTTCCACATTTTATGGGGTAATACATTTTGATTCATTAAGCAAATATCGTCACCAGTGTCTAACATACATGGTATGTAAATGATATTATTGTCAATAACAATTCCAATTTCGAAGAATATTGGGTTTCTCATATAATTCTTGCAGCATGTATTTCGTCATTTGCTATGGTAAGCATGATTGAATTATAGGTAATTCTGTAAGGATAGCAGTGATCAAGAAAGTTATTTCCTAGTAACAGTTCCATTTTTTCGTCTTTGTCTAAATGTATAGGGAATAGGAATTCTTTATTTCCAATGATTAAAGGGATTTCAACAGTATGTGTTATCGTGTGTTTAAATCCATTAAGATCTTTGTAGACATAAACTTCCTTTAGAGCCTTTTTAGGTATTTCATCAGATATCTTAGAAGGGGATATATGACTAACAGATGCTCCAGTATCAATTAGGGCTTCTACCTCTTTTAAATCATTTCCATTGAAATATTTTACTTTAATCTTATAGATAGGAACATCAACTTTCTTTTCAATCATTCGTCTATCTATAGAACATTCTCCTATTTCTCCATCAGTTATCTTTAAAGAAGAAATTCTTTTAATTTTTCCAAAGTAATTAGTATTATCAAGATCAGGTAATATTCTTCTAGATTTTCCATAGTCAGATAATCTGGCTATATTAAAATCAGATTTTTTATTAATATTTAATTTCCAATCAGTAGGCAAATCATTTTCTGTTATTAAGTCTGGTTTATAAATATTAGCAAAAGGTTCAAAAACTTCATCAATTTCGATAAATTCATGTTTAGCAAATTTATCGCTATGGTGACTATTACTGAGAAAATAACCAACATGGTAGGTTATGGAGTAAGGAAATCTTCCTTCTTCTATAAAGTCTTTTCTAGCACTTTCATGGGCTAAGCTAAATATTTCATTTATTCTTGGTTTGTGTAGACTAACAGCATATTTTGGATATATCTTTATTCCTAGTATTCCTTAACTAAGGTTTCCATGAACAAGTCCTAGTAGGGCATCTGTTCGATCAATTATTCTATTATCCAGAACAGCGGCTTTTATTGGAAAGTTAATTCCGTTTCTGAAGCAGGATTTAAAAACAATTTGTATTCCACCAACGTGTATATACCCTATTTTATCTTTATCTTTTCCTAATTTTTCCAATTGTCTATTAATCATATTTCTACTAATAAGCGGGATATTAATCTTTCCTTTTGATTCTTCTGTATTAAGAGCAGCTTCGAATTGACATTCGCCATAGTAGTAGATATTCTTTCTATTAAATTTTTCCAAAAAGTTTTTTCGAAATAACTCATTACTTCCAAATGATCCAACATTTTTAAGTAGCTTTTGATTAATTATAATTTTAGCCTTGTAATCACCTTTATTTTCATCAGTATCTATATTCATATCAGGATTATTACTCGTACTCACTTCCTGATTCATCATCACTTGTTTCTTCTAGATAGAAAAATTCTTCCTCAGTATCAATTTCAGAAATATCATTTGTCTCACTAATATCAGATTCGTCTTGCTCTAAGAATACTTTTATCTTAGTATTTTGTCTATTTTTAATATTTGGACATTCGTTAGCATAATGGCCTATTTCTTTGCATGCCCAGCACCTACAATTCTTGGTTTTTTCTTGAGCAGTTTTTATTTCTGGTTTAGGTTTTTTATTAAATTTTTTCTTAAAAAATCTTTTTGATTTAAAATGAGTCTTTGGTTTGAAATTTCTTTTAAATCTCCTTTTTAGCTTATATTTATTTCTTTTGAATAACTTTTTATTTTGTCTAGGAAAGATATCAGAACATCCGAATTGTTTAGGAGCTTCAAATTGGTTGTCACAGCAGAGTCCAAGTTGATGATCTTTTCTATATAATTCAGTATTTTTAGCAGCAGAACACCACATACCTATTTGTCTTTGAGCATATTCCATTCTTGTTCCTAAAGAATCTTCCATTTGCCAATTGGGTATAGATTTATAGCTTGTTATTAATTCTCTAGCATATTGTGAAGGTAATTTAGAAAAATACATGTCTAGATAGACTTGTTGTTCATTGGTGTTAAAATCAGCTTTGTAATAATGTTTGGCAAATTCATTAGTGTATACCTCAAAGTAGTACATATTACAAATTCTTATATTTATCAAATGATTTATGGCGTTTATTCTATTTCTTCTTTGAACTTCTTCGGCATTTTTATCCCAGAATTGTCCCAAAAATTCTTTTCTAATAGTATTCTCAAATCTTCCTATTACTTTAGCAACATCACCTTCTTCACTTGCAGCATCAAGATTCGCAGTAAAAACTCCAGTTCTTATTTTATTTTTAAGAGCAATTCCTAAATTAGTCCACCAATTACTAACGTTTCCTAAAAAGGTCATTGGTATCCATTTTGAAAACGGATCTTCAGTAATTTCTTCTTGGTTAAGAGCATTTTTGAATATAATTATGGTATATAGAGATTTTACCCACTTACTAATTATTTCTTCCATAAGAGAGAAGTTTCCCATATAATTATCTAAATTCAAATAAATTCCATTTTCTGAAATACTTTCTGTTTTAGTTAATTCAAATTTTTGTCTAAGCAATTCCCTTTTGGAACTTGCTATTCCTTTTCTAGAATTTCTAAATGCAGGGTTTGAGTTAGTATTTTCAGGAAATGTTTCGTTTACAGAAGGAGGTGTAAAGAGAGAAGGGTCATTTATAAAGTCTGTTACTCTTCTTTGAGGAGGTGTTGATGTTGTAGCACTAGTAGTTTCTGGTTGAACAGGCTGAGTTGTTTGTGTGCTTTGACCGGAAGTAGTTGGGTTGACTGGTTGTCTAACACCACTAGTACTTGCTTCAGTGTTCATTAGGACATTTAATTCTTCTAATATTTCTATATCTTCATCACTATGTAAAGATGCAGTTTCATTATCATCAGTACTCAAAGATTTACATGATCATTACACTAATACTGTTAAAAATGATTCAGATAATGAAGCTGAACCTTCAGGAACTTACGATAAAGAAGATTCTGTTTTTGATTACTATGATTCTGCCCAAAATGAGACTGATTAAAAATGTCTATTGAAAAAATTGATGAAAATACTGAACTACCTAAAGGACTTGCGATTATAGTACATAATCAAGAAAAAATAATGAATGCCGTAATTAATAACAAGATATTAATAGAAAACTTAAAAATTGAAAGAATTGGAATAAGAGAGTTCCCTATGCCATTGAAAGAAAGAGTGATGATAGAAAAATAGAAATTTTGAATAGAATTAGAAAATATTTGTGTGAGATCCTAGAAACTGATAATTCCACAAAAAGAGAATTATGAATGACCAAGTTTTTCTAGAAAAATTCATGCTTGCTTTCGACGAATTAATCATTGCTATAAAGAAAGATGTGTATGACTTTTATGATCAAATAACATCTGCCATAAAAGGAATGGAAAGAATGATGGACTTAAGATATGCATATTCTGAAATTTCCTCTATTAATTCATCTTATAAAGACTTTCGATTAAGCAATTGGAGAAAAGTTAATTTACTTTATGCTATTCGTCAATATTTAAAAGATTTAATAGCTAGTAATTATGGAGATTATTGCCCTGATGGAGAATTACGTGTTAAAAAAGAATTAGTCGTTGAATTTACTTCTCTTGGCTATACTGTTGAAAGTGATTCCGCTGTCGGCTCCTCTGACCCCCAGGTGGTATCAGAGCCCGTTGATACTCATAATAAAACTTATTGTTTAGATTAGTTATATGACAAAATTAAGAACATTAAATGCAATACAAAAAACTCAAGAAGAACTTTTAAATCTAAGCTTAGGAGAAAGACTTGATTATTATAAGGACCTTTCTAAAATTGCTAATGTTGAATTAGGAATAATAAGTTTAATTAATAAAAAGAAATACTATAACTTAGAAGATATGGAAGAATTATTTGAAGAAGTTATAAATGATGAAAAAATTGATAAAAAGCCTAATAGTATTGGATTACCAAAATATCGCGATGTATATTTGCCAGAATCATCTCTGTTTGGATATCATGCTATAAATTGGCTACAAGTTTATAAACAAGAAACCAGTGAAAAGCTCTCTTTAATAAACTATGCTTTAAGCCAAACTAATCTTTTTAAAGAGATCAAAGATCTTATAAAATGGAAAGTGATTCCGCTGTCGGCCCCAGTTAGTTTGAAATACTAGAATAACTACAAAAGGACTTACTAGAGTAGTAAAGACCTTGAACGTGATCATCCTAGATATCCCACATGGTAGTTTTGCTCAATGTCAAAATAGAATATCGGAATATCACATTCATGCATTCCTATACTTTGATAATACTGAGTGTTGTCTTCTAACCACAAAACTTTAAATATATTCATTGAGTATAGTGAAACATACATGTGACTATTCGAATATGCAAGATAAAATATATCACTCTTAACAAAGAGATACATGTTCTATATGATTAAATTTAATATAATTCAATTTAGGCTCTGGCCAGGGCAGTGTGACAAGTTGGATGAGATTTTAATTGCTGTCACATAGAATTATATTAGCAATCGATATATTTATGATCGAACTAGGATTTTTGATTTTATCCATATCTTATTGGTTCTTTTGGGAACACAAGACAGAAAGGTCGTATAATATAGAAATTACAACTAAGGGAGTTCTTTTGCAAACATTTCTATCAATGGGATATGGTTATAATATGTGAGTAGGCTTAACTAACAGTTGGAGAAAATATCATAGAGAAATTATTTATCTACATGGGAAAAATTTAAGTTATTCTAATTTTAATTGATTGACTAATTAATTATTTTCTCCATTCAACTTTTGATATGAACCTAATGGGTCACAAACAAATAGGAAATGAAAGTTTGGATAATCCTGTAAAAGAAATAGATAGTAATGCTGAATTGTTTAGAAGTTTAGGGACTAAAGTGTAATTAAAGAAAAGATCCAGAATTTTGAACCCTTGACATTATTTATAAGGGGGGAGCCAAGTTGTGGCTGCCCTTGAGAAGGCCATTTTCGTCTACCCCTATTTTTCACGTTTGCTCTATTGTTTTGATACTTACTACCACGTAGAATCAAAACAGATCTATCTTATCTCTTCATAATTAGAATTGGATCCGTAGATATTTCGTAAACACTATCCTTAAGGACATTCTCGTGTGGGTACGGTTAGAGTCAAGACATTTGTGTTATTTATGAGATAATCAATTTTGATTATTGATTAGGGATCAGATCTAGTCGCTCTTGGAAAAGTCTTCTTAAATTATGTCTCATGAACAACTAACTTAGAGGCTGAAGTAGCAGAAGAGGTATAATTATTAAAAGAATTTATTCTTTATAATTGTTATTTTTTTGTTTTATGTTAATATGACAAATCCTGGTTTAAGGAACTTTATTTATTAAATGAATTTAATTTTTTGTATTCTGTTGCATAAATTTATAGATTATAATATCTAGATTCTTTAATTGATGGGGGTATTTCTGAGAAGAGCCGAACTCAGGGACCCTATGTATCCGGGTTGTTCTCTTATCGATATACGACTTCGTTGATACTACATCTCCATCTTTTGTCTTTTCAAGGCTCCTCTCCAGTTCACTATTTACTTAGATTGTATCCATGATAGACCCTTGAGTTGTTATTGTGCTAGGCGGACCAAGCTTACTAGTCTCCGTAAACTCTCCCCATTGGGCCACATAGGTCATGTCTTTTTTTTTTTTTTTTTGTTTTTTTTTTTTATTAGATTTTATGGTAAGGTGTATCCGAGTCTTTTAATGCACAGCTCAACTAGTCACTTTATCGGACGATCTTAAGAACGCACTCTCTCAGATTAGTCTGGTGCCTTAAGGGTTAAATTTAAAATTTAATTGTTAAAGTGTTCTTCAGAAAAGTCGAACTCTAATTGACAAGAAAATATTACCACCTCTTGAGTGGCCACACAGTTCATGTCTGTTGACTAGTTTGTTTTTTTAACGTGAACATATATAATACTCAGCGCATCAAATTTTCACAAACGTCTTTAAACATTTATATTCTAGATTGCTCTGGTATCAATAATGTTAAACTATTTTTTACAGATTTTCGTTTAAGAAAGAAAAACCTAAAGTTTACATAAAATAGCACTGAACATACCCTAAATTGACCATTAGGTTGTGTTTGGGTAAGTGAATTCTAAGAGGAATTTCATTTAGGTAGAGGATTTGTAAATCTTTTTTTGACAAATCTTTTGTTTGGGGAGTGGAAGGATTTTAGGAAATAGAATTTGTCAAATCTTTGTTGGGGTGAAAGGAAGGATTTCAAAATACTTTTGAAACAGGCTGAATTTGTGAAATCCTTTGATCGTTGTTTGCTCCTTCTTCTGCTTCTACTTCTTCTTCATTCATCGTCTTCTGCTTTTGCTTCGATCCTTTGCTTCTTCTTCGTTGATTTCGTTCTTCTGCTTCGTTCTTCTTCTTCGTTGATTTTGTTCTTCTGCTTCGTTCTTCTTCTTCTTCATTCTTCATCGTCTGCTTCATCGTCGATTTCATCTTTTGCTTTGTTCTTCTTTTTCGTTCTTCGTTGTGGATTTCGTCTTCTACTTCTTTCTTCTTCTTCGTTCTTCGTCGTATGTTTTGTCGTCGATTTCATCGTGGATTTCGTCTTCTGCTTCGTTCTTCGCCGATCTTCGGTAGATTTCGATTTCGATTTCGATTTCGTTTTTTAAATCGAAATCGACATAGAAGAACACATTCGATTTTAAAATTGAAATCGAAATAGGGTTCAAAATAAAAATAGGGTTTCAATTTCTGCTTCGATTTGGGTTTCGATTTCGATTTCGAAATCGAAATCCAACGACGAAATGAGGTTCGAAGAACACGTTCGATCTCTTGGCTTTGTTCATGGTTGTTCTCATCTCTGTTTCTGTTGTGTTTTTTTTTTTTTATCAGAAGTGGGATCAAAATCCAAATAATTAAATAAATAATAGATTTGTAAAATAAAGAGATTTTAAAAATTTTTCATTTTACAAATATCTTAAATTTATTAAATCCTTTATCCAAATGCAACCTTAGTATTTCTCTTGACTGTGCTTATTGGATTAGATAAACGCATGGAGTTGGAGGACGGGCAGGAGAGAAGGGGACAAAAGAGTAAAATGGGAGGAGGAAGATGACAAAAAAGGTATAAGGGGGTGTGTTTGTTGTCGCAATCGTTGAAAAGGGAAAGCTGTATGCAGATGCAGATTCGTGGATCATGTGAGAAGTCTAACAAACAAACTGCTCGCGTGATCCGAAGTCCACTTTGCAGGATTCCCCCCCACCACACACAATTGGCCCCACCAACCCCTAACTGCACAATTTTTATGGCGCCAAACATTTTTTTTAATAAAAAATTATTATTATTTACATCCCTTAACGTTTGGGCTAATGTCAAATACTCTACGTCTTTTTTTGTTAAATTACAATTTGCATCCCGGAAGTTTGAGTGTAGTCTCAATGCGCCTCTCATGTTTCAATCTTGCCTTGCATTTGCACCCCCAATAGATTTGATTGGTTTAATGAACAAATTTTGTCTATATTAATTGCAGGAGCAATAAGACATGCGTTACAAGTACTATTTTTTTTTGTAACTTTTTCTCGTTTCTAATACATTTATTGTTGGTCTAATAATCTTAGATGATAAAAAATGATCAATTATACTGATTAGATACAAAAATCAGATTTCGTAGTATATATAATAAAAAAGAAAATCGTAGTCATATTTCATGAATATTGTGCATTAAAATTCTATCCATTTTTCATTTTTAATTTTTGTACTAACTTTGAAACGTGTTATGTATAGATAAAAATAAAAGAATTACAAGTATTAGTTGATTGGTCCCAAACAATCACTTAATTGATCCAATATTTTTGCACAAATGCAAATTTTTTAGTGGCAATACGATATATTAAAAAATAAATAAAATGTGAGAAACAACTTTAGCTAAAATTTAAGGTGTAAATTGTAATTAGCAAGAAAGAGGAGATATTGAGAAAAAAATAAATACAAATTGAATATTATCAAGTGGAATTTATCACGATATTTAATTTTTTAAAAAGAAATTCAAATATAATACTTTTACATGTTATCACATTATTGTGAAATAATTAGAAAGTTCAAAACTTTAAAAAATTAAGAATCATATATGTCAATCTTCTCAATCTCTCAATACCTAGGAAACACGTATACGGACAATGATATAAATACGTATGTCGTGTCATACACACAGATATGACAAATTTTCAAAAATCAAGATAGGGTACGCTAACGACAAGACAATATATTTTATTATTATTATTATTATTAATATTATTATAAAACAAGACAGACATAAATCTCCTACATAAATCATAAATGTTCTTTATCTCCCACATAAAGAGCGATATAGATTATTTCTCTAGATTAACATAAATATAAATTATCTATTTAATATTTTAGCTTACATATATTATACCTAATTGAGAAGAGAGAATACATTTTTTTTAATACATATAAATCTATAAAAATAATATGTGGACATTAAATTTATTAATAATGCTAAAACATTAAATTTACAACAATTAAATTAAAGAAATAATGTAAAGAGAAAATATAATATATGAAAATTATGAACATTAAATTTATAAAAATTATAAAAATAATATATGCACATTAAATTTAATAATACTATTGAAATATTAAATTTTCAAAAAATCAATTAAAACAGTAACATAATAGAAAAAATATAATATGCAAAACTTATGGACATTAAATTTATAAAAATTATAGAAATAATATATGGATATTAAATTTAGTAATAATATTACTGAAACAATAAATCTATGAAAAATAAATTAAATAAATAATATAAAAGAGAAATATAATATACAAAAGTTATCGAACATTAAATTTTGCAAAAATTATAGGAATAATATATGGACATTAAAATACTAAAACATTAAATTTATTAAAATTAAATTAAAGAAATAATATAAAAGAAGAATATATAATATATGAAAAAATTATAAAAAATAATATATGGACATTAAAATACTAAAACATTAAATTTATTAAAATTAAATTAAAGAAATAATATAAAAGAAGAATATATAATATATGAAAATTTTGGACGTACGAAAATCATAGAAATATTATATGGACATTAAACTTCATAATAATTATGAAAGAAAAATATATAATATATAAAAATTTTGGTACGAAAATCATAGAAATATTATATGGACATTAAACTTAATAATAATTATGAAACATTGAATTTATAAACTTAGATTAAATAAATAATATAAAAAATAATATACGAAAATTATGGACATTAAATTTATGAAAATTATTGAAATTATATATGCACATTAAATTTAGTAATAATTATGAAACATTACATTTGTTAAAATTAAATTAAAAAATAATATAAAAGAAAATATACATGTTTGTTTTGATTGTTCATCTTTTCAAAAATTATAAAAAAATCAAATGGAGAAAGTGTAACACTAGAAAATGGTGTCGCACAAGTACGTGGTATAAGAGATATTAATTTGAAGATGATATCTGGAAAGATTTTGAATCTAACTAGAGTGCGACATGTTCTTAATATGAGAGAAAATTTAATTAATGTGTCAACCTTAGTGTCACCCCCTACCCCGGACACCCGTCACCTATGGGGCCAGCGTGACATCGACACGACATCCTCTGAGGGACAAACCAACTAGAAAGCGACAGTAGACAATCCAAATTATACAATTACCAAAATCAGGCTATAAACATTTTCTCTAATTAGGGACACACCCGTCCCTGGATTTTTAATAACAAAAAAAAAGAAGATAAAAACAACAATGAACCTCTCATAGGTTTGCCTCAGGCAGCACCTCCCAAAATACTCCCTCGCTATACCATTGCCGGACTCTACCCACTGCCAGTAGGGGACCGACTCCTAGCTATTTCACTTGCGAGTGTACTACCTTCTTAATAAAAATATTTTTACATAATAATACATTTTAAATAATACATCATTTAAATATGGATCAAATATAAGTATATAGATGTCACATAGCTTGTAAAAGTCTTCATAATATATGTAGTGAAAATAAAGCAATATATATAAGTTCTATTTCAAAACCATCTAGTATAAATATCATACCGATCACCACAATAAATAATAAATCACCTAGTATAAATAAACATCACATCTCAAACCACCACTCCACCACAACACATACTGGCTAGCCACAATGATCGTTTTAACCTCACGATCGGGAGTTGCAACGGTATCATAACATTTGTAGGAATGCCTTCCTACGAAATATCCACACCCCTTTTGGGGAGAAATATAATCCACACCCCTTACGGGGAGAAATATAATCCACACCCCTTACGGGGAGAAATATAATCCACACCCCTTCCGGGGAGAAATATAATCCACTCATATCTAACGAAAATTATTTTTAAGTCTTCTTTTAGAAACCAACACAATTCCAAAAACCTGCTTGATCCATATCATTTATGAAATCGTACAGTGTAAGCAAACACATATGTCATCATATATATATATATATATATATATATATATATATATATACACCTAGATCGGATTATAGAGTAGTGACTAATCCCAGTTATCGACTTCAAGCGGGGGAAGCTAATTCAGTAATTTGGGAACGAGTCGAGCATTTGAAACAGGGGAATAAAGGCTTTAGACAAATCTCATCTATCGGTTGCAGATGAAATATTCAAAATCCCAAAAGTCCCCTATAAGGATGTAACTTACCAAGGGGTTACTAGCGGCCTTTAGAACCATATCCGTCTGATCACTTTCATGGACTGGAGGCATTTAGTTAAGTTTAGCTGTTAGGGCCATTAACCTTCCCACGTATATATATATATATATATATATATATATATATATATATATATATATATATATATCAAAAAACAGTTTGACAAGAAGACAGTACACTCACCTCACTTACTGGGATGTTGGCGTTTGCGAACCTAGTAATGATAGGGCTTAAATTAATATTTTATGCAAAATAATCAAATCGTGCAATGCAAACCCTAAGTTCCAAAATTTTCCATTTCCCACATTTTACTTATGAAAATTACTATTTCGGATAATTTTTATTTCATTAAAAATAATTGCATAAAATTTAGTGATACACACGGTCCCAATTTATTATTCCGATTCCAAAATTTTGATGTTAGAATTCAATTCAATAAACTGAAATAAATTTAACGGAAAATGTTACTCATTCTGAATCGTTCACGGGCCGCGAAATGGGTTTTTAATTCTTATCGGGGTGGTTTGTGCAAATTTTTTTTTTTTTTTTTTTTTCTTTCCTTTCTTCCTTTTTTTTTTTCCTGTTTCTGTTTTCTGTTTGTGCTATGCCCGCTGACACCACCACCGGCCGACCAGCCCCCTGCCGGCGACGCACCGGCTACCCATAACAGTTTTCAACAATACACCCATGCATACGCATACATACATTGATCAACACATTACACACATCCATGCACTGTCCTACACACTCGTCACCGGCTGAACTAGGTAAAACAAACACACATGCATAATATTGAACCAGAACGCCCACACACATGATTGCCGATAGTAGACGGACGGCGATCCGAACAATACTCCCACATACCCACATTCTACCGTATTGAACCAAAACAGAGGACGCCCACAAGCATGCACCGCCATAGCGGTGACACACACCGTCGGCTACGCCGTGGCGACGATCACTCATGCATGCAGTCGAAGCAACACACACATACACACGTTGCACGAAACAAGAATCAGAACACATATACTCCGTCGAAACGCCACCGTTGGACGAAACCGAAACCCACCGGCGATCCTATCGCCGATCACATACACATGCATGCACACACCTACTAGAATGATCAATTAAATATGTATAAGTACTCACCAGATCGAAGATCGTCGACAAGTTGAACAACCGAACCCAACGTTCGCTCACCGGCGATGCTAAGAACGTACCCGTCACGCCGTCGACGAACCACCCCACCGACCGAACCACTTTCTCTCTCCCCTGAAATTGACGAAGACACCTCCACGATCATGCATACGAGCAATAGCCACGACCACCCTGCTGGAGGAACACCGACTCAAGGAAGTCCAATCACCCCTCCCGTGCTTCGGTTCTCTCTCTCTCTCTAGAATTTTTCTAAATTCAAATTTGATGGAGTTTTTTTTTTTTTTTTTAATGAATGCACATGCACAAGCATGTACATATTGCATGGATTAAGTGGTAGAAAACGTTCCTAGCCTGCTACGTTGCCTCTCCGTTCTTCTCCCTTCCGGCGGTCTCACACGCACGGCGTATGCGTGTATATATATATATATATATATATATATATATGTTTTAAATTTTTTTTTGTTAAATTACTCTTTCCCCCCTCTAATTCCTTAAAGTCTTCTTTTAGAGTTCAATTCAACATTTATAAGTTTCTAAAATTGTAATTTGATTCCTAACATTTTCAATTTTTGATTTTTAATTGGCAATTCGTATCCCAAATTGAGAGTAATGTTTTTAAATTTGCAAATTTGACCCCCAAGTTTTGATTTGAGTTCTTAATCAATAAAATTTTTACCTAAAATTTTCTAATGCTCTAAAATACAACTATTTATGACTTACGTTTTACGATTTAGGTTTTACAACTCTTCCCTCTTAAAAGAAATTTCGTCCCGAAATTTTACCTGAGTCGAACAAATGCGGGTATTTGTTCTTCATTTCTTCCTCTCGCTCCCATGTCGCCTCTTCTACCGCATGATTATGCCACAACACTTTGACTAAAGGAATCATTTTCGTTCGCAACACCTGGTCTTTACGGCTTAGGATTTGGATTAGCTCTTTAACGTAGGTCAAATCCGTTTCCAACTCGATCGGCTGCGAAGTCAATACATGAGAAGGGTCTGGCACATATTTCCGAAGCATCGATACATGGAAAACGTCGTGTAGTCGAGATAATTCTGGTGGTAACGCAAGTCTATATGCTGTCGTGCTAACTCGTTCTAGAATTTCATATGGTCCGATGTATCTTGGGCTCAACTTCCCTTTCTTCCCGAACCTCATTATGCCTTTCCATGGAGAAATACGCAAGAACACATGATCTCCCACCTCGAACTCCAACTCCCGTCGACACTTGTCTGCATAACTCTTCTGTCGACTCTGAGCAATTTTTAATTTTTCTCGAATCACCTCTACTTTGTCTGCTGTCAGTTGGGCTATATCCGACATCAACAATTTACGTTCACCCACCTCAGTCCAACAAATTGGGGTTCTGCATCTCCTACCATACAACGCTTCATATGGAGCCATCTCGATTGTCGAGTGGTAGCTGTTATTGTAGGCGAATTCCATCAGCGGAAAATGATCATCCCAGCTACCAGGAAATTTCAGAACACATCCCCTCAACATATCCTCCAACGTCTGTATCATACGCTCTGATTAACCGTCTGTCTAAGGATGGAAAGCGGTACTAAATTTCATCTTGGTACCCAAAGCAGTCTGGAGACTCGGCCAGAACCTCGACGTAAATCTCGGATCTCTATCCGACACTATAGAAACCGGTGCGCCGTGTAACCTAACAATCTCATCGATATACAATCGGGCATATTTTTCAAGAGAAAATGTCGTCTTTACAACCAGAAAATGAGCGAACTTGGTAAGCCTATCAACGATCACCTAGATGAAATTATACCCCTTTTGAGTACGGGGTAATCCTGAAACGAAATCCATCGTGATATGCTCCCACTTCCACTCCGGAATAGGTAGAGGTTGCAATAACCCACTTGGACGTTGATGCTCAATCTTTACTTGCTGACAAACAAGGCACCTGGCAACAAATTCTGTGATTTTTTGTTTTATTTCGATCCACCAATAATGCTCACGCAAATCTCAATACATTTTGGTGCTATCAGGATGCATCGCGTACGCTGAGCTATGCGCCTCTTTCAAGATATCATTTTTCAAATTGACGTCATTAGGCACACACAGCCTATTCCCACACATCAAAGCTTCGTCACTATCCCTGATATAATGATTAGTTCTG
This sequence comes from Eucommia ulmoides, assembly GCA_016647705.1. Taxonomy (NCBI): domain Eukaryota; kingdom Viridiplantae; phylum Streptophyta; class Magnoliopsida; order Garryales; family Eucommiaceae; genus Eucommia; species Eucommia ulmoides. The sequence goes on along the minus strand of CM028332.1, from coordinate 42,390,970 downwards.
TGACCATTTTTCACTTTATCCCGAATCTTCTCCAATAAAATGTCTGACTTTTGAGCTTCAATAATGCGGTCAATCAATGTCGGCCTCAAAGTCAAGGTTGTAAGCAACGCTGCCGTCTGACCAACCGCTAACTGAACTTGCAACGATCTCAACTCTGTATACAAGTTAGCATGTGCAACTCGAATGTGTGTGATCGAACCTGCCGATTTTCGACTCAAAGTATCTGCTACAACATTAGCCTTTCTCAGATGATAGTGGATAGTGGAATCATAATCCTTGATCAACTCCATCCAACGCCTTTGCCTCAGATTTAATTCCTTCTGAGTAAACAAGTATTTCAAACTCTGATGGTCGGTGTATATTTCACATGTCTCGCTATACAGGTAGTGCCTCCAAATCTTAAGGGTGAACACAATTGCTGCCAATTCCAAATCGTGCGTCGGGTAATTACGCTCATGGTTCTTCAATTACCGGGATGCATATGTGATTATGTGACCATGCTGCATCAGAACACATCCCAGCCCTTGGTGTGACGCGTCACTATAAATCATGAAACCACCTTCTTCCGATAAGAGGGACACTATTGGTGCCGATATCAATCTACTCTTCAACTCCTAGAAACTCTGCTCACATTTATCGGTCCACTAAAATTTGGATTCCTTGCGGGTCAATCGAGTCAACGGGGTAGCTATAATGGAAAACCCTTGCACAAACCGTCGATAATAACTCACCAATCCTAGAAAGCTTCGAACTTCAGTCACATTTTTCGATCTTTCCCACTGAACAACAGCTTCAACTTTCTTTGGGTTTACTTGAATACCATTTCCTAAAATAACATGCCTTAAAAATACCATATGATCTAACCAGAATTCACATTTACTAAATTTCGCATATAACTGCTTCTCTCGCAACGTCTGCAATACGAGCTGGAGATGCTTCGCATACTCTTCCCTACTTTGGGAATAGACCAATATGTCATCAATGAACACTATAATAAATTGATTCAGATAAGGATGAAAGATACGGTTCATCAAGTCCATGAAAGCAGCAGGGGCGTTTGTCAATCTAAAGGGTATAACTAGAAATTCATAGTATCCATATCTCGTACGAAACACCGTTTTTGCCACGTCCCTATCTCTGACTTTCAATTGGTGGTACCCCGATCGAAGATCTATCTTAGAAAATACTTTAGCTTTCTAGAGCTGGTCAAACAAGTCATCGATCCTAGGCAACGGATATTTATTACGAACCGTCACCCTATTTAGCTGCCAATAATCAATACACATTCTTAATGTGCTATCCTTCTTCTTCACAAACAGCATTGGGGCACCCCATGGGGAGACACTGGGCCTGATAAACCCATGGTCTAATAAATCTTGTAACTGCACTTTCAACTCTTTCAGCTCAGTAGGTGCCATACGATAAGGTGGAATCAATATAGGGGTAGTGCCTGGAAGTAACTCGATCTTGAATTCTATCTCCCTATCTACGGGCAACCTTGGCAATTCTTCCGAAAATACGTCAGAAAAATCTCTGACTACTGGAATATCTGCCACCAGAATTTCTCTCTGACTGGTGTTAATCACATGCGTAAGATATCCCTGACATCCTTTCCTCAATAATTTCCTGGCTTCTAGAACTGAAATTAAACTGACAGGAGTGATAATTCTATCTCCAGCAAATACAAACTCTGGCTCGCTTGAGATTCGAAATATCACTTCTTTCTTGAAACAGTCCACCGTGGCATGATATTCGGATAGCAAATCCATACCCAGTATTATATCGAAATCGTGAATACTCGGGGATAATAGATCTGCCAATAACTCTCTATCACCAAACCAAAGTGGACTATCTTTATACACACTATCGATCCAGACCGACTCACGCATTGGAGTAGAAATAACAATACGATATGATAAAGAAATGGAAAATCTGCTTACTTGCATCATGAAGGTTGTTGAAACAAATGAATGCGTAGAACTGGGATCAATAAGTACACAAGCATCTCTAGCATATAAAGATATGATACCTATGACCACATCAGGAGTAGCTTGAGCATCCTGTCGCGTAGTAGCAAACACACGGCCTCGCGTTGGAGGTCTACCAGCTGATCCTCTACCAAGCCCTTGGGCAGTGCTACGACCCATACTACCCATACTGCTCGCAGGAGGCACAAATGTAGACGAAAGTTTCGGACAATGCGTAGATATATGACCTGGCTCATGACAATGAAAACACATCAATCCTCTCCTAGGACAATCTCTAGCTAAATGACCCGGTGCTCCACACTGATAACATCTGTTTCCCCTAGTATGAGTAACCGGCTGACTCCTCCCATACCTTTGTGGACCCACACTAGCTTTCGATGCACTTTATTGTTGCCTGGGGTATGATTGTCGGGGACCACGACTCCTGACTGATTGGACAAACGATGAGGCCCGAGCAACTGGCGGTCGAGATACTGTCCCTCGTGAAGTACCACCCGAAAATCTACTGGGTGACTCAAATCGGCTCTTCTTGAACTACTCTCGACTCTCGACGGCTTCCTGCACATCCCTCTCCACTAGTTTTGCCGTATTCACCAACTCTGCATAATTCTTAATCTGCTTTCTTGTCAACCTGGAACGAATCTCTAACTGAAGTCACTTTTGGAACCGTCTGCATTTTGCCTCTTCCGTCTTTACCAGATCAGGGGCAAAACGGGATAAATAATCAAATTTGACCTCTTAATGCTAAACTGTCATATTTTCCTGCTTCAACACGATAAATTCTTTATCTATTTAGAATCGGTAAGACTTAGGAAGATATTTCTCGTTAAACATGGCAACAAAACGACCCCATGTAATCTCCTTGCCAGAATCGGAAATCAATCTTTTCATTTCTTCCCACCAATGCTCGGTCTCCTCTTTCAGCTAAAAAGTGGCAAGGGAAACTCGACTATCGTCGATAATTCCCATCGCCTCAAATACATGACCCACACCTCTAATCCAATTCTTCGCATCAGCCGGACCCGCTGTCCCGGTGAAAGCCAGAGCGTCTAACTTCTTGAACCTCTTCAGTTGTACCGCCTGAGATGTGATAGTATCACTTTGGGCCCTTTGACTTTCCATAATCCTCGCTTACTACTCCGTTAGTTGGGCAGCGGCCTGCAAAATTCTTTCGATTGTGTCTAAGCTCCCTTGCAACATATTACCCTGCGTGTGGGATTCCACAATATGGAAACTTTTCTACTCCCTATCTCTCTGTTCCTGAGGCTCCATTTGCTTCAGGGATTCCGCCTGCCCCTGGGGTCTCATACTCCAAGAGGTTTCATCTCCCCCCTCCATATCTGTTATCAGCCATAAAATTCAATTCAACGACTAACTAGGTCAACCAGAAAAATGACAGTAATTAATATACGTTAATTAACTTTTATGCGAGTATCAACAACACCCACTGACACCTTATCTTAAAGTCCCCTACTGACTAGATGACTGATACGTCTTCCTATCTCATGATCATTTACGCTACAAACACTAGTAAGTCTACAGAACCTATAACCTAGGCTCTGATACAAAAATTGTCACCCCCACCCCGGACACCCGTCACCTATGGGGCCGGCGTGACATCGACACGACATCCTCTAAGGGACAAACCAACTAGAAAGCGATAGTAGACAATCATAATTATACAATCACCAAAATCAGGCTATAAACATTTTCTCTAACTAGGGACACACCCGTCCCTGAATTTTTAATAACAAAAAAAAAGAAGATAAAAACAACAATGAACCTCTCCTAGGTTCACCTCAGGCAGCACCTCCCAAAATACTCCCTCGCTATACCATTGCCGAACTCTACCCAGTGCCAGTAAGGGACCGACTCCTAGCTATTTCACTTGTGAGTGTACTCCCTTCTTAATAAAAATATTTTTACATAATAATACATTCTAAATAATACATCATTTAAATATGGATCAAGCATAAGTATATAGATGTCACATAGCTTGTAAAAGTCTTCATAATATATGTAGTGAAAATAAAGCAATATATATAAGTTCTATTTCAAAACCATCTAGTATAAATATCATACCGATCACTACAATAAATAATAAATCACCTAGTATAAATAAACATCACATCTCAAAACACCACTCCACCACAACACATACTGGCTAGCCACAGTGATTGTTTTAACCTCACGATCGGGAGTTGCAACGCTACCGTAACATTCGTAGGAATGCCTTCTTACAAAATATCCACACCCCTTTTGGAGAGAAATATAATCCACACCCCTTACGGGGAGAAATATAATCCACACCCCTTCCGGGGAGAAATATAATCCACTCATATCTAACGAAAATTATTTTTAAGCCTTCTTTTAGAAACCAACACAATTCCAAAAACCTGCTTGATCCATATCATTTATGAAATCGTACAGTGTAAGAAAACACATATGTCATCATATATATATATATATATATATATATATATATATATATATATACAAAAAATAGTTTGGCAAGAAGACAGTACACTCACCTCGCTTCTTGTGCTACAATAACAGCACCGTCCAAAGGCTACTGGAATGTTGGCGTTTGCGAACCTAGTAGTGATAGGGCCTAAATTAATATTTTATGCAAAATAATCAAATCGTGCAATGCAAACCCTAAGTTCCAAAATTTTCCATTTCCCACATTTTACTTATGAAAATTACTATTTTGGGTAATTTTTATTTCATTAAAAATAATTGCATAAAATTTAGTGATACACACGGTCCCAATTTATTACTCCGATTCCAAAATTTTGATGTTAGAATTCAATTCAATAAACTGAAATAAATTTAACGAAAAACGTTACTCATTCTGAATCGTTCATGGGCCGCGAAATGGGTTTTTAATTCTTATCGGGGTGGTTTGTGCAAATTCTTCTATTTTTTTTTCTTTCCCTTCTTCTTCCTTTTTTTTCCTGTTTCTGTTTTCTGCTTGTGCTCCGCCCGCCGACACCACCACCGGCCGACCAGTCCCCTTGCCGGCGACTCACCGGCTACCTATAACAGTTTTCAACAATACACCCATGCACACACATACATACACTGATCAACACATTACACACACCCATGCACTGTCCTACACACCCGTCGCCGGCCGAACTAGGTAAAACACGCACACAGGCATAACACTGAACCAGAACGCCCACACACACGATCGCCGAGGGTCGACAGATGATGATCCGAACAATACTCCCACATGCCAATATTCTACTAGATTGAACTGAAACAGAGGACGCCTACAAGCATGCACCGCCGTAGCGGTGACACACACCGTCGGCCACGCCGTGGCGATGATCACTCATGCATGCAGTCGAAGCAACACACACATACACATGCTGCACGAAACAAGAATCAAAACACATACACTCCGTCGAAACGCCACTGTCGGACGAAACCGAAACCCACCGGCGATCCTATCGCCGATCACATACACATGCATGCACACACCTACTAGAATGATCAATTAAATATGTATAAGTACTCACCAGATCGAAGATCGTCGACAAGCTGAACAACCGAACCCAACGTTTGCTCACCGGCGATGCTAAGAACGTACCCGTTTCACTCTCCCCTGAAATTGACGAACCACCCTACCGACCGAACCACTTTCGCTCTCCCCTGAAATTGACGAAGACACCTCCATGATCATGCATACGAGCAATAGCCATAACCACCCTGCCGGAGGAACACCGACTCAAGGAAGTCCGATCACCCTTCCCGTGCTTCGGTCCTCTCTCTCTCTCTGTAGAATTTTTCTAATTTCAAATTTGATGGAGGCTTTTTGATTAATGCACATGCACAAGTATGTATATATTGCATGGATTAAGTGGTGGAAAACGTTCCTAGCCTGCCACGTTGCCTCTTCGTTCTTCTCCTTTCCGGCGGTCTCACACGCACGGCGTATGCGTGTATGTATGTGTGTGTATATATATATATATATGTTTTAAAAAAAGTTTTTGTTAAATTACTCTTTCCCCCCTCTAATTCCTTAAAGTCTTCTTTTAGGTTCAATTCAACATTTATAAGTTTCTAAAATTGTAATTTGATCCCAAACATTTTCAATTTTTAATTGGCAATTCGCATCCCAATTTGAGAGTAATATTTTTAAATTTGCAAATTTGACCCCCAAGTTTTGATTTGAGTTTTTAATCAATAAAATGTTTATGTAAAATTTTCTAATGCTCTAAAATACAACTATTTATGACATACGTTTTACGATTTAGGTTCTACACTTAGCCCCGTAAGGTAATAAATTTGTTATGGTGTCCAATAAGGTTGTTGTAATCAAGAATAATATTTTTGTTGCGAAAGTTTGGGTCTTAAGTTTTTTTTTTTTTTTTTTTTTAAATTAAATGTATTTTTAAAGGATAATAAAAGTTGTTATCAAGTTTTGAATGTTGAAAATTCTAATATATGGAATAGTAGATTTGGTCACATAAGTTTGAAGGAGGCTAAGAGATTGATGGATCTTAAACTTATTCCTAAATCTCATGTGGTGTATAAACAAAAATGTGAGGTATGTATTCAAGAAAAACAACATAGATAGGCTTTTAGAAGTGTTAATAGGAATACACAACTCTTAGAGCTTATATATAGTGATGTATGTGATTCAAATAGACCACTGACTAGAGTTGGGAATAAATACTTTTTGACATTCTTTGATGATTGTTTGAGATTTTGTTATATTTATCTTTCGAAGACTAAAGATGAGGTGATCAATGAGTTTATAATATATAAAAATAGAGTAAAATATTAGCTTGATCGGAAGATTAACGAACTTAGGTCTGATAGAGGAGATGAGTATACTTTGAGAGATCTTAAGAATTTTTGCTTGAGAATGTGACATCATATATGAACTTACTCTACCATATTCACCTCAATCAAATGGAATTTCAGAAAGGAAAAATAGAACTTTTATAGATATGGTGAATTAAATGTTGATAATTTTGGATTTACTTGAAAATTTATAGAGATAAGTTGTACTTATTGCATGTTTCATATTAAATCGCATTATGACAAAAGATAATGAAAAAACCACCTATGAAATTTAAGGGAATAGGAAGCCAAATTTTAGAATCTTTAAAGTATGGGATATTTAGTAAAGGTAGTAATACCTGAGCCAAAGATAAAGAAAATATGACCCAAGACAATAGACAATAATTTTTTAGGTTATGCACAAGACAATATTGTGCAATAGATTTTTAGTTATAAAGTCTTAAATTAGTGGTATCTCTATAAATTCTATAGTTGAATCAAGAGATGCAACTTTCTTTAAAGATATATTTCCTTATAAAACTAGAATTCCTAACCAGTTAGTGAACATGGATTCCACACTAACTCAGGACATACCTTCTCCTAACAATAGTCTTTCTGCTGAGATAGAATTAGATTTTTCTTTAAAGCTAAGACGAAGTAAGATACATAGAATTGAAAAGAATTTTAGGAAAGATTTCTATACTTACGTAGTGGAAGAAGATCTAAAAACTTACCAGCAAGCGGTATCTTCAATAGATGCACCTTAAGAGGCAATAAATAGTGAGATTGAATCAATTATGCAAAGTAATACTTGGGAGTTAATAGATTTGCCTCTAGGAAACAAACCTCTAGGTTGTAAGTGAATTTTTAAGAAGAAGTTGAGACTCGATGGAAACATAGATGAGTATAAGGTTAGATTGGTAGCAGAAGGATTTATACAAAAGAAAGGGATTGATTATGATACTTATTATCCTTCAACTAGTATTACTGTTAGGATACTCATAGTCTTAGCTTCTATTCATAACTTAGTGACACATCAAATGGATGTAAAGATTGATTTTCTAAATGGAAATTTAGATAAGAAAATTTATATGGAACAACGTGAGGGTTTTATTGTTAAGTGTCAAGAACATAGGTTTCGTAATCCAGTAACGCATTATATGGTCTCAAGAAAGCCCCTATGCAATGGCATGAAAAAGTTGATAAGGTGATTGTAAGACCCAATTTTTACTTGTGCATATTTTTAATTGCATTTTATAATATTCGAAAAGTATTCGGATTTAACTTGTACATTATTTCAAAATTTCACAACAAAAATTTATATGTAGATATATTTAATTTGTGAACAATTTGATTCAAAGTAAAAATTAAATCCTAAACCCTAAACCCTAAAGTAAAAATCATAAATTTGATTGGAATAATGTTTTTTGTATTTTATTGACTATTAATGTTGTTAATAGCCAGTAAGTATTTTTTTGTAATTAAATTATTAACTAATAAATTTTACAAATGTAGTATATTATTATAGTTTGTACGATTAATAATGGGTTAAGAAAATAGGACGTTTAGTTTTAATAAATTTCATATAATTAAAAAAAATTGGGGATGAAAAGTAATTCATTTTATTGTAATGCATTTTACGTATTGCATTTCATATTAGATTTATTTAGATAAAATCTTAGTTTAGGTCATGTTATTTGTTAGTTTCCCAAGTAACATCGACTATGTTATTATGTCAATGGTAATGTACAAAGCTGTGCAATTATCGAGATGAATATATTGCCTTCTATGTAAATTTTCAAATTATATTTTCGAATTAAATTGTGAAAAAAAAATATTTATTAAAATGGATAATGTTAGCCTAAGCGGTTTCAATCATAGGATTCTCGGATAAATGTAATTTTGACGATAACACTACATTGACATTTTAAATGAACTAATAGTGATATTGAAGTATAGATTATTCGAGCATCACTGAAAACATATCACGGAAGTAAATTCAAGTCGAAAGGTATGATTTAAATTAAAACAACTTTTCATTTCGACAATATTCGAAAGATATTAAATTCGAAACTCTATAGGACGCACACACATACTATATGTGTTCGAAATTGTGATATACTAATCTTAACATGTCCAATATGCTTATATATCACAATGTGAAGTATGTGTTCATTCATTACATGTTAAAACGAAAAAATCACCAATTGATTATAATGATGTGAAATTGAAAATTTACGTTATTAACTTGATCATAGGGTACATTGAGTTTTTAGATCATCTAAACTTCATAAATATAGTTGTTACATGTTTTAAAAGTGTTTAAAATGATAAACGGTTATAAACTGGGACCAAAACCCAAAACAGACGAAAATAGAAATTCCCCAGGATTGTAGCATAAGTAGTCGACTACTTCCGAGCATAATGTTTGACTTTACGTTTTGGTGTCGTATGGTTGTTCTAATTGTTGTATGATGATTTTTATACGTTATATTGATTATCTAATATGTTATCATCATTTAATTTGATCAATACCATGTTGAATTGAATAGAATTTGATCAAAACAATTTGAACAACTTGAGAACTCAATTTGTAGAATTTTGTCATGAACTCAAATTTGGATTTGCATATCAATTTTTTTTAGAACATTCAAATCATGTTATGAGATGTTAGTTTAACATGTCTACATAATATATGTATTATCAATTGATATATTTATCATTTTATTTATGATTAATTGACAAATTGGTTCCAATGGTATGAAAATTATGTTTTCTACATGTTAAATGAATTCTAAGTGTTCAATTACTTGCAATGTTTGTATGTGCTTAAATGAATTGTATACATGTATAATATGCTTTATATATTAAGTATACATATGCTCAAATACATAATCATGTATGTATACAAGCATTAGATTTGAATTTGTCAAGACAAATTAAGTGGGAACACTTTTCCTTAAATTAAGAGTTATTTTATTTGTGGGGTTGGCTAAATTAATGCTCAACCAATTTATTAATTGCTCACATACTTCGTCCTTGATTTAATGTGGATATCTTGAGAGAAATCCAAATAACTTACCTACACATTTATTGATCATTGAATCTACAATATTGTATTCACATTTTTCTTCATGGAATCATGAGAATTTGTCAAGATTCAAATTTTAATACATGTCTTTATTTGAATATCTATTATTGTATTCATTGTATCTATAATTTGGGTAACTTGTTTAGAATGTGGATCAATTAATTATTGTAAGAATTCAATTGGTATCAAGACATCAAAGAGATATTAGAGAGGAGCCTAACATTCAAGTCTTGACATTTTTGAAGAGGATTTCCAACGGTCACTTTGCTCTCTGCCCTTCAATTGAGATTTTCTCTATACATTATCTATATCTATATAAAGAGAAACTTTGCTGGAAGATAAAAACAAGAGACTCAACAAGTATCAACCATTCAACTTGAGCTACAAAGATCAAAGAGATATTACCAAAAGTTTCCAAGCAAAAATTTATCCAACACTTCTATTCTTTCTTGATTCATTTTCTTGAGTGTTTGTTGTAATTGTTTCACACGCATAGATTCTTGAGTTCTATATCTTGTGAGTGTTGAAGCTCCATTTTGTGAGACGATGAAAAATTTCATTATAAATCTTGAGTAAGGATTTTGCTCAAAAGAAGAGATTTGTGAGTGAAACATTTTTACTCTAAATTGTAAAATCTTGGGATATATACTTCTTAATCGGCGACGATAGACAATTTTGTCTTTAACCATAAGAAGATCAAAGATAGTGAAATCCTCGAAGGAGCTTGGGAGACTAGACTAGGCAAATGGTATTTGTTGAACTATTTTAAATACCGGTGTTAATCTCTCTAACTTCACTCTTTACATTTCCTCTTATATTTTTGTTCATGATTATTACTTTTATTTGAATATCCACTGTTCACTTTACACAATCACATAAACACTTATTTTATTTTAAGTAGAATTAGTTGGCGAAATATTTGCCAAAATCCAATTCATCCCCCTCTTGGGTAATTCTTGGGCCATTAGACAGTTTTATAATATTACGTGGATCAAATAAACTTTCAAATTTGGAAAGTGGTTTTTATTATTCTCCTGCTATGACATAGTGTGGTTCCGATAGGAGGACATGTCTTGTTGGATGTTGTTGGTCCTAACAAGAGGGCATGTCCTGTAGGACGTTGTGTTGTGACCTGATATGAGGGCATGTCCTGTGGGTGTATTCTAACTTGATAGGAGGGAAAATCCTATAGACAAATGATATATATTTTTGTTGTTGTTGATTATTAGTATGATATGGTGGTTTATACTCTGTGTGTACTCCTACCATTGGAGATATTGAATGACTCTGACACTGACAACCTTAAATTACACAAATGTACAAGTTACGATACCGTCATAACTCCCGATCATGAGGTAAATGATCATATAACTAGTATGGAGGTATGTGTGTAGTATTTTATTATATAAAAAGAAGTGAATTGGTTGGTTTAAATTGTGTTGTTATAGTTGATGATATTTGTGGAATTTTGATACTGCTAAGTGTGTGGTTATATTCGGTTTTGAAAAGTGGATTTTGATAAGTGTACTTGATCCACAAATCAATTTTATATTATGAAGACAATATACCAATAAAATATTTTGTCTCAGGTACTCTAATTAGAGAGAGATTCACTACTGACGTTAGATATAGTTACAGGGTGTTGTGGCTTTTGAGACTGTCAGAGTAGTTGTTGGTAATGAGTGGTTTGGACTTTCGTAGTTTTGTTATGGTATAGTTGGATATGTATAATCCATGAATTTTGAGTTGGTAAAATTTTAAAAATTTATGCCAATTGTCAAGTAGTTGTATATTTGTTATCCAGGCTATATTCATTTTTGGTTGGGTAATATCAAGTCGAGGTCACACCTAGTCTTGACCATGGGGTGCGGGCTGGGGTGTGACACTGATTTTAAAATGTGGTTTCAGAATTAATAATGACGACAAATGTCTATATTACAAAGATAATATTAGGAATAGGGTTATTTTTTTTGTATTTATGTAGATGATATTGTTGGCCCAGTAGAATACCCAAGAGGGGGGGGTGAATTACGTAATTAAAAAATTATCAGAATAATAATAACACTTAAAAAATCAAATAATTAATTTTATTCTAAAATTAATTATTATATTTATAGCAGCAGATAAGTGTAATAAGCCCTAGGTGAACACCCAAACAACATAAGATAAAATAAAGAAAATAAGGAATGCAGTAAATACTAATATATCCTAATTCACCAAGCTACTCTTGGCTAATCCAGACCTCCGAGCCCCACTGAGATTCGCACCCACTAAACTCAAGATTTCTTTACAGGTAGGAATCAAACCCTCACAATGATTCTTTTCACAGGCTTAGAATTAACCTTTACAATTGTTTTTTTTCCAGGCTCAGGAATAACCTCTACTTTTTACAGGCTCAAGAATAACGTAATTCTATTATAGAGAGAATCACAATCTAATTCTTTTTATATCTTAGGCTCAAGAATCAAAATCTCACAAAAAACACTCCAACTATCATTTTCCCAGGTAAGAATGAAACCTTTACAAAATGACTCACAAATTCAATCAAGAAATAATTAATACCTAATTTTTTTATACCTTAGGTAAAGATCAAAACTTCAATCTCTTTACCGGAAGAGATTGAAACCAGCTACCCTTGATTAGACACTCCCTCTAATCCGACACTCAACTCACCAATTACAAATAATTAATAAGTGATTTTCTTACTCGAAACTTCTACCACCCTAGATAAATTAGAACTCAATTAATTTTCCAAAGTTAGTGATAGAAAATGTGAGATAGTCAAAATCTGATTTTTAACAAAAGATAGGTAGCATGAAACTTAGCAGGTAATCAGATTTAAGAAATAGTTTATAAAATATTTTCTTCAATAAAAATCAAAAATAATTTTTAAATACCAATTTTCAAAAATTAAACAAGTAATACAATATAGAAAGTAATTGGAAAAATCTCACCCGGAATCCACCGAAAAAAATAATTAGAGCGTAGTTATTTCAAATCTGGTAGCAGCAATGATTAACAGCCAATGATTATCAAGATTATCTCTTAGAATAGCTCTCACAAAATCTCAGTATGATATCTCTAAAAAAGCTCAATGTGATCTCTTGATCTCTTAATCTCTCTTAACCATACTTAATGATATGAAAAATGCAGGTATATATATATGGGATATAAATAACCTCTTTAACGGTTAGTTCCCATATGTCATGACACTTAAATGCTCTCTTAGACCCCTTATACCATTATGACTTCATTTTGGTTCAATTCACTTAATTATAGCTTTTAAATCTCTCAATTAAATCTCCTAAATATTTCTCAATCTCAATTAAATAAAATAGAAATAATTTTATGTACTAAATTGAGAAACATAAATCAATAGGAATTAAATAATAGGTGTAGCATATCTTAAATATCATAAAATCCCTAAAATTTCTCACAAATCCCAACAAAAAATGGCTATTTTTAGATATGAATCCGGAATCTTCAATATCCTGAAACTGCGTCATCAGTCGACCGACCAGTCGACCGCTCGATTCAGGATATAGCTAAGCCAAAGATTCTATGCCCATTGGTCGATCTATCTGTCGACTTAGAGATTCAGAGAGTTCTATTTTCCTTCACCGGTCGACCTACCTATCGACTTAGAGATTCAGAGAGTTTCATTTCTCTTCACCGGTCAACTTACCTGTCGACTGAGAGATACAGAGAGTTTCACCTGTTTTGTTCAGTCGACTTACCAGTTGACTTATGCATACTGGATATCTTTTCTAAACTCGTTTTTAATACATTCTCATTTACGTTTTCATCTCTTTAACCATTTTCTTTTCTTAATTAACTCCACTAAATACTTAACTCAAATTTTAATCAATTATAAATATTTCTTTTTCAATTACACACAGGAGCAAATAATTTAACTAATTAGGATCCTATTAAAAACACATATATTTATAAAAATAATTTAAAAATCTTTTTGTGTCGTGTGTAATTGTAATTGGGATATTAAGAGTTAAAATTTAAATCTGAGTTGTTTTCCATAGGTTCTTCAAATTCTTCAATCTCTTAATTCCTTTATCATCTTTATCATCAAATCTTCATTATTCAGAACTACTAAACTGAAACATTTAAACAAACTATTAGTTCCACAAAAAATATCAATGTTTAATTGTTCATCAAAATATTAGGATCAACATATATATACTTATTTTTGAAATTAATCTCAAGATTGTAGATGATGTTAAGTCACACTTGTCTAAGAATTTAGATATGAAAGATTTAGGAGAAGCATATATGATTTTAGGATTGAAATTAGAGAGAACCTCTACCAGTATAACCCTTGATTAGTTAAATATTTTGGAGAAATTGTTGAAGAAATATTAGTACATTGATTTAAAACAATTAATGCACGTTATGATTCTAGTGAACATTTGAAAAAAATGAAGGTCAACTAATATCTCAATTGAAGTATTTTAAGATGATTGTATCACTTTTATATATATTTAATAAGTCTAGACTTGATATCTCTTTTGTTGTTGGACGATTGAGTAGATATACTCACAACCCAAGTGAGAAACATTGGATAGCAATAGAAAGGGTTTGTAAGTATCTTAGAGGAATTTTAGATTTCACCTTATGCTACAAAGGTTTTCCTAGTGTAGTTGAAGGTTTTAGGGATGCAAATTGGATTTCTGATAGTCTAGATGTGAAATCCACTATTGGTTTGTATTTTTACTAAGAGGAGCTATTATTTCTTGGGGCTCTAAGAAACAAACTATTATTTCAAGGAGTATAATGGAGGCAGAACTCATAATACTTGATTCCACATGTACGGAAGCAGAATGGATTAACAACTTACTTTTAGATCTACCTTTAGTTGGTAAACCTATTCCTGCTATATCCATTTGTTGTGCCAATAGAGTTGTTATTGACTAAGTAAAAAAAGCTCACACAAATAAGAAATGAATGGACATATACAAGTAAGATATAAGTCTGTTAAGATTATGTTGAGAAGATATATAATATCATTAGATTTTGCGAGATTAGAAAGTAACATTGATGATTATTTGACCAAAGGTCTATCTAGGAAAGTAGTCTTAGATTTGCTGAGGGGATGGGCCTAAGCCCATAAGGAAGTCACTTCGAGAAGTAACCCAATCTCTGTGGTTGGGAATCCTATGAAGGAGGTTCAGCGAGTAGAAACAACATGTATTGCACAATTATTTACCATTATTTAATATTAGGAGATATTCTCAAGAGATATTCTCCTACTCATCCATATGGCAATAGTGCTGATGAAGTGTGATGTTATAGGAAGGCTTTTTAACCCTGAATTAAGCCAAGTCAAGAAAACTCCTATAGGGTATAAGTCACAAATACCCTTATAGAACTCATCTAAGAGAGAATTGTCGTGAGGACGCAATTATGGAAAAACGATTGATCCTTCATAACTTTCATAAAATCAAGATCAATGTGCATGGCCATTGATAGCACTAACTTGCAAACCATGTCTAAATATCGACGCTCTATATGTAATAGTTGAACTTTGGTGTAAATGGTCTAATTCAAGACATAGTTCACCATGGCTCTTCAAAGTGAAACTATTAACATGAAATGAGGTTCAAGCATTGAAGACACTTTCACCTATTGGATAGTATAAAGTTGCCTGTATTTTCTCTCTATGTTTGAATAAAGGATTTGAAATTTCTGGGGATTGTTATAAGTTTTTTTTAAAGCATTAACTAAAATTTTAAAACCTCAATTATAATTTATTATTTTTTTAGTTTTTTATTTGATAATTATTATGATAATTTTCAATTTTTATTTTTTGTGTTTATTGTCATTTATTGTGTTTAATTATTCCTGGAAAATTTAATATATAGGCCTCAAGAGATATGAAAATGATAACATGAACCCCAACTATTATAATAATTTTTTACTTTCCATAGATTTTTAGAAAATGGACTTCTCTTCTTTAACAATATTTTTTTCTTTATTTACATACAATGTCATTCTGTAAAAAAATAATCAGACATGAATATTCACATTTTGTATTTGTTATTTTTAAACATTTCATACATTTTCACTTTTTATGTTGATGTGAATGTTTATTGTTTTTATATAAACAAAATTACTTTTTTTGTTAAATTTACATGTTTTCATCAAAACAACCAAAAAACAACAAATCAAAGACATTAAAACCCCCTGATATCCAACATTCACACAAATGAAATATTGTATGAACAATTAAAAAAAAAAAAAAAACCAATCAAAAAAATAAATTTGAAAACACCGAAAGAATAACAAATCAAAAGCATTGAAAATAAACTCTAAGATTAACAAAACAAACTAGGTATAAACATTCCCGAAAAACCAAACCAAATCAAAAAAATTAAAAGAACTAAGATCAATGAAAAATGACATGTGTAATCATATCCATAAACCGCGTAAACATTTGCTAAAAAAACAAACAAGAAACACAAAATTAACAAAAGCACAACCGAAATGCACATTTATCGATCATAATGACACATTCATCCTCAAAACTAAAAATCGGTATGAACATTGATCGAACCATAGAAACATCCACAAAAATCCAATCGATATGAATATTAGTTTAGAAATGACCAAAAAGAACATTCATAAATGAAAATAAAACAAAAACTCTCCAAAATAAAAAAAAAAAAGACAAAAAAAATCAAAACAATCTGAAAAACGGAGAGAATATACACCAAAAAAAATCAAAAAATCATGTGTTCATTGATGAACGAATCAACAACTTCAACATTCGTGAACGAATTTCTAGATCTCTATGTGTGTGAGAGAGAGAGGCTAAGAATGAACAATTTCACTGAAAACGAACTGGAATAATTGGACTGGAATATTCAAGAACGAATCAACAACTGGAACATTTAAATCTGTGTATGGGGGTGTGTGGGTATGAGCGACAAAGAGAGAGAGAGACTGAGGTGGAAGTAATGACTCCATTCCAGCACCAACCTCTCCCTCCCACCTATCGCTTGCAACGACTTGATTCTCGCCTGGTGGTAGCACGTAAATACGTCGCTACTTTCACCGCAAGTATACGAGTCAACCTAATTTTATCTTGGGGCTAAAAATATGTTTATAATTAATAATTACTAATATTAAAATACTAATTAAACTATATTAATACTAATATGAGATGTTTATGGAAAATATTTCCTAGGGATTAACTTTTGTTTACAAAAACGTGTTTGGTTTTGTTTTAGTTTACGTTAACGACGTTCGACTTATCCGACAATCTCAGTTCGTAAACTCACCGCCACCTCTCCCGAGTGTAAGATGAGGGAATACGCGACTTCGCGTCAACGAAGAAGTCTTCCTCAATGTCTTAACGATATTAAGTCACGTGAGTCTCGCCCCAACGTCATTGATTGTATACTCTCCAACTCCCTCCCGAGTTATTGGATCGTCGCGTTGTGTTTACCCTAGTTCGAATTCGGAGTTACCTCTCCCGAGTGTCAAACCTCATATTCTCTAATTATCTAAACAAGCAAAATCATGACAACACGACAAACACAATCAAAATAGCGAAGAACAACCACAAACGAAACACAAACTCTAACAAACAACAATTTCATAAATATATATTAATCCCTAGACAAAATCCAATTAGCTCATGGCCATAACCATTTATACAATGAAAAAGGAGCTAAACGTGCTTAACTAACTACCGAAGTTAAGAAAATAAAGAAGAAACGAAATAAACTTAGTCGTAGTCCAAAGATTTGCCGCTAAAAACGCTTCGGGATCGCTTCTCCTTCTTCGCAACGTGTTCTTCTCATTCGGAGTTGGTTGAATACTCCCAAAATCTCTCTCTAAAATATCCTAACTCTAATGGAGCTCTCATGGCTGGTAAAGAGAAATGGGGAAGAAATAGGGAACAAAAATATCCTAAAAAATATCTAAATCTGGTGCAGAGTGACCGCCTAGGCGGTGGGCACGTCGGCACAGTGTGATCGCCGTAGTAGTGGAAAAGGCGGTGGAATCAAGACCTCTCTACAGTTTTACTGCCTAGGCGATGAGCTTCCAGTAGATTTAGATGCCTCTACAGTTTCCCCGCCTAAGTGGTGGGCTGCTGTTTTGAACATTGCCTCCGTGTATGTTTTCCTACCGTTCTTGATCCGATTTCATCGTTTAGCATCCGTTTTCATACCGTTTCACCCCACACACCTGATTTAATACAAAAAGAATAAAAACATATTAAAATGTATTAAAACGTAATAAACGTACTCAAAAACTAACAATTTTGGTTTGAAAATAGATAGGCAAATTATACCTATCAAATACCCTTAAACTTGGAATTTTGCTAGTTCTCGAGCGAAACACTCACACAATACAAGAAAATATAACAACTAATTGCCAAATAATAACTAAAAACACTTAAACAAAAATGTGCAATTTTTGAGTATCATCTACCGGTCAAACGATATTTCCCTCATCGGCCCCCAATCCTATCAAGTTTAAGCATAAAAACACACCATGTGGTGTTCTAGAATGTTAACATTCATAATAGTAAGCGCCATTCTAGATTCTCTCAAAGTGTGTGTGCTTAAAACTCAAATATATAACTATATGTTGATCGGATTGGATTATCCACCAATGAAACTCATGACTTAGATCGTAAAGGACTAAGATATCCAAGAGGGGGGTTGAATTGGGTAATTAAAAATTATTAGAGAAATAATAACACTTTAATAACTCAAACAATTAATTTTAATCCTAAATTAATTATTATCTTTATATCACAGCAGAAATATAAAATCAATTAAGTGCACACCAAACAAAATAAAAAAATAAAATCAAGATTGCAGCGCACCAGAAAATTATACTGGTTCACCAAACTACTCTTGGCTAATCCAGTCATTCGAGCCCCACGGAGAGTCGCACCCACTAATACTCAAGATCCCTTTAAAGGTAGAAACTAAACCCTCATAATGATTCTTTTACAGGCTCAGAATCAACCTTTACAAAATCATTTTCACAGGCTAAAGAAGAACCTCTAATTTTTACAGACTCAAGAATAACTTAATTCTTTTTAACATAAAGACAAAAGAATCAAAACCTCACCAACACTCCAAATATCCTTTTACCTGGTAAGGATTGAACCGTTACAAAATTCACACAAAATAATTCAATCCAAGAAGAATTACTACTTCAATCTCTTTACAGGGAGAGACTGAAACCGGCTATCCTTTAATTAAATACACCCAACAGTATTTAATCTGTCACTCAACTTACCAATAAAAATTGACAAGTGATTTTTCTCACTCGGAGCTTCTACCACCCCAGATAAATTAAAACTCAATTATTATCCCAAAATTAGTGATAGAAATGTGAGATACTCAAAATCTGATTTTTAACAAAAAAATGGGTAGCACGTAATTAGATTCAAGAAATTGTTTATAAAATATATTTTTTTTAATAAAAAATCGAAAATAATTTCTAAAGATCAAATTCCAAAAATAATCATGTAACACAATATAGAAAGTAATTGGAAAGATCTCACCTGGAATCCACCGAAAAAATAAATAGAGTGATGTTACTTCAGATTCGATAGCAGCAATGATTAACAGCCAATGATTCTCAAGATCGTCCCTTAGAAAATCTCTCACAAAAACTCAGTATGATTTCTCTTAGAAAGGCTCAATGTGATCTCTTGATCTCTTAATCACACTTGATGATATAAAAAAAACGCAGGTCTTTATATATGAGATTAGAAATAGCTCTCTAACGGCTAGTTCCCATTTATCATGACACTTAATTGCTCTCTTAGACCCCTTATATCATTATGACTTCATTTTGATTTAATTCACTTAATTATAGCTTTTAAATCTCTCAATTAAGTCCTCCAAATATTTCTTAATCTCAATTAAATAGAATAGAATAAATTATATGTACCAAAGTGAGAAATATTCAAACTTAATGAACCAAATCAATAGGAATTAAATAATAGGTGTAGCATATCTTAAATATCATAAAATCCTAAAATCTCTCATAAATCCCAATCAAAAAATGACTATTTTTGGATATAAATTCAGAATTCCACCATATCTTGAAACTGACACACTGGTTGACTGACCAAGATCAGCAGTCGACCGCTCGATTCAGGATGTAGCCAAGCCAAAGATTTTGTGCCCATCGGTCGACCTATCTGTCAATTTAGAGATTTAAAGCATTCCATTTCTCTTCACCAATCGACTTAACTGTCGGCTTAGAGATTCAGAGAGTTCCATTTCTCTTCACCAGTCGACTTACCTGTCAACTTAGAGATATAGAGAGTTTACCTGTTTTGTCCGGTCGACTTACCAGTCGACTTAAGAATACTGGATCTCTTTTGTAAACTCATTTTTAATTTATTCTTATTGACGTTTTCGCCCCTTTAACCATTTTATTTTCTTAATTAGTTCCACTAAATACTTAACTCCAATTTTAATCAATTATAAATATTTATTTTTTAATTACACATATGAGCAAATAATTTAGCTAATTAGGTTCCTACTAAAAACACACATATTTATAAAAATTATTTAAAAATATTTTTGTGTCGTGTATGATCCTAATTGAGATATTAAGAGTTGAAATTTAAACCTGAGTTGTTTTCCCTAGGTTCTTCAATTTCTTCAACCTCTTAATCCTTCATCATCTTTATCATTAAATCTTCATCATATGGAACTAATAAACCGAAACACTTAAATAAATCGTTAGTCCCACAAAAAACATTAACGTTTAATTATCCATCAAAATATCAGAATCAATAATCTCTCCCTTTTTGATGATGACAATTAACTTTGATATTTTCTTCAAAATAACAATATAATCACGCTCCCCCTGAATCCGAGGACAGGTTTTATAACTCTTTTAAGCATAAGAAATAAGATATTAAAAAAATGATCAATAAAGCACAAATATAAAAATAAACTCCTCCTTAAGATATTCATTAAAATATCAACTAATTTGAAGATATTAAAAAAAATGATCAATAAAGCACAAATATAAAAATAAACCCCCCCTTAAGATATTCAATAAAATATCAACTAATTCTCCCCCTTTGTCATCTCAAAAAATGAAATTTAGGGAGGGCGGAGGAACACACATGATAATTCTATTTTAGGCAAACACGTTGAATTATTTCATAAATTCAATTTTATGTATTAAGATTATTTTCAACAAATACCATGTGGATCATCATTAGAGATAACAATTTAACTAAGTAGATCAAGTCTAGTTAATCCATCAAAATTCATACACTAGAAATCAAGTTTCACCACAATCCTAAATTAGGTATTACAGATCGTAATAGTAAAAGTGGAACTTGTTTGAATAACAAAATTAGATTAAAAAAAAAAGGTCTAGTTAGGGCTTTGTCTAGAAAAGTGATAATAAAGTCCCATCGGACTAGTAGCTGACTGCTGAGGATACGGAACTCCTGACTAAACAATTGGTCCTGGAGTCATTTGTTGATGAAAAGGCGTTGACGGTCCTACTCTAGATGACCTTGTTGTAGTTGGTCCTCCAAAGGACTGCTGTGCTCCAAACATAGGATGTCCTGTAAAGTGCGGCTGAGCACTGTACTGCTGCTGATATCTGTGATGAGATGATTGTATAAACTGAAACATTTATTCCAGATTCCCTGTAATTTTCCCAAATCCAGCTTCCATGTTCATATTCATTTGAACCATTTTATTTTCTAGCCCAGTCATCCAATCATCCATTAAATTCCCATGTATCATTAGATCATCGAGCTGATCATGAAGAAAATCCATCTTCTAATCTATGCTCATTTCTTCTTCACTATCTTCTTCATTACCCACATTTTGCATTCTCTGCCTTTTCTGATTCCTCTTCTTTACCCATCTATTTCCTTTGTATTCATATCCCGTTAACAAAGCATTACTCACATTGATCCATCCAAGTGTGATTATCATAAATATTTGCTCATCAGGATCAGTTTCAACTCCAAAGTGATCAAACAACCTTTGGAGTGCATCAACATAGGGTAGTACTTTAGAGGGTTTTTGAAAATGATACTTCATGTGGTCCATCATGATATGAGTTAGATCCAATTTTCTCCCTTCAACAATCTCATTCATCAAATAAAGATCAAAGTCATTTACATTAGCATGATTTCCCTCTCTAAGCACAACCGAATAGGTTAGCACCAAATGAAGGAATCGATGCTCAATAGATAATGATCCTGTGTTGTCTTCCTCTACATCAAATTTCTCAGCAATTACTATTCTATTGAAATTTATTGAAATCCAGTGAGGGATGTTGTACAGAACTATGTCTCCTCTAGGTATTTCCAAAATATCACATAATAACCCTTTATCAAACCGAATTTATTTTCCTTTAACATAGGATGAAATTTTAATATTATTGTGAGTGAGATTGTTGTAGAACATTCTTACCCATACCGACATCCACTCATTACTCTGGGTGACAAAATCAATCCACCCCAAATTCCTAAAATATCATTCAATATCAATACTTTCTCTTTCAAACCAACAAAATCTATAGGTTTGCAACCTCTAAAACCTTTCGGTTGACAAACTCCTCATTATATTTTTTCTTATCCTCTTTCTTTCGAAAAAATACATTTTCAAATATAGCCCTATTAGCACGATTCTTGATTCTAGGCATTTTTCACAAATCTAAAATAACTTAACCAAAATATCTCAAGAAATTAAGTCTAAACCAAGAACCAACTGAAACCCTAGAATTTAGAGAAGACCAACCTTGATTTTCGCGAGTAATCAGCCTCCAACACTCAGATCCGAGCCTTAGACCTTTTGATTCAACCAAAAAATCTTCTAATCCGAGCCGAAATGAACTGATTTCATGAGATTTATGTTTGAACAAACTTGGGAGATGAAGGGTTTTAGAGAAAAGTGTTTTTTTAGTTTCGGATGAAATGAAATAAACAATAGAGGGTATTTATATCCCGATATGATCGGTCGACAACCATCGTAGAGGTAGTCGACAGATGAATGCAACGTGACTCTCGATATTCCAACCTGAAACTATCAGTCGACTCATAAGTCAACTGCTCATTCTGAGCTGTTTGATTTTGTGCATTTAAACATAATTTGATCAACTTAGCTAAATTTTTACCACTTATTTTGATCCCCATATATTTTAAGGAGATTTTTTTTTTAATTACTCATACATTTAAACACATACGTACATGTATTGCAAACATCTAAATTTCAAAATGAACAGACTCAGTCTTGCTAACAAAATTAATATACTTTAACTTAATTTTTTTTTGACATACCTAGATTATTTTTGGGAGAAAGTAGTGTGTGTACCTTTGGTGGATTACTAATTTCTGATTTGGTATCGTTTGACTCCACTAATGCTTGATTTTCACCATAATTTCTTCCTTCTTAGGAACAACAATTCTTTGAACTGATTCAGTCAGAACTTCTTTGCCTTTGTTTGGTGCTTCATGCTGCTTTGGCATAACTTTGTAAATGAATTTTTTTCTTATACTGGTATCTTGCCGTTGGATGTGGATAAGCTTTGTCAGCTCTCAAATATTGAGCTTGTTGCTTTTGTACTTTTGTATTTGGTATGTGCTGATTCTTCTTATTAGGTGCATTGAATCTCAATTCCCTCTTTGGCAGGGCCTTTTCATTGTACCTTCTTGTTTGTTCAAATTTTCTTGTCGGCACGTAGTATTCATTATTCCTTTGTCTAAATATCTGATTTGTACCTGCACCAAAATTTTCTATTTTTGGTATCCAGTTATTTCTGGATCCGACAGGGTAACCATGTAATAAATAACAAGAGTTTTCATAATGACTAAATTTATCACAATAAAAATACTTAATACTGCTAGTACGCCTATTCGAATAGTCAGTGTTTCTTACGAGAGCATAATAGTGTCTGCGATTTTGAGAAGCAACTTTAGTAACTATTGGTTTTTTAATAGATTTTGTACTCTCAATATCCTTGAATTTATACATTACTTCTTTAAGCTCCTTTTGAGTCTTCTCAAGTAACCGTTCATTGGTTCTAACGTTTACCTATAGACCAAATTTTTTTTATGCATAAATTCAAGATCATTCTTAAGAATTTGGTACTCATTTTCAATAGAATGAATTTTCACACGAGGTCTATCAAGCTCACACCTTGTATTGTCCAACGGCGCTAAAAACTTAGTAGCGCGTAAATACGTCGCTACTTTCACCGTAAGTATTCGGGTCAAGTTTTAATATAGATGGGGAGAGTACGAGTATCGTGTCCACGTGGATTGATTGAGATTATTATCGATTACCGCAATTATCATAACCTAATTTTATCTAGGCACTAAAAATGTGTTTATAATTAATAATTACTAATACTAAAATACTAATTAAACTATCCTAATAATAATATGATATGTTTAAGGAAAATATTTCCTAGGGATTAAGTTTTATTTACAAAAATATGTTTGGTCTCGTTTTAGTTTACGTTAACGGCATTTGACTTATCTGATAATCTCAGTTCGTAAACTCACTCGCCACCTCTCCCGAGTGTAAGACGAGAGAATACGCGACTTCGCATCAACGAAGAAGTCCCCCTAAACGTCTTAACGACACTAGGTCACACTAGTCTCACCCCAACGTCATTGATTGCACATTCTCTAACTCCCTCCCGAGTTATTGGATCGTCGCGTTGTGTTTACGCTAGTTCGAATTTGGGATTACCTCTCCCGAGTGTCAAATCCTATATTCTCTAATTATCTAAACAAGCATAATATCATGACAACATGACAAAAGCAATCAAAATAGCGAAGAACAACCATAAACGAAACACAAACTCAAACAAACAATAATTTCATAAACATATATTAATCCCTAGACAAAATCCATTTAGCTCATAAATACTACTGGGAGTGTTTAATCAAGGGTAGCTGGTTTCAATCTCTTCCGGTAAAGAGATTAAAGTTTTGATCTTGGCCTAGAGTGTTGATCCTAAGATTTTGATGAACAATTAAGTATTGATGTTTTGGTGGAACTAATGGTTTGTTAAGTTTTTCAGTTAATTAAAGTTCCAGTGATGAAGATACAATGACAAATTATAAATGGATGCTAAATGATGAAGAATTAAGAGTTTGAAGAAATTAAGAAAAACAACTCAGGTGAATTTCAACTCTTAATATCCCAATTAGGAACACGAACACGACACAAAAAGTTTTTATTGTTTATGTGTGTTTTGATAAAATGAAATTATTTGCTCCTATGCGTATTTGAAAAGAAATATTTATAATTGACTAAAATAAAATTTAAGAAATTAGTGGAGCTTATTTAGAAAAGAAAATGGTTAAATGGGCAAAAACGTAAAAAAGAATAAGTTAAAAACGAGTTCAAAAAAGAGATCCAGTAGACATAAGTCGATTGGTAAGTCGACCAGACAAAGCAACATGAACTCTCTGTATCTCTAAGTCAATAGGCAGGTCGACCGGTGAAGAGAAGCTGAACTCTCTGTATCTCTAAATCGACTGGTAGGTCAACCGGTGAAAGTAAATCAAACTCTCTGAATCTTCAAGTCGACAGATAGGTCGACCAATTAACGCAACGGCGTTGGCTTAGCTACATCCTGAATTGGGTCGTCGATTGACCGGTTGACTAGGGGCACTGTTTCAGGATAGTGTTGATTCCGAATTTATATCCAAAAGTAACCGTTTTTGGTTTGGAATTGAGAAATATTTTAGGGATATTATTATATTTAAGATATGCTTAATCTATTATTTAAATCCTATTGATTTGGTATATTAATTTTTAATATTTCTCAATTTGGTACATAAAATTGATTCTATTCTAATTAATTGAGATTGAGAATTATTTGGAGTACTTAATTGAAAGATTTAAAAGTCATTATTAAGTGAATTGAATCAAAATGAAGTCATAATGATATAAGGGGTCTAAGAGAGCATTTAAATGTCATGATAAGTGGGAACTAGCCGTTAGAAGGCTGATTTCATTATCCTATATAAAGACTTGCGTATTTCATATATAAAGACTAATCATCAATTAACGTTAAGTGAGCTAAAAGAGTTAAGATAATTTGTGAGCTGTTCTAAGAGTTATCATACTAAGTTTGTGAGTTATTCTAAGAGACGATCTTGAATCAATTACTATTAATCTTTGTTGCTACTGGATCTAAAGTAACATCGTGCTATTTATTTATTCTATTGATTCCGGGGTAAGATTTTTCCAATTATTTTCTATTTGTGTATTATTTGTTTATATTTGGAAATGGATCTTTAGAAATTGTTTTTAATTATTTGTTGAAGAAAATATTTTATAAACAATTTCTTGAATCTGATTTCGTGCTCAATTATTTGTTACCTATATTTTGTTTAAAATCAGATTTTCAATCTCACATTTTTCTATCACTAGATTTGAGATATTAATCGAGTTTTAATTTATCTGGGGTGGTAGAAGTTTCGAGTGAGATTATTTGCTTATCAATTTGTATTGGTGAGTAGTGTGACATATTAAATACTGTTGGAGGTATTTAATCAAAGGGTAGTTGGTTTCCAGTCTCTTCCTGTAAAGAGTTTGAGGTAGTAATTCTTCCTAGATAGAATTATTTTGAGTGAATTTTGTAACGGTTCAATCCTTACCGGGTAAAAGGATATTTGGAGTGTTAGTGAGGTTTTGATTGTTTTGCCTTAGTGTTAAAAAGAATTAGGTTAGTCTTTAATCTGTAAAAAATAGAAGTTCTTCTTTAGCCTGTGAAAAGAATTTTGTAAAGGTCGATTATGTGCCTATAAAAGAATTGTTGTAAGGGTTTGGTTCTTATCTTTAAAGAGATCTTGAGTATTAGAGGGTGCGACTCTCCGTGGGGCTCGGGAGACTGAATTAGCTAAGAGTAGCTTAGTGAACTAATATAAATCTCTGATGTGCTGCAATATTTACTTTGTTTATTTTTGCTATTTGGTATGCACCTAATTGATTATTTAATTCCGTTGTGATATAAAGATAATAATTAATTTAGAATTAAAATTAATTATTTGATTTATTGAAATATTATTCTGATAAATTTTTAATTACCCAATTTACTCCCCCTCTTGGGTATTCCACTGGGCCAACATCCCTAGACTATAAAAAGATTATATTTTAATTCTTCCTTTATAAAATTGTGAGTGAATTGTAACGGTTCAATCCTTACCGAGTAAAAAGATATTTGGAGCGTATTTGTGTGAGATTTAATTTTGGAGCCTAAGGTATAAAAAGAATTAGGTCATGGTTCTCCCTGTAATAGAATTAGGTTAATATTCTGCTTGGTAAAAAGATAGAGGTTATTTCTTAGCCTGTGAAAAAGAATTGTAAAGGTTGATTATGAGTCTGTGAAAAAAATCATCGTGAGAGTTTAGTTCTCATCTTTAAAGGGATCTTGAGTTTAGTGGGTAACTCTCCGTGGAGTTCAGGAGACTGGATTAACCAAAAATAGATTGGTGAACCAGTATAAATTTCTGTATGCTACATTATTTATATTGTTTATATTTTGTTGTTTGGGTATGCATCTAGTTAATAACATATATCCATTACTATAAAGATAATAATAAATTTTAGAATAAGATTAATTATTTGATTTTTGAAATGTTATATTCGAATAATTTTTAATATTATCCAATTCACTTCGTAGTTATTCACTGGGCTCTCCTATTGTCCTGTATATGGGACAAATTAGAGCCTGCTGTCTGCTAGCTAGCTCAGAAACAACCCAAAAGGATGACCCAATTCGTGGGTTTGACCATCTCAGTCTGAATGACCAAACAAAAAGGGTTTATTACTTTATTATAATATTACGACACTTCTCTCTCTCTCTCTCTCTATATATATATGTATATATTTGTCTCTATAGGAAACAGTTGTACGCACGTACATACATGTTTTTGACCCTTTGTGAATGATACTTTGCATGCAAATGCAACAGCAGGATCCATTAATTCCTTTCTTAACCACTGAGAAAACTACTGCCAGAGGCTGCTTTTCAAGTCTTTCTAAATATAATATATAGAGTGTTTTTTTTTTTTCATGTACATGAAAATCTGTGCATGCTCTTGTCTCTTTCTAGCTACAACTGTATATCATGTCTTGGTGCTGAACCACTTGTAGTATTTAGATGATGAGGAGAGGGATGATGCATGTTGATGACTTTATTTTACAACGGCAATGGGCCAGGCCGGGCCAGGCCTGCCCGGCCCAAAATACCTGAAGCCCGACTGGGCCCAGGTCTGGCCCATTGGGCTTTGACTGGTCAACGGGCATTGCCAGGCAATAACTGAAGAAGTCCTAGCCCGTCCAATAGGCTCACATTTTTCGGATCGACAGGCATCAGGCTCGGGCTTGAAGCATGAATTTTGGACTTTTTATATTTTTGGATTTCAAAATCATTGAAATATATTTTTTTTTTTTACAAATGGTTGACGGAAAGGGATCTGAACACTAGACCTCTTATTAGAAGGACAACCTTACAAACCACTTGTTATGCAAACTGTAGAGTAGAAAGAATTAAAGAGTAATATTCAATTGTCAAAATAATTTGAAGTTTTAAAACATTTGTTATCCTTTTTCTAAAAATATTTTTTTAATTAAATTTATATAAATTAATATAAGACTTAATTTTTTTTTTTTTTTCACTTTATTAAAATTTATTTTTAGTTTAAAAAATAAAATAGCTATTCTATTTAAAATTTCAAACTTAACAAAATAAAATTTGAGAATTAAATATAAGACTTAATGCACATGTTGTAGTACTAGGGATATTAATTGTACTTTAGTTGGATCTAATTAAATTGGCGATGAGAATCCAATTTCAAATTCATGAAATTCTTGATCATCATGGACCACATCTAAATAATGAGATAAATTGAAATTCATGTTAGATATATCAAATATGAATAAATAAATAATTAAAAATAATAATCAACAATATAATAGTAGGAAATTAAATTAATGTTACCGAAAATAGAGCTAATAATTTAAGACAACAAAGGATATTAGGTGAATAATAATAAATATACATATACATATATATCTATATATATATTTATATGTGTGTGTGTATATTATATACATAAAGTCAAAAAAATATTAAGTTATTTCTGAATGATTCCTAACCATAAAGGCAGGACTCGAGTGAGGACTTTTGCTTTCTTGTATTAGTTTTAGATTTAGCAACTCTTGGATTTGTGTATCAAATTCTTTAATATCGTCTTCAGAATATCGCATGGGTCTTACTCGTATTATATTACTCGTATTATATCAGTAGGGTCGATCAATTCTATGGTAGCATATGTTTTGTCAATATCCCATAAAGCGGTTGGATTTTCACCAAAAATGTTTACTATTTTTTTTTCTTATTATTTGTTTCAATATTTTTATTTATTTCCAAATTTTAACTTCGTTTTTGTTTTAAATTGTTTATTTTCTATTTTTTTTTCTTTTTTCGTTTTTTGCTTTTTAATTTTATGTTTTTGATTTATTTTTTGTTTCATATTTTTACTATTTCATTTTTTGCTTTTTTTTTGTTTGAGTTTGATTTTTTATATATATTTTTGAACCCAAATTTGTGATAGAGAAGATAAAAGAATAAAATACAATATATATTTCTCTTTAACTAAATTTCTTCTAAACTTAAAAATATATATATTTTTTACTTTATTAATATAAAACTTTATTTTTTTTGACTTTATATATATATATATATATATATATATATATATATATTATTCATCTAATACCTAATATCCTTCAACTATTTGCTTTCGATAACACTAATCTAATTTCTTACTATTATATTATTGATTATTATTTTTAATTGTTTATTTATTCATATTTGATAATAGCAAATATTAATGTCAATTTGTCTCATTCTTTAAATAATGATCAAGAACTTCATGAATTTCAACCCTTGCTAGAGGGATGAAATTGAAAAAACCACAACAATTGGAAAAGAGGCGTAGCTTTGAATAATTCTTAGATTTAGATAGATGTTGTTGTGATATAGCGTATATAGATATAGATGGATGACTGGTATTGGTTGCGCTTTCCAAGACAGGTACCACAGCAACTGAAGCAGGATGTCAGAAACAAAACTCATCAAGAGTACGCCTCTGCTGCTTGGTTTCCTCTCATTAAGTAGCTGATTGCCTTACATCTAAGCTCCCTCTTTCTCCAAGAATTCATGCACTTCCCTTGACTCCATAGGGCCTTCCAACATAGGGAAAAACCTTCCATTTCCGTCAAATGACCTAGCCTCCCCTAGCTTTTCTACCTTCCGGGCTCGCTTTCCTCCCTATGCTCCCCCGGTGCAAGCCTACCACGCTTTGTGCCTGCGGTGTTTTCATCAGACGGTCTTTGCCAGGCATGGAGGTAGAAGGCCTACGACGGGTCGTGAAATTCTTTTCCTAAAGAAGAAGTAATGACGGTATCTGATTGAATACATTGAAATTAGTGCCCATCCTATCTAAATTTTTGGAGAAAATTTGAATGACACCCCAGTCATTTACAAAACTCGTATAGACAATCACTCTGATTTTAAAATATCATCGATACCCCTTGCTCTTTTAAAAACCTAACGAAAACACTCCAAAAGTATATAAGAGCTTCAGCGAACCAATAATTTCAGATTTTATGTGGCTAATTTGTGTTTTTGTTGTTTAAGACGTTTTAAAATGCAAAAATTAAAATATTGAAGCCTAACTACAAAATTCATGCAATAATGAGAAATTCACAACCTATTTTCTATAAAATAATTCTTTTGCTGATTTTTTATGTGTCAATAACCAGAAAAACTTCAATGATTAAATTTTTTAATATATATGTACCGGTCTGAAATGGGCTTGTGTCTGCAAAAACTGAACCTACTGGTTCAGATGCTGGATCAGGTCTTGGACATTTAGGTATACCCAAACTGAACCAAAATGCACGAAATGAAGTCGTTACGTGTTATAGAGCTTATGTAAACCCTAGCATCCACTCGAAGGTTCGATTGATCCTCCTTGCAGTGAGAGAAAAAGAGATGTTACCTTACTTTCCAAATCCGATCCACTGCCTCTGATTTTTGGGAGATTTCTCCACCATATTTTCCATATATGTAGGATTGAATCTTACAAATATGGATTATTTTCTCCTTCCACTTCCATCCTTCCAAGTTCTAACTCGACGTCGACACACCAGATGAAGAGATCTACACCAGATTAATGATGCAATACGATTACGAAGGCCGAAGGATTTGGAAATCGGATTCTACTTCTGCATGTTTTCATCTCCTTCTTTGTTTTTATAATTTGTTTGATTAATTGCCTACTATTGATTAAGATCATGTTTGATAACTACTTAGATTTTTTGTGGTATTAAGTGATAAGTACTAAAAAATTAAGGGTATGTTTGATAAAAAAAAATAAGTGCTTAAAACTGATTATATTAAGTACTTAATTAATTAATTTTGTTCGATAAATGCAATTAGTATTACTTAATTAATTAAGTTAACTTAAAAGTTAAGTCAAAATGTGAGTAAAAAATTAAGTTAAAAAATCATTTTCTACTTAAAAAAATTATGTTTTGACCATTTTACCCTTGATTCCCCATGAAGGTTTAATTAGGGTTAGGTTTAATGAGAATTGGATTATTTTAGGGTTTTAATTTTATTTTATATTTAAATTATTGTTATAATTTAATTTAAGCAATCAAATGCATAAAAAATACATAATATTATATATTTTTGGGTTAATTTTTAATTTTAATTTTAATATAATTTTTTTTTTTTTAAAATAGCAACCTGATTTTATTATTTTGGTCCCAATTTTTTTTCCCATATTATCTTGATTCAAAGGTAGTTATATAAATTAAACAATTTTTTATCAAACAAAAGAAAAATTCAGCACTTAAAATTCGAGTACAATTTTATCAAATAACATTATGATATTTTCAGCACTTAAAATTTCAGCATTTAAGTACTTAAATTTTTAGCACTTAATTATTATCAAATATGCCCTAAGTAAATGACACATCATTTAAAATTTTGAACAATTTTTAAGTCATGCTTAGTTTTTAAGTGATTATTTAATTTTGTTATCAAACACACTTAATTTAATAAGTATTTAATACATTCAATTTTAAACACTTAATTGCGTTATCGAACAGGGTATAAGTTTCTGAATCCGATTACATTCCTACTGCCTAGTGCTTTGTTATTTCGTCGTTTGTTTCCAATTCTGATTTGTTTATTAGTGTGATTAAGTTTTTGATTTCGTTTGTTTTACTCGTCTTTTTTGGCTCCCAATTCTGAATTTCTAATTGAATGTGTAGGCTAGGGACCTAGGGTAAATGTTTCTTTCTGATTATAAATTTCTGAATTTCTGATTATAAGTTTTTTTCTTTTGTCCGATATGATTGTTTTACTCGTTTCTTTTTTATTGCCTCTAGCCTAGGGTATTTCTGGTTGCATGTGATTCTGATTGCTTGCCTACATCCTAATAAACAAATGAAACCAATAATCTGAATTGAAAACAAACAAAATGATAGGTGATCTGATTTTTTTATCTCCCATCATTTGTTTCTGATTCAAATTAGCTTCTTGTTCTGGCTCTACCCTTCATCTTTTGTGATGAAATTCATATTATGTGTGTTTGTTTTTTAGAAGTTGAATGGGTCACATTTGATTCGTGTGACTTAAAAATCCAATTTTAGTTCCTTATTCAGGCTCTACTATCCTTTCAATTATTTGTGGCAAATTTTTTATCACATTATATTTATTGTTTATAAGATTTTAAATGCTTCACATTTGATTCTTGTGACTTGAAATCCAAATTATTGAATCTCTTTCATCTTTGTAAATATTTTTAGATATATAATGGATGGTGCTGATGGTAGTATGAGTCTTGTAACTAATAAAATTGAAAATATTGGAACAAGTAAAGTGAATGATAATCATATTTCAAATACTATGGTGGTTGAACTTCCACCAAAGCCTAATAAAAATAACATTCACTAGTTTGGGACCACTTTACTCGTTTGAAACAAGAACCCGATTCGAAAGATTCCCCTAAGGCTTCCTGTAACTATTCTTCTGAAAGTTACTTTTATGATAGCAAGAATCATTGAACATCGAAAATAAAACCCATAAAGAATCATAAGGTAAGAATTATAATTTAAGGGAGCTACTTAAGGGTCAAAGAACATTGGGATATAAACCAAAAAATGGTAGTGGTAGGGGTGTGTAGTGGTAGGGGTGTGAGTCAACTTGTGGGTGATGCCAAATGGCAAGTGCTTTAGATCAAGAACTTGAATGGAATCTATTGTAGAAATTTTAGTAATAATATCACTCTAATAAAACCTCAAAATTGGTGTTCTTGATGTCCTTTATCTTATTCCCGCAGGTCTTATTAAATTGACCTATAACTAGCCTTTCAACGACTAATTTTTCAAAGACATGACACTCTAAGACCCCATATAACATATCCTATCAATATAGGTATGTTTCATTTAAAAATATTATTTGAAACACTCATTTAGGTCCATAAGACTTTTCCAATTTGAAATCCATATGAATAGAAAGCATTAAATCACTTTAATTAAGAGAATATCAAAATATATAGACCAAATCAATATGGATCATATAATAAGTCATGCATTTTTGAATAACACTCAAATCCCCCAAATATATCCCTTGGAATCACTAAAAATGGATATTATTTTACCAAGAAACCGAAACAATCAATCTGTTGACAGCGGTTGACCGGCCGAACCCTCGGTCAACCACCATGTGCCAATGGCTAAAAAAGCCGTTGGCCTTGTGTTTTGTCGGTTGATCGACCCAATCAGTGGCTTTCCTAATTTCTTTAATTTAGCCATTGTTTCATTCGGTTGACCAACCCAAACTTGTTAGTTGACCGAATCGATCAGAGTACTCACTCCTTTACTCGTTTCAAGCACTATTTCAATCGTTGACCGATTGCTTTTCTCGGTTGACCGATTGGATCAGTAGGACTCTATTTCTACTCCCAAAAATCACTATTTTGATAAGTCAACTGATCCCTTTTGTCGATTGATTGAATTGACCCGAAAACACAACATTTTATACTTTAAAACATAATTTTTATTTAGGTCATTCATCAAAACCATTTCACATAAGGAGCACATAAAATATTTCATTTTAGGATCTTGAACTTATCATTCTTATCAAGACACACATAGGATTAACTCATTTTAAGTGTCGTGAGTGATCCTAATTTGGGTTGCATTAAGAGTACATAATTAAATAGTTGTTTTCACATAATTTTCTTCAGCATCTTCAAAACTCTTTACCTCTTTATCATATCCATCTTGCACCATTTATATTTTCTTCAATGATTCTTCTTCTTAATAAAAAAAACATGTAACCATAAATCTGAAGCACTTAATAAAGTCATTAGTTCCATAAAAAAATATCAATACTTAATTGAACTAGAGACCACACTTAATTGAACTAGAGACCACACTAGTTCGTAAAATAATGAAATGGGTATGGTACTAAATGGGTTTATCGTAATAAAATAATGAAACGGGTATGGTGATTAGAAATAAAGCAATATTGGTAGCACATGGTTATAATCAAGAAGAGGAAATTGATTATGATGAAACATATGCACCTGTGGCCAGATTAGAAGTTATTAGAACGTTACTCGCATTTGCATGTTCACATAATTTTAAACTATATGAAATGAATGTAAATATTGCATTCTTGAATGTCTTTCTATCAAAGAAAGTTTATATCGAACAACCACCGGAGTTTGAGAGTGATAAATTACCCGATCATATGTTTAAACTTTGGAAGGTTTTGCATGGATTCAAACAAGCTTCCTAAGCTTGATATGAGAGAGTTAGTCGATATTTGATCGAAAATAGTTTTTGACCGGGTCATAGTGACATTACATTATTTATCAAGGAGAATGAGTCTGATATCCTATTAGTACAAATATATGTTAATGGTATTATATTCGGATCTACTAATGAGATTTTTGTCAAGAGTTTGCCAAGATTATACAAGTTGAGTTTGAAATGAGTATGATGGGAGAATTAACCTTCTTTCTTGGGTTGGAAATTAAGCAAACCAAAAAAGAGTTTTCATTAATCAAGCTAGGTACAGACAAGAGTTGCTGAAAAAATATGGTTTGGATGCAAATCAGGTCTACGAATTAGAGACCACACTTTATTGCTCTCAAATTGAATTAACTCTTCTTGCATCGCTTAGATCCAAGACTCATCAGTTAATTCCCTATTAATATTCTTAGGCTCAATTTGAGATAAGAAAGCAAGATTAATTATATCTCTAAGAGATGATCTTGTACTTACATCTTTTTCGAAATTACCAATAATTTATCTTACCAAATGTCTTGGAGTTATTTTTTTAGAATGTGGTAAAGTCGTTTCTTCGCCTTTTGACTCCTTATTCTTTGGATTTTGTGGTTCATTTTCTATTTCAACTCCTTGATTTTGCTTAGTTAATGTACCTGTATCATCATCATCCAAAATAGTTTTCGACACAAGTGGATCAGATCCTTCAAATACAACATGCATAGATTCTTCTACTACTAAAGCACGTTTGTTATATATTGTATAAGCTTTACTATCCGAAGCGTACTCAAGAAAAATACCATAATCAGATTTTGCATCAAACTTACCCAAATTATCCTTATCATTTAAGATAAAACATTTGCAATGAAAAACTTTAAAGTAGGATATATTTGGAGTCTTACCATTACAAATTTCATAAGGAGTTTTATTATGACCTCTTCGGATTGAGACTCTGTTAACAACATGGCAAGCGGTACTTACAATTTCGGCCCATAAGTATTTAGGAAGATGATTCTCATTCAACATCATTTTGGCCAATTCCTGTAGCGTTTTGTTTTTTTCTCTCTACAATAGTATTTTGTTGTGGTGTTCTTGGTGCAAAAAAGTTATGAGCAGACCTGTGCTCATCACAATAGCTAATAATCTCATCATTCTTAAATTATCTGTCTCTATCACTACGAATATTAATAAGGCAACATTGTTTCTCAATTTGAACACCTTTGCAAAACTTAGAAAAATACCCATGTTAATTTAGAATAATCATCCACAATCATGAATGCATAAATTTTACCTCTTAAACTAGCATTAGCATTCAGACCAAATAAATCAAGATATTGCAATTCAAGACATTCATACGTGGATGTATGCAATTTCTTTTTAAATGATGATCTAGATTGCTTACTTAGTTGACATGCATCACATACTTTATCCTTCACACAATTTAATGCAGGTAAGCCACGTACTAGACTCTTCTTAGACAAATTTGAAATTAACTCCATACTAGCATGACCAATAATACATTTAAACATGATAAATTTTGAGAAGAGAAATCATCACATGAACATATATAAACATTATCAAAACGTGATGCAACAAGTAATATTCTATTATCGTGTCCTTTCTTAATGATGTATCTATTATGATAAAAAATCACATTATAACCTTTATCACATAATTGACTAATATTAAGTAGGTTATATTTAAGACCATCTACTAAAATAAAATTATCAATAATAGTACATCTATTACCAATATTACATATACCGATAATTTTACCCTTTGCGTTGTCTCCAAATGTTACATGATCTCCGTCTTTAGGTGTTAAATACGTGAATTTATATTTGTCATCTGTCATGTGCCGACAATAACTACTATCCAGGAACCATTTTTTCTTGCTTATTGATGCTTTTAGAATAACCTGCAAGGAGCACCTTAAATAATTCCCAGGTGGTACCCAATCTAAATGAGTTAAATCTTGTTAGTTGAGATAATTTTAGTTCCTTTAGGAACCCAAACTTGTCTGCATTTAGATACGTTTGAAAAACATTTACTGATAGTATACCCTATAATGTTACATTTAAAACATCTAACAAGATTTCTTGTTTAAGAAAAGAATTTATGAAATCTCTTTTATTTAAGATTTTTCTGAAACCTAATTCTAGCTTTATCAAAAATCCCTCTTGAACTCCTGATAGGTGTAAATTACCTATATATTTCCAAACCGAAATTGTTAATTTTCGAGTACCTTTAGTATGTTTTATTACGTTTTAATATGCTTTTATTTTTTTTGTATTAAAACAGGTATATGGGTGAAAAGGTATAAAATTAGAGCGCAAACAATCAATTTGGACCAAAAACGGTCGGAGAACGGTGGAAAAACATGCAAGGAGGCAATATTGTGAAAGAAGCCCACCGCCATGGCGTCCAGACCTTAGGGTTTCAAGAACTTGATTTGGGAGAAATTTGAGGCGAAATCCTTGGCAAGGTAGTTCGGAAGACATGATTTAGGCATTCATTTTCTCGCTTGAGCCTTTTAAGCTAACCATGTTAAATGTTTATCTCTCGTTACCCTGTCGAAGCCTAAATGCTAATTCAATTCTGAACACAGAAACAAATACCCTAGCCGATTAAACTTTTTCCAAACCTATATCGCTCAACCGATGGCACAAAGAGAGTGAATCAAGTTAGCAGTCATTATGCTACTTGATGTGGGCAGTTGGGTTTTGGGCGAGCTATTAATTGGTTCGGTATTCGAATACTCACTTGTCATTTTTCGTTCATATTTCACACACCCATTAAATTGTACAAATCAAATAAGTTTGGGGGTGTGTTTGTAAAAAATAAAAATAAAAAAAAATAGCAAAAAAAAATAATCAAATGTAAATACAATTTTTATTTTTGTTTCTTTTTGACAAGTGAGTACGTCGTTCTTAATATATGTTCAGGGTTGTTTCAAATTTATCTATAGGGTTTCGAGTATGAGTGTGTCAAGCGATGTGCCTTGGGTAACGTCAAGTTAATGACGTTAACCCATTTTCTCTTTCACAATTACCCTCGGCCATTTGTCCTAAACCAAACCAAGACCTATTGATCATTTTGAACTTCCGAGCCTACATTAGTAGAGAATAGATCCCGGGTCAAGCCTATGGATTTCCTACACCTTCGGGTTTTTTCTGTCATGCGCTTATATGGTGGATAGTCCAATCCAATTTACGGACAGTTATATATTTGAGTTTTAAACACACACACACACTTTAGCAGGATCTATAACAACACTTACTATTATAAATGTTGAAATTATAGAATATTACATCGTGTGTTTTTATGCCTGAACTTGATAGGATTGGGGGGCCGATGAGGGATATTTAGTTTGGTTGGTGGATGATACTCAAAACTTGCACATATTTGTTTTTAGTGTTTTTCATTTTTAGTTTTTAGTTGTTATATTTTCTTTTACTGCATGGGTGCTTTGCTCGAGGACTAGCAAAATTCCGAGTTTGATGTTTGATCGATGACCATCGATCTTTAGAATTCTTACTCAAAGAACTTTAAGAACACCCTCAGGGACTGGATTTTAGCAGAATAATAGTGTGTTTTTTGAGAGATTTGCTTGATCAGCCTAGCACCCGAGAGAGTTGCTCAAGTTTAAAAAGAGAAGTTAGGAATTCAAGGCTTTTAAAAAATGAGAACTAAGCACCCCTATTTATAGGTTGGGGGCCTACGCATTTGTTATTTCGCAGGCCAACCCAACCCATTCCTTGGGAGGTGTTTGGCCTATGGGACATGCTATCTTGTATTTATCTTGTTTTGTGTTGAAAAAATTTAGGGTGGAAGGTAAGATCTTCAAAGATTTGGTAATCATTACTAATGGTTGGCAATTATTACCAATCATTACCTCTTCTGCAATCATGTTGCCTAGAAATGGGTGCATTAATGGCTCGATGTGACATATCTGGTTCGGTTTAAGGGCTAAGTACTGGTTAGTTTCACTATTTCGATTTAATTTACATTAATGCTTTCCAAATGAATTGAACCTAGTCTAGACTTGTCACCATTTTATTTAATTCTCTTTGATGAGTTATTTCTTGGTGAGCACTCATCTGGTTGGTTTCGGATGGAATTAGGTTAACTTGTCTTGTAACCGACGGTTGGTTTTCAAGTTCTTTAGTTACCTTAAGATATTTTGGTGAAAATATCTAGAATCTTTGAACCTAACCCTTCTATTTCATCCCAAGCATTTATTTATTGATTGGATGTGCATTTAATGCATTGTCTAGGTGGCAAACCAATTTGATTTGGATTTAGTAACGGGTAGTCACGATTCAAGGTTTTCGGTTATACTTAAGATATTTTGATCAAAATATCTAGATACCTTGAATGTGGTCTATCCATGTCATCTCAAGAATTTTATGTTTGATGTTATGGGAATTTAATGCACATTAAATGCCTAACTTAGGTGGCGAACCAAATCGGTTTAGTTTCAATATCAGTTTATCACACCCTAAGTGTCTTGGTTTCCTTCCTTAGCTATTTGTAGGCAACTTCTAGGAAGGTTACTTGGTCATTTAAATTCCTCTTATATGGGTCTTTAATGATGGATATGCCCTTAATTCATTGGGCCTAGGGTGGTTTGTCAAAACAACTTGGTTTTGGTGTAAATCCAAACCAAGCCCAAGTCCTTAATCACCCTTGTGATTTAGGGCTTTGTAATAACCTTTACAAGCCTTGATTAAGATCTCTTGGATTATTTTTTGGTGGTATTTGATCTAACATGCATAATTGAAACATTTGTTTTGGTTCTAAATCAATAAGATTCCGTGATTATAAATGTTTCAGGGTCAAGGTAGGTAACTAGAGTAATTTATTTGAAATATCTTATAATTTAAGGGTAGTGGCTCATTTTTTTATTTTTTTTTATTTTTTATCTATAATAAAGATGAGTTAATGAAAATAAAACTTTAATAAATTCATTTTAGACCTCCTCAAATTATAGGAATTTCAAAGTTGACTCGAAACGTTTACTTAATTGTATTTTGTCAAATTTAACAATTTTGTATGTTTCTTATGTTTTTTGGTATTTTTGCATATTATATAGGGTGATATCAGATAGAAATTCATTACCCTTAAATATAAGTTTAAATTTTATCGAAACTTGTACTTGTACTTAATTTGACACTAATTGGGTAAGATAAAATGTGATATCTACAACAGGTTTAGGACAGACCTTTACAATTCACTCTTTAATTCAATTACAGGTCGATTCAAAAG
Organism: Eucommia ulmoides; assembly: GCA_016647705.1. Classification (NCBI taxonomy): domain Eukaryota; kingdom Viridiplantae; phylum Streptophyta; class Magnoliopsida; order Garryales; family Eucommiaceae; genus Eucommia; species Eucommia ulmoides. The sequence continues at coordinate 42,350,954 of CM028332.1, read as the reverse complement.
CTAATTCTCTTCAAGGAAAAAAATAACCTAATCTTTTTATAGGACAAAGATCAAACTTTAATTTTTTTCACATGGAAAATATCAAAACCTAACTATCTTGACTAGACACCGTCCCAAACTTGTCTAATCGACTTAAAATCATAAATACAAATAATGTAAGTTTCTTCCCACAAGGAGCTTCCAACACCTCAATACAGATATATTCAATTAATGACCAGAATAATTATTATGTGATAGATACAATGTGAGACAAATAAAATATGATTAAATAATAAAGTGGGTAGCACAAATTAAACACGTAATGAGATAATCAAGTAAAAACCTGTTTAAAAGATTTTTTAGGCCTTTAAGTTCAAAACGATTTTCCAAACAATCCTAAACCAAGTAATTAATATAAATATATCTTAGAAAACAAATAACAAGGCTTGGAAGAATCTCACCGGGAAACACCGAAGATAAGAAAGATATCGCAGTTAGAACTCAAACTGGTGACGCCAAATGGGAAGCGCTTTAGATCAAGAACTTGAATGGAATCTATTGTAGAATTATCAGAGATAATATCACTCTTATAAAACCTCAAAACTAATGTTTTTTATGTCCTTTATCTTATTCCCGCAGGTCTTATTAAATTGACCTAGAACTAGCCCTCAAACGATTAGTTTTTCAAAGATATGTCATAAAATGATACTCTAAGACCCCATATAATATATCCTATCAATATAGGTATATTTGATTTAACAATATTCTTTGAAACACTCATTTAGGTCCATATGACTTTTCCAATTTGAAATCCAGAAGAATAGGAAATATTAAATCACTTTAATTAAGAGAATATCAAAATATATGGACCAAATCAATAGGGATCACATAATAGGTCATACATATTTGAATAACACACAAATTCCCTAAATATCTCTCTTGATATTATAAAAAATGGATATTTGTTTACCAAGAAACCAAAAAAGTTGATCTATTGACTGAACCAGTCGGTTGACTGGCCGAAACCCGGGGTCGACTGCCCAGTGCCAATGGCTAAAATAGTTGTTGGCCTTATGCCCTGTCAGTTGACCGACCTACTTTGTTGGTTGACGAACCCGATCAGTGGCTTTTCCAATTTTTTCAATTAAGCTATTGTTTCATGTGGTTGACTAACTCGAACTTGTCGGTTGACCAAATGATCTGAGTCCTTACTCATTTACTCATTTCAGCTATTATTTTAATTGGTTGACCAATTGAATTTTTCAGTTGACCGATTGGATTAGTAGGATTCTATTTCTACTCCGAAAACACACTGTTTTGATAAGTCGACCAACCATTTTTGTCGGTTAACCGAATTGACCTGAAAACACAATATTTTATACTTTAAGACACAATTTTTACTTAGGTCATTTACTAAAACCATTTCACATAAGGAGCACATAAATATCTCATCTTAGGATCCATAACTTATCTCTTCTTATCAAGACACATATAGGATTAACTCATTTTAAGTGTCGTGATTGATCCTAATTCAGGTTACATTAAGAGTATATAAGTAACGAATTGTTTTTACATAGTTTTCTTCAGCGTATTCAAAATTCTTTACGTCTTCATCATGTCCATCTTGCATCTTTTATATTTTCTTCAATGATTCTTCTTCTTAATAAAAATAAAAAAAAAAAATGTATAACTATAAATCTGAAACACTTAATAAAATTATTAGTTCCAACGAAAATATCAATAATTAATTGATCATCAAAACCTTGGATTCAAGTTGTTATTCCTCCTCCCGTGGTTGCCTTAGAGACTGTTTTTACCACCACTTCATAGGTTTCTACAATTGTTGTTCAACCAGTGCCCTGGGTGATATTGCGTCTCATTGCTTATTTAACTCATCCAGGAAGTGACATCTGCCAGCTAATGCGGTCATGATTCGGGAAGAGTTAATGGAAAAACAAAAGTAGGTGGCCTCTACAATAGTTTTTGAGAAGGGAAAGAAAAGGGTAGGAGAGCCTTCTTGTAGTCATCTGTTGGACTCACCGTCTTTGAAGGACCTTCAGGGATGAGCCCCAAGGGTTGAGGCATTAACTATGTGCACCTGGATTCTCTTTAATTTAGAGAATATGGCTCGATAGGCCCAGACCGTGTTTCTTCTTAGGGACGTCGAGATGGCTATTGCAGAACTAGGTAACTACCCTACCTTATGGATACTGCAAGCGAACATGGTTATAAGGAACTTGTGTTCCTTGCACCTTACTAGTTGTTGCTTTTATCGCTAGATATTTTTGAGCTTTTCCTTTATATTCATGACATGTTGTCGTCTACTCTTATGCTTTTCTGGAGGGTTGGAGGGGTATCGTCACCTGGCTTAGGAAATTCGAGCACAAAAGTCGATGTAGTCCGAAGACTTCAGAAAGTTGAGGGGGAGCCTCAAGTTGGAATTCATGACGGAGGGGTTCAAATGCACCAAGTACAGGGTACTCGATAAGTACCTTGAGGTTGGTATCTTCGAGACCCATTTGCTGGGGTTCTTCTCTCTTAAGGCTGAACAAAATGTGCCCGATCCTTTAGATCCTTTAACTAGTACTCCCACAGCCCCATGACTCTTTAAAAGGTCACTCGCCTACTTGGTCTCGACGATGAGGAAACTCCAACATCTTTTGCGGGCTCGTCCGGGAGGGATCCTCCGACTCGATCGGGGGCTAGTAATTCTCCAGTCTTTATTTCTTTTGTGTAATTTTTTTAATCAATGTAACTCTTTTATTTTATGCATTTTTAAACTGAGACCATGATAGGTGTAATTTATCTATTTATTTCCAAGCCAATTTTGGTAGTTTTTGAGTATTTTTATAACATTTTAATGTGTTTTAATACGTATGAAAAGGGACTAAAACGGTCCATAAACGAGCAAGTCGATGGAAGAACGGTGGAGAAAAAAGGGCAAAAATGTCAATATCCTGAACCTACATCCATTGTTGCAGCGGTGAAAATACAGAGAGTTGCTGATTCTCTATTGTTGTAGCGGTCAAACCACCGATGCAGTGGTCAAAATGTAGAGAGCTCCACCACTGCAGCGGTCACCCACCAAAAGCCTAGCGACCTCTCCACCGCTACAGCGGTCATCTGCCAGACAGTTTAGATATTTTAGGATATTTTGAGATATTTTGAATCCTATAAATACATCCCTCTTCTCCTCAAATGAAGGTCGATGTTTTTCAGGAGTCTTGAGAGCTCCAAGGCCAGTCAACCAAGAGAAGATCATCAAGGCCAAGAGGAGGAAATATTCTAGGAGTGGTTTTAGCATCGAATTTTAGGATAACGGCTAGTCTCCTCGTTTATCTCTTTTATTCTTAGTTTGGTTGAATGTTTTGATTATGTTTAGCTTATTTCTAGTTGTATATAGGGCTATGGTCATGTGTAGCTAAACATAGATTGTCTAGGGCTTGATTGACTTCATGTAAACGTTGTTTATATAAAATCGATGTTTTGTTAATGGTTGTTCATGTTTATCCGATTGTGTTTTCCGTTATTCCACATTTATATTCTTGTTATGATATACTGAAAATACAGGGTTTGACACTCGAGAGAGGTAACCCCGGATTTAGACTAGAGTTTAAACACAACGCGACGATCTAATAACCTGGGAGAGAATTAGAAAGTGTGCAATCCGTGACATTGGGGCGAGAATCATGTAACAAATTATCATATAGATGCTCGAGGGGGACTTCAGAGTTGACACGAAGTCATATATTCATTCACTTTACACTCGGGAGAGGTAGTGAATGAGATTTCGATACTGAGATTGTCGGATAGGATGAATTCCGTTAATATAAATTAGATTGAAACGGACATGTTTAAGTGAACAAAGTTAATCCCTAGACAATAATTTCCCATAAACGTCCCACTAGTATATTAGTATAATTAGTTTAATTAACTTAGTTTAGTATATTTTATTATAAAAACCACATTTTTATCGATTAAATAAAGTTAGGTTATGACAATTATGGTACTCAACGATAATCTACACCAATCCCTGTGGATACGACAACCCTTACTCTTCCCACTTTACTAAAACTTGACCCGTACACTTGTGGTGAAAGTAGCGACGTATTTACGCACTACCACACCACAATCCAATCCTTTATGACTTTCGTGCGACAAGCCTGGCAGTTTTAATTTCACCAATGATGATCTCCTCTAACCAACACTTAATCTAAATCTCGAGATTTCAATGGCCAGAGGATCATTAAGGGCAAAGATGAACTATCCCAGTCCGAGTAGGATAAAAGTGCGCTAGAACTCGAGGCATGCTAATCTGTCTGGGTAGGACTTTCCAACTTCGTGTTGAGCATATTTATCTAGGTAAGGTGAATTCAACTACCCTATTTGTTTGGGTAATAGCTAACTTCCATTTGAATTCCCATTAGTCGCTTTGGTTCTTGCGCCAGACATAATGGTTCGTTGTGTTATCAAAACCATCTTGACTGTACTTATCTTTGTGCAACATTTTGGTTTCCATGTCCAATCAACTGTCAGACATTTATTACGGGTGCCTTTTTTATTTTCCTCTATGGGATTGCCTATTAAAGGCACATTTGCTTATTCTCTCACCGTTCTTTGTTGATATCTCCATCCTATGCCTTCATTTCTTTTTACTTCATGATTTTCTTAGTTTTTACGATAATGGCTCTTTACAAGGACATCGAAGGTTGCTATACTAAGGTAAACCGCAAGGTACGGAGGGCAGAGGCCCTCATTCGGTAACTGAAGACAGAGGAACGAACATTTCTGCGTATGGATGGTTGGGTCTTTTGTTTTGGTATGGATGGTTGCTATTATAAGGTAATGGCCGCGGTCTTGGACATCTTGGAGTGTTTATAAGCAGAAGAGGTAAAGTTTACCAAACTATAACTAGAGCTGTTTCGCCAATCAACAGCGAGGATAGAAGCAGAGGTAAAGAGCGTGGCTCAGAAGGCAAAGATTCTTAGCTTTGTTGGTGCTTTATCGAAGTATACCTCTGTGGAGGGGCTTGAATCTTAATTTGAAGAGGAGGTTAAACCGAGTGGCCAAGCTACCCCTATACTTCAGGGGTAAAGGGAAAAAAAGTTATCTTCCCATTCCTACCAAAGAGAGGGAAAGTCTTCCCTTTGTGTCGCCTCTTTCTATCCTTCTTTCTTTATTTTTTTCTATTTTTATAGTGTTCTTTCTCTCCCTATCCCACATATTCTTGTATGTTTCTCTTCACCAAAGTGAGAAATATGCGAAGGGGGAGTATTTCTATGCTTTTATGTACATCCACGCCTTATAGAGATTGAACTATTTTTCCATATTTTTGCTCTTGTATGGACACGACTTATAATGATTTTACTCATATGAATACGAAATATTTTGGTACTCGCTTTTGTCTCATGTTTGTTGTATATGTGTATGTGTCCATACGATGTAAAAGTTTGGATAAAACCATGAGTAGTTAATTATGTACCATATAGTTTTGTGGAAAAAGTGTCGTAGAGATGTCAAAATTTGAACCAAGTAGGTAATCTGACGGCCTCTTCTCCTTGTCGGCCTCCAACTCAGGTGGACACAGGGTATCGGGTGTACCCGAGTATAAGGAGGGTTTTTCAGGTCGTCACCTAGCCAAATTTGTTGAATGTCCATTGTCGTCTGGTTGGACGACTATGTCCCAGTGTTGGTCACGAACTCTTTCTTATCCACCTTGCTTGGTAGGTTAGTCAATGTAGTTCGTAGTTTATCCCATAATGCATTGTCACTTATAGATATTTTGAGTAAAGCAAAGTATTTTCATTAAGTAGATCACGAAACATGTCATACGAAAAAATAAATTGGAAATACTACTTTAAGTGTTCTAGATTCCACGAGTTTCACAATGGTCTTCCTTGGAGTTTCTCGAGCTTATAGGTGCGAGGCCTAATAATGTTGGTGACTCGGTAGGGCCCTTCTAGTTTAGGCCCATATTTTATTTTACTCATTCATGTGTAGCAATGGTGACCTTTCATTAAACTAAATCTCCCTCTTGGAATGATCGCATTTTTACGCGCTTGTCGTGATATCAGGTCATTTGCCTTTTGTAGGTTGTTTGTCAAATATAGGCACGTTCTCGTATTTCTTCTACCAAGTTAATATTTAGCGTAAGTTCGCCTTGATTTTTATTGGATAATAGTGAGCTACCTGACAAGTCAGTAGGCCTAGTTTGATTGGGATCATCATTTACGAACCAAAGGCCATGGACAAAAGATGTCTCTCTAGTGGATACCTTGAAGTCAAATGATAGGCCAACAGTATCAGGGGTGGTATTCTACCCATTTTGCTTTGTAATTTTCCAATTGAGACTTTAATATGTACGGAATGGTTTGGTTGATCACGTTGACCTAACTGTTCGACTGTGGGTTGCTCAGGTTTGACATGTAGTATCAAATGACTAATCCTAAGCAGACGTCATCAAATAGAATGCAGTCGAATTACGTCATGTGGTTGTTGATAATGGCCTATGGCACTTCAAATTAGCAAACAATATTCTTCCAAGAGAAATCTTTGATTTTGGTGCCGATGATTTTAGCCACAGCTTCAACTTCGACCCGCTTGGTAAAGTAGTCGATTGCGATGGTCAAGAACTTCTTTTGGTAGTGGCCATAGGGAAGGGACTAATAATGTCTACTCCCCATTGGGAGACCAGCCAGGCCCAGTCATGGAAAGTTGTCTCGTGGTTAGGGTGTTGATTGCTTGCCTGAATCTTTGACATTTATCGCATATTTTTACCAACTCCTTAGCGTTGGCCTCAATCATCGGCCAGAAATATCCCTGTCTTAGTGTTTTTCTTGTCAAGGACCTTTCTCTCGAGTGGTTACCACAAAGTCCTATGTGGATGTCTTGGAGAATGCAATGGCTTTAGCTCGGTTGCAGGCATTAAAGTAATGGTCCCATGAAGGATCACTTACACAAAACTCCTTATAATAGCATGTACTAAGAGGATGGGTATAAGACTTGTTTACCCTAAAATTTTTGTTCTAGGAGAACTCTACTGTCAAGGTAGTTGTAGATAGGTTCTATCCACCCGAGTTGGTGCTCCACTACTTTGACTTCTTCCTCGATTTTATCATTGCTTGGTCTGGTATATTTTTGACTAGGATGGTATTTTGTCTTTTAGTGTTGTAGGCAGAGGCCAGGTTAGCAAACGAGTCCTTGTGTTTGTTCTCCTCTCTTGGGATTTGCTTGATGGTGACTTTTGAGAAGCCTGGCATAAGGAGTTTAGACTTATTCAGATACACCATGATTTTTTCTTCCTTGGCTACGCATTCTCTATTGGCCTGATTCGCTACCAGTAGAGGATCGCAATAGAGTTATGCCTCGATTGCTCCGAGTTCTTTCAAGATTCTTAAAGAAAAGATCAACGCTTCATACTCTGCTTCTTTGTTCATCGCTTTGAATCCAAGTCTCAGGGTGTACTCCAGGATGTCTCCTTTAGGGGTGTGAATTTCCAACTCTACTCTTGAGCCTCTCTAGTTCGACGATCCATCTGCGTGCGTAGTCTAGGCTTCAGTAGCTTTCTGGGATCTTGGATGTGTTCTTCGTCCATAGGAGTTTTTCCTTCGGGGAAGGCAAATTATGAAATAAAGTTTGCTAGCGCCTAACCTTTGATGGTACTCGATGTGAAATTCTCGAAGTTTGATTGACCATATCCATAGTCGCGCAGGAGTCTCTAGTTGGTGAAGAATAACCCTCAGTGGCTAATTGGTCAGTTCCACAATTAGATAGGATTAGAATTAGTGTCGAAGTTTTCTCGTAGATATTATCAGTGGTGGCGCGTAAATCACGTCCCCACTTTCACCGCAAATGTATGGGTCAAGTTTTTGTATAGATGGGAAAGAGTAGGGGTTATCGTATCCACCAGGATTGGTTGAGATTATTATCGAGTACCGCGATTGTCATAACCTAACTTTATTTAGGCGACATAAATTGAGTTTATAATTAATAAATACTAATACTAAGTTAATTAATCTAACTATATTAATAGTATATTGAGATGTTTAGGAAAACAATTGCCTAGGGATTAACTTCGTTTACAAAAACATGTTTGGTCTCATTTAGTTTACAATAATGATGTGTAACCTATCCGACAATCTTCGTTTCGTAAACTCACTCGCCACCTCTACTGAGCGTAAGACGAGTAAATATACGTCTTCGCTTCAACGTAGAATTCCCCCTCAACATCTTAATGACACTAGGTCACATGAGTCTTGCCCCAATGTCATTGATTGCACACTTTCTAACTCCCTCCCGGATTATTAGATAGTCACGTTGTGTTTACCCTAATCTGAATTCGGCGTTACCTCTCCTGAGTGTCAAATCCCGTATTATCTAATTGTCTAACAACCATAATATCAAATAATAATGATAAACACAATCGAAATAGCGAAGAACAACCATTAATGAAACACAAATTCAAACAAACAATGATTTCGTAAATATTATTATTCCTTAGACAAAATCTGTTTAGTTCATGGCCATAACCGTTTTTACAACAAAAATAGAGCTAAACATGCTCAACAATCTACCGAAGTTAAGAAAATTAAGAGGAAAACAGAAGAACTTAGTTGTAGTCCAAAGATTTGCCGCTAAAACCGTCCAACGATCGCTTCTCCTTCTTTGCAACGTGTTCTTCTCCTTTGGAATTGATTGAGCATACCCCAAAACACTCTCAAAATATTAGGAACCCTAAGGACTCTCCTATGGCCAGAGGTTTAGAGAAGGAGAGAGGAGATAAGCGAGAGGCTTAAATGGGAAGCAAAATTTCTAAAAAATATCTAAAAAGTGTGCAGAGTGACCGCCATGGCGGTGAGTATGTCGGTTAAGCAACGGCCTCGGCGGTGGACTCAGTGATGGAATCAGGAACCTTGCTGTTGTTTTACCGCCTCGACAGTGAGGTCACCGCCTCAGCGGTGGGTTTTCAGCAACAAAATGGTTTTTCTGCATATTGACCGCCGCGGCGGTGGTTTGGACACCGCGGCGGTGGGCCGTATTTCAGAACTTTGCCTTTATGCATATTTTTCCATCGTTCTTCCACCGTTCTTGATCCGATTTGATCGTTTATGATCCGCTTTCATGCTTTTTCACGCCACACACCTGATTTATACAATATATATATATATATATTAAAACGTAATAAACGTACTCGAAAACTAACAAGATCGATACAAGACCCTGATTTTTTATTTTATGCACAATTTGAGTTGCATTGGAACACAATTAAAAATAATGGGTTGGATAGTGCTATTAATTATGTGATTTAACATTTCAGAGGTCAAATTGTAATTTTCAAAATATTAAAAATTAGAATTTGGATTAATTAGTAGCCTCACAAAAATGAAGGGGGGCTTGGTGTAAATTATATATGTTATATATAAATATATAGAGAGAGAGTCGGTGAAAATGTAGGGAGGAGGAGATGGCCACTCGGCCAGCCATTTGATCACACACACATATCAATATATACATATATAATTTAGATATATAGATACAGATATATATACGGAGGAATAGAGAGAAGGGAGAAGAATTGAGAAGTGATGAGAGAAAGGAAGAAAGAGAGAGGTACACCGGTGGGTTGTTCAATCGTTGATCGTGTAGGGTTCACTGGCGGTGGCGTTGTTCGCTTCGGAAAGGTGTGTTCCAGCGGTGGTTTGTTCAATTTTGGGGGCTGGTGAATATGTGCGTGTGTTCTATTTTGATTGTTCGTGTGCGTGTGCGCTGTTTTATCGTCAACCGGTGTGTGGGTGTCGTTTGGCCGTGTGTTGTGTGTATGCCTGCTGAGTGTGTGTGTGTGTGTTGACGGTGTTGTGGAGGTGTATGTGTTTTTTTTTTTGTTTATGTTGGTCCTGCTGTGTGTGTGTATGTGTTCTGACGGTGACGGTAGTGTCCGTGTTCAGCCAAGACGTGGCCGTGTGTATTGTCTGTGTTGCTGGATATGTGGGTTTTGTGTATTCTGTTAATGGTGAGGAAGTCGTTGGTTGTGGGTGTGCCGCCGTCGATTAGTTTGGCCAGCGGTGAGTGGAAGTTAGAGAGAGAGAGAGCAATGGGGGTATGTATGTGTTTTGTGTCTGCTGTGTGTATGCGTGTGTGTGTTATGCCGTCGTTCGGTTGGTCTGACGGTGGTGGTTTAGTGTGGGTTTGTTGGTGGTTGGTGTGGAGGATGATCGTCGGAGGATAGAGAGAGAGAGAAAATGAGAGAGACGACAGGTTCAACGGGAAAAAATAGAGGAGCAGGTGATGAGGAGTTCGCCTTGGCAGTGTTGCGTTCACCTAGGCGGTAGAGGATAAGTGCGCCATAACATAAGAAATTAGGGAAGTTCGCCGAGGTAGTGGCGGGTTAGGAAGCCAAAATAGAAAATAGGAAGGGAGTTCACCGCGGCGGTGGATCTTTTGCCTCAGCGGTGGAACTTCAGGGAGTGAAGATGGGATGGCTTCGCCACGGCAGTGATGAGTTTCGCCGCAGCGGTGTTAGCTACAGCAGGAAGCATACGCAGACAATGAAAAAGAAAAAGAAAGAAAAAGAAAAAGAGGAAAAGGAAAAGGAAAAAGGAAAGAAAAAAATTACACAAAACACCCTAATAAAAACTAAAATCCAATCTCGCGGCTAGCGGAAAATTTAGGAAAAGTAGAATTTGGAACTCTACTAATATATGTATTTGATTGTATTTAATTGTCGCATTGTGTGATTATGAAATTATTTGGTAACTCTTCGAAATTATATAAATTGTGAAAAATGTGTTTATTAAAGTTGAACGATGTGGAATCTATGTGACGAGTATGCTTACGTAGCTTATGTGTTATATTAATTAGGTGCACGTATTAGAGGAAATTTATGTGACGAGCATGTTTACATGGTTTATGTGATAGATTGAATACATGTATTAGAGGGGTTGGAGTTCTACTGAGCGTTGGCTCACAACCCCACAATGTTTGGTTGTAGGGACGGCCGGGAGAAAACGAGAGAAGAACTTCATTGGAAATGTCAAGTTGTAAAAATTGTAATTATTATTTATTGTTGTAATCGAAAGAATTGATAAGTATGATTTTCAAAATTGTTTGTAAAATGTCTAAATTATAATATACTGAAAAATTCAGTTTGATATAAAATGGTATTGAGATAATCCGAGTTAATAAAAATGTTGGAAATAGGGATTCAAATTATAAACTCAAGACTTTTAAATTGGTCGCCGTTGTGCAGAAAATGAGTAAATTAAATATAAAATAGATGATTGAATTTTTTATTTGGTAATATTTAAATGGTGATTATTTTATTTAATAATTACCGTCATAAATTGGCAACTGAAATTTTGGCATTATTATAAAATTTACAGAATACTGTAGATTGGAAATTCGTCTAGTTGGTTTTAAGGTAGGAATTCTCAATAGGAGAAACCATAGTTCGGCCCTGGAAAACCGGGTCGTGACAGTTTGGTATCTATATACAGTGATTATTGATTTTTGTGTCGTATTAGATTTCATAGTTGAGACGTATGTATTTCGATACATATTTATACCTGGTTATATGTTTGAGGCGTTTTTATGTAGATTGAGACGTATTTGAGATGTTTGGCCTTGTCAAGAACTTGATTAAATGTGGAGGCATGAAGGGAATTCTTATAGATGACCCATTTGACGTATTTTGATACATATTGATGTGGTTTGGTGATATTTATGTGTTTTGCGGGATATTTATATGATTTGACGTGATTGAAACGTATTTATGTGATTTTGACATATTGTGATAAATTTATTAGTTGACGTTGAATTATGGTAATATTTATAAAATGGTTACGAGATTGTTAAAAAATTTGATATGGATATTAAGATTAATGATTTTTGGTCTCACGGGCCAGTTCACGTGGAGTTGGGCTATTTGTTACTTATGAAATTAGTTGAATGCATTGTTGGTTTAAATGTTGGATGAAAATATTGTTGCGAATTGGTTGACTGGAAATATTGGATAAAATGGAAAAATGTTGGTTACGGAAATATTATTGAGGTCGTAGACCTGTTGAAAATAAGATAGACCAATCCACTGAGACTACCGTGATATTTTAAGGATATATTGTTATTGATGTTATTTTTTTATCAGAGTAGCGCAATAGAAGCATTTAGAAATATGAGATTCTTTGACAGTTAGTTGTCAGTGTTAGGTGTTACTGACCAAAGTGCACCATGTTTGTTGGTTATTGAATATAATGTGTGTCACTGCGAATGAAAATATTGCGATGTTGGAATGGAAATTGATAGTTACGAATTACGGGTGACTTTTGGTTATGGGACCCTACATAGAAAATAATTGTCCTAGAATCAAGTGTGACTAACATGACTGTGCGGTGCGATTCTGAAGTACTATTGTTTTGACCAAAATTTTTAATTCCTATTATTTTGCACGAAAATTTCGGGATGAAATTTCTTTTGGGAGGAAGGGTTATAAGACCCTGATTTTTTATTTTATGCACAATTTGAGTCGCATTGGAGCACAATTGAAAATAATAGGGTGGATAGCGCTATTAATTATGTAATTCAAAATTTTAGAGGTCAAATTGTAATTTTCAAAATATTAAAAATTAGAATTTGGATTAATTTGTAGCCTAACAAAAATGAAGGCGGGCTTGGTGTAAATTATATATATATTATATATAGAGAGAGAGAGAGAGAGAGAGTCGGTGAAAATATAGGGAGGAGGAGATGGCCACTTGGCCAGCCATTTGATCACATACACATATCAATATATACATATATAATTTATATATATAGATACAGATATATATACGGAGGAACAGAGAGAAGGGAGAAGAATCGAGAAGAGATGAGAGAAAGGAAGAGAGAGAGAGATCTATCGGTGGGCTGGTCTGTTGCCGATCGTGTAGGGTTCGCCGGCGGTGGGGTTGTTCGCTTCGGAAGGGTGTGTTCCGGCAGTGGTTTGTTCAATTTGGGGGGCTCGTGAATGTATGTGTGTGTGTTCTATTTTGATTGTTCGTGTGCGTGTGCGCTGTTTTATCGTCGACCGGTGTGTGGGTGTCATCCAGCCATGTATTTTGTGTATGCATACTGAGTGTATGTGTGTGTGTTGATGGTGCTATGCAGGTATATGTGTGTGTTTTCTGTTTCTGTTGGTGCTGCCGTGTGTGTGTACGTGTTCCGACGGTGACAGTAGTGTCCGTGTTCAGTCGGGACGTGGTTGTGTGTATTGTGTATGTTGTTGGATGTGTGGGTTTTGTGTGTTCTGTTCATGGTGAGGGTGTCGTCGGTTGTGGGTGTGCCGCCGTCGGTTAGTTTGGCCGGCGGTGAGTGGAAGTTAGAGAGAGAGAGAGAGAGCAGTGTATGTGTGTGTGTGCGCGCGTGTGTGTGTTGTGCCGTCGTTCGGTTGGTCTGACAGTGGTGGTTTAGTGTGGGTTTGTTGATGGTTGGTGTGGAGGATGATCGTCGGAGGATAGAGAGAGAGAGAGAGAGAGAGAGAGAGAGACAACAGGTTCAACGGGGAAAAACAGAGGAACAGGTGGTGAGGAGTTCGCCTCGGCAGTGTTGCGTTCGCCTAGGCGGTGGAGGATTAGTGCGCCACAACAGAAGAAAGGAGGGAAGTTCGCCGAGGCGGTGGTGGGTCAGTAAGCCAAAACATAAAATAGAAAGGGAGTTCGCCGCGGCGGTGGATCTTTCACCTCAGCGGTAGAACTTCAGGGAGCGAATATGAGATGGCTTCGCCACGGCGGTGATAAGCTTCGCCGTGGCGGTGTTAGCTGCAACAGGAAGCAGACGCAGACAACGAAAAAGAAAAAGAAAGAGAGGAAAAGAAAAAGGAAAAAAGAAAACAGAAAATTACACAAAACACCCTACTAAAAATAAAAAATCTAATCTCGTGGCTAGCGGAAAATTGGGGAAAAGTAGAATTCCGAACTCTACTAGTATATGTATTTGATTGTATTTAATTGTCGCATTGTGTGATTATGAAATTATTTGGTAACTTGTCGAAATTATATAAAATGTGAAAAATGTGTTTATTAAAGTTGGACGATGTGGAATCTATGTGACGAGTATGCTTATGTGGCTTTATGAGTTATATTAATTAGGTGCACATATTAGAGAGAATTTATGTGACGAGCATGTTTATGTGGTTTATGTGATAGATTAAATACATGTATTAGAGGAGTTGGAGTTCTACTGAGCGTTAACTCACAACCCCATAGTGTTTGGTTGTAGGGACGGCTGGGAGAAAACGAGAGAAGAATTTTATTTGAAATGTCGAGTTGTAAAAATTTTAATTATTATTTATTATTGTAATCGGAAGAATTGATAAGTATGGTTTTCGAAATTGTTTGTAAAATGTCTAAATTGTAATATACTGAAAAATTCAGTTTGATATAAAATGGTGTTGAGATAATCCGAGTTAATAAAAATGTTGGAAATGAGGATTTAAATTATAAACTCGAGACTTTTAGGTTGGTCGCCGTTGTGCAGAAAATGAGTAAATTAAATATAAAATAGATGATTGAATTTTTTATTTGGTGATATTTAAATGGTGATTATTATATTTAATAATTACCGTTGTAAATTGGCAGCTGAAATTTTGGCATTATTATAAAATTTACCGAATACTGTAAATTGGAAATTTGTCTAGTCGGTTTTAGGGTAGGAATTCTCTATAGGAGAAACCATAGTCTGGCTTTGGGAAACCGGGTCATGACATTCGATTTCGAAATAGATAGGTAGATCACACCTATCAAATACCCCCAAGCTCGGAATTTTGCTAGTCCTCGAGCAAAACACCCACACAATACAAGAAAATATAAAAACTAATTACGAAATTAAAAACTAAAAACAAAAAATACTAAAAACAATAATGTGCAAGTTTTGAATATCATCTACCGGCCAAACGATTTTTCCCTCATTGGCCCCCAATCCTATCAAGTTCAAGAATAAATCACACCATGTGGTGTTCTAGAATTTTAACATTCGATGATAGTAAGCGCCATTCTAGATCCTTTTCAAAGTGTGCGTGATAAGACTCAAATATACAACTATCCATTGATTAGATAGGATTATCCCTCAATATAGTTCATGACTAAAACCTTTTAGGCATAGGGAATCCATCGTTAACTTGACATTACCCAAGGCATATGTTTGGCACTCTCACACTCGAACCCCCATAGATAATATTGGAAACAACCTTGAATAATCATTTAAGACCAACGAACTCACTTGTCAAAAGAAATCGAAATTGTACTATATGTACATAGTTTTTTTTTTTCAAACTTATCACACCCCCAAACCTATTCGATTTATTAGAATTTCACTGGTGTGGTTAAAATGAAAGAAAAACGACAAGTGAGTACTCAAATATCGAACCAATAAATTTTTTTCCCTAAACCCAGCTCACTTCAAGTAGCATTTGCAACTACTAACTTGATTAACTCAAATTGTGCCTTTGGCTCGACGAAAAAGGTTTGGAAACAAGTTTTATCAGCCAGGGTATATGTTTAAGTGTTCAAAATTGAAAATAGTTTTTAAGCTTCGATAGGGTAACAAGGGATAAATGATATTACATGGTAGGCTTAAAAAGGCTCAAGTAATCAAATGATTGCCTAAATCATATCTCCTAAATTACCTCGCCTAATATTTCACCTCGAATTTCCCCCAAATCAAGTTCTAAAATCCCTATTGTCAAGAACTTGGCTAACGGACAATCGTTTTCAAATCAAGACAGTTATACATTGAGTTTACGTGCTCGTGCATTTAGGATCTACAATAACTTTTACTAAAACGATACGTTAAGCACACAGAACACACATGAATAAAATTTAAGCTCGACCTCAATAAACAACAAAGGGACAGACTCATTATCGGGTAGTGACCCAAATGAAGTCAAAACTCATCACATAAAAACAACTAAACTAAATAAACATGCATACAATAAAAACAAAAAAACATAAACTGACAACACTAAAATACTATACATCACTTTCGAACTTAAAACAAGCAGTGCCCAAAACGACCCATCAGTGATCCCAATTGAAGCATATAGCATGATAACGAAGACGGGGGTTTAGAACACGTACTTGGGAGGCGAGAGAATATTGCCTCCAAATTAAGTCGGCTGAGATGGATTTAATTTATTTTTGGACTTGGGTTGCTCCCAATAAGCGTGTGGTTTATTTCCCTTGGCCCAATATGCCGAAGTTCTAGTCAAAGAACGACTTTCACCCGTAGTACGTGTCATACAACACCACATACGGGTCTTGATTTAGAATGCCCTCAAGCTTGGCGATATATTGCTTTGGATGGCTCGATCTTTCAACAATACGCCTCACCGACTTATGTACTTGGTGGGCATAAAAGGACATTACTAATGGTGGTGAAGGATAAGTGAGCCACATCGGATCCTCATAAATGTAATCGTCTGGGATCGATGGTGAGAAGCGTCTTCCGCTCGTTTCTAGTTCCTCTTGGTGGCTTTCACATTTGGATACCGCTTGTTCATCTCTCAGTGCCACCGTCTTTGACTCTGCCTCAATTAACCAGATTAGCTGACCAATTTGTGTCTTTAGAGACGTTATGGTCGTATCGACTTCGAGGCAGGTTGTCTTAATTGTGTCAAGATGAACCTTGTGCTCATTGATCTGGTCATTCGTTTCCCTCCAAAACGCTTGAGTTTCCCCAATAAAATCAGCGAATATTTTCTCTAGGGCAAGGAAAAACTCAACATATTTCCTCGGTGTGTCAATCCATGGCATCGTAGCGATGAAAGTATCCCCCAAGCTTGGATAGCTTGGTGAATAATTCCAATACTGAAAATCGATCTCAGTCATATCTTCCAAGAACCGATAGGCTTTATCTGTGAATAATTGGTCGAAAGAGGTGGTACTGTTTCCTCTTTCAACCCAATTTCTGGTTGCGGCTAATAACCCATTGAGGAAGTTCAATAGTTGACACTCCCTCGGGAAACGATGGTCTCGAAATCGGAGTAACAACTTTTTGTAATAATCCCAAGCACAATAAAATTGCTTGGAGTCTCGTTGAAAGAAACGCAAAAGTACCTGTCGATCTAACATCTTCAAGCACCCTGTAGGAAAAAACAAAAACAAAACTACAAAGAAAAAGTTATACACAACAGAAATGCCTAAATTAAACTCGAGTCATTTACTCACAATATCAATAATAATCTAAAACACAATCCTCGGCAATGGAGCCAAAAACTAGGTGGTGCGTAAATCACGTTGCCACTTTCACTGCAAGTGTATGGGTCAAGTTTTAGTATAGATAGGAAGGAGTAGGGGTTGCCGTATCCACATGGATTGGTTGAGATTATTATTGAGTACCACAATTGTTATAACCTAACTTTATTTAGGTGACATAAATTGAGTTTATAATTAATAAATACAAATACTAAGTTAATTAATCTAACTATACTAATATTATATTGAGATGTTCAGGGAAACCATTGCCTAGGGATTAACTTCATTTAAAAAAACATGTTTAGTCTCGTTTAATTTACAATAATGGCGTTTAACCTATCCGACAATCTCCGTTTTGTAAACTCACTCGTCACCTTTCCCGAGTGTAAGAGGAGTGAATATGCGACTTCGTGTCAACGAAGAAGTCCCCCTCAATGTCTTAACGACACTAGGTCACATGAGTCTTACCCCAACGTCATTGATTGCACACTTTCTAACTCCCTCCCGGATTATTAGATAGTCGCGTTATGTTTACCCTAATCCGAATTCGGGGTTACCTCTCCTGAGTGTCAAACCTCGTATTCTCTAATTATCTAACAAGCATAATATCAAAGAATAACGGTAAACACAATCAAAATAGCGAAGAACAACAATTAATGAAACACAAACTCAAACAAACAACGATTTCATAAATATTATTAATCCCTAAACAAAATTCATTTAGCTCATGGCCATAACCATTTTTATAACACGAATAGAGCTAAACATGCTCAACAATCTATCGAAGTTAAAAAAATAAAGAGGAAAACGGAAGAACTTAGCCGTAATCCAAAGATTTACCGCTAAAACTGTCCAACGATCGCTTCTCCTTCTTTGCAACGTGTTCTTCTCCTTCAAAATTGGTTGAGCACACCCCAAAACACACTCAAAATATTTGGAACCCTAAAGGGTCTTTTATGGTCGGGGGTTTAGAGAAGAAGAGAGGAAATAGGCTTAAATAGGGAGCAAAATATCAAAAAAAATATCTAAAAAGTATGCAAAGGAACCACCGTGGTGGTGGGTTTTACTGCCGCAGCGGTGTGTATGTCGGTTAAGCCACGGCCTTGGTGGTGGACTCGATGGTGGAATCAGGAATCTTGTTGTTGTTTCACCGCCTCGGTGGTGGGTTTTCAGCAACAAAATGGCCTTCTCTGCATATTGACCATCGTAGCGGTGGGCTGTATTTCAAAATTTTGCCTTAATGCATGTTTTTCCACCGTTCTTCTACCGTTCTTGATCCGATTTGATCGTTTATGATCCATTTTTATGCTTTTACACCCCACACACCTGATTTATACAAAAAAGAATAAAAATTAAAACGTAATAAACGTACTCGAAAACTAACAAGTTCAGTTTGGAAATAGATAGGTAGATCACACCTATCAATAAGCGCATAAGCTATCAGTTCCGATTGACGATAACGACACTTTGTCTTGTTCAAGTCATTGCTGACATAATATAGGGGTCTGTGAACCCCTTGCTCTTCAATCACGAGGGTCGATCTCACAGTGGTAATCACGAGGGTCATGCCTATAATTTGGGGTAGTGAGAATCGGTGGCTCTAAAATATAATTCTTGAGTTCCTAAAAAGTGTCCTCACACTCGTTAGTCCACTCTAAGATTTTGTTACCAGTAGGGTCTTGAAGAAGGGGAAACATTTATCTAATGCCCAAGAGATGAAACTATTTAAAGATTCTTCATGCCTTGTCAAACTTTGCACCTCCTTGATCATCCTTATAGAGGTCATTTTTAGGATCACCTTGACTTCATTCAAGCTAGCCTCAATTTCGCTTTTCATTACCGGATATCTGAGGAACTTCTCGACGCTAACCCCGAATAGAAACTTACACAGGTTCAACTTTATTTTGTGCTTTCTTAGCACGTCGAAACATTCCTATAAGTTGACCAGATGGTCTCCAACCACTTTACTTTTGACCTGCATGTCATCAATGTAGAACTCCATGGTATTTCCAGGTAGATCAATGAACATTTTGTTCACTAGCCTCTAATATATCGCTCTAATATTTTTCGGCTCGAACGATATCACCTTGTAATAATAGAGGACCTTGTTAGTGATAGAGGCCATTTTTCCAAGTAGAGTTCTACCTTGGTTGCTCTAATGTGGTTGTATCTCGAGAAGGTATCAAGGAAGCTAAGTGACTTATAGCTAGTAGTAGCATCCATGATTATGTCATCTTTGGGAGCAAAAAATAGTCTTTTGGGTAAGCCTTGTTCAGGTCGGTGAAGTCTACACACATGTGTCATTTTTTTGTCTTCCTCTTGACTGCACTAGCCAGAGAGGAAAGTTGATCTCTTCGATCATGTTCGCGTATACCAGCTTCTTGGTATCCTCCTCAATCATTACTTGTCTTTTTGGTCCAAATTTTGTTGCCTCTGTTGAACCGATAAGTATGTTGGGTCAGTGTGCAGCCAGTGCATTTACATACTTGGCTCTATTTCGGGTTGACTCGCATGCAACCAGGTGAATTCGTCATGTTTGGATTTGAGTAGTTTAACTAATTGGTCCCATTTATCCCTTGTGAGGGCTCTCTCGATCTTGACAGTTCAATTCGGTCGGATTTATTTAAACATCTTCCTATTGAACCCAATGTTTCGATGAATAATTAAATGTTGATATTTTATGGAACTAATGTTTTATTGAGTGGTTTTATAATTAAGAATCTATAGAGGGTGCACAATGAAGGCAATGGAGATATGAATAATATTGAAGACATTGAAGACGACTAGGTGAAAACAACTCATTGCTTTTATACTCTTAATGCAACCTAAATTAGGATAATGCACGACACTTTAAAATGAATTAATCATATGTGTGTAGTGATAATTTTAGAGTTATAATATGTGTTTTGTAATGTTTTAAGTTGTAAAAATGTTTTTAGTTAAGGGCCTAATTGAAAAAATGATTTTAACAATTAAAATGGTGGTTTCTCGGGTCAACTCGGTTAACCGAAAAAAGGGGTTAGTTGACTAATAAAAACAGTGAGTTTGGGATGTAAAACGGGTGACCTACTAGTCAATTCAGTCAACCGACAAGTTAGGTCGGTCGACTAATGAATCCAATAGGCAAAATTATAAAAGGGAAAAGACCTACTGGTTTGATTGATTAACCGACCAGACCTGCACAATGGTCAAAATTACAACCGTTGTGAGTGGTTGGTCAACCAGTGAGTTTGCCCGGTCAACTGACGATGACAGTAAATTCTTTGACTAATTTGTTTTTTAGTCAATACACCTCAATTTTGATGATTTCAAGGGAGTATTTCAAGGGAATTAAGTGTATTTTCGAAATATATCATATATATTAAATGATTCCTATTTAATTGGTACATATATTTATTTATTCTCTTAATTTAATTGATAAAATTCTTTTTATCTATATGGCTTCTGATTTGAAAAAAATTAAAGGACTAAATTGATCTTTTCAAAGTGTATTTTTATATGAAACATACGTATTTTGAATATATTTGATATATTGGGTCTTGAGATGTCATTTGAAGTCATGATATTTGAAAACTAGCCATTGGAGGCCTAGTTCTAGGTCTATTAATATAGACCTGTGAGATTAAGAAAAAATCACTCAAAAACATTCAGAATTTGGATTTCTAAGAGAGATTTTGTTGTTGAAATTCATAAGTGAGATTATTCATAAAGTTCTTGATCTAAGGCGTTCAACGTTCTTGTCACTGGTTTGTATTTTTCTATCGAGTTATCATAACCATTTTCGATGAATTCTTGTGAGATCTTTTCAAGAAGGTTGTTGTTTGTGAAAAATTATTTTCAATTCTATTTTTGTAAAAAAATCTTTTAAAATGATTTTTATTTGTGATATTTGGTTACTTGTTATTTGTGTTATAAATTATTTAGATCAGATTTTTTGCCTCACATTGAATCTATCATCTAGAAATTTGGGGACAGTAATTGAGTGTAACAATTTTGAGGCTGTGGAAGTTCCTCATGGGAAGAAACTAGTAAATCTTTTGTATTTGCGAGTTTAAGCGGGATTACACACGTTTATGTCGGTGTTTAATCAGGGTAGCTATGTTTTAATCTATTGCCTATGAAATAGATTGGGGTTTAATCTTTAGCCTGAAAAAAAGATTAGGGTTTAATCTTTTGCCTGCAAAAAGATTAGGTTTTAAATTCTTCCTATAATTGATTTGAGTGTTGTAAAGGTTCTTCCTAAGCCTTTGAATTGGATAGGTGTAATAGTGAAAGAGTGATAGGTTGATTCTTAGCCTGTGAAAAGAATCAGGGTTGTAAAGGTTCATTCTAAGCTTATGAAAAGAATCGAGATTATAAAGGTTTGGTTCCTACTTTGGAAAGGAATTAGGGTTTAGTGGACTGCGAATTTCCTTGGAGCTCAGGGGACTGAATGTAGGTAAGACCAGCTTACCGAAACAGGATAAATTCTCATGTGTGACTTTGTTATTTTTATAATTGTTTGGATGTGCATCTAGATAAACACATTTTCGTTGCATAAAAATATAATAATCGATTTAGGGAAATTAATTATTTGTGTTTGAATTTATTGCTTAATGTTTTATAACTACCCAAATCCACCCCTTCTTGGGTAGATATTTGGAGTAACAATTGGTACCAGAGCTGGTTTAGCTTATTAGGCTTAATGTCCTAGCTTAAAAGATCACATGGCTCACCACGTAAACACTCTAGGTGAAGAACAGTCTATGCATCATCCTCTTTTGTTCGTAGGTGATAACTATTCATTCTAGAAAGACAAAAAGACTGTCTTTCTACAAGTCAGTAACTATGATGTGTGGTTGGTCATTGGAGATGGACCATTTATTCCTAACAAAAATGGGGTGGTTAAAAAGAAAGAACAATTGAGTACATTCGATAAACAAAAGTTATCTATTAATTCTCAAGCTATAAACATTTAGTTTTGTTCTTTAAATGCAAATGAGTATACTAGGGTTTCAAGTTGTGGATCAGAAAAAAAAAATGTGGGATATATTGCAAATTACACATGAGGGAACTAATCAAACAAAAAAAATCCAAAACCAATGCTTTGATTTTCCAGTTCGAATTATTCAAGATGGGTGATACAGAAACAATTCTGAAAATATGCACAAGATTCAACAATATCTGCAACAGTTTTGGTCAACTAGGAAAGCCACCGTAGACAACGCATTTTATCCCGTTCAATTAGTGTCAAATTGAAAGTACAAGTTCGGATAAACTTTAAATTTAGGTTTAAAGTGAATGAATTTCTACTTTAGATCACACTGGATAATACTGAATACATTGAACCTTAAAAGAATTAATGGCAACTAAACCGAAATAGTGAAAGTAACTGGTACTTAGCCTCTAAACCAAACAGGAAATGTCAAATCAAGCCATAAATGATCCTGTGTACAACTAATCATATCCAAAGTTGGGTAATAATGACTAATGATTGCTCACAATTTGCAATGATTGCCAATTATTGCACCTAGACATTTAATGATTTGGTAATCATTACCAAATCTTTGAAAAATCTTACAAAATCTTTGAGATTCGTTCAAAACCATCCATTATCAAGACATAAGAAGGTGAACCCTAAGCCAAATAGACCCTAAGGAACATGTTAGAATGGTTTGCGTATTGGTCAATGTGAAGACCCCCCAACCTATAAATATAAGGGTGTGTTTTCAAATTTCAAAGAGTTGGAACCCTTACTTTCTCTCTCTAGGCTAGAGCATTGCTCTCGGGTCATTAGGGTTTCCAAGCTTTCCCTTCTAAAAACACCACAAAATTAAGCTGAAATACCATCCCGAAAGAGTTCTTGAGGATCTTAGAGGAAGATCTCAAGAGGTTGACGGCAAACGATCGATAACAACCAAGAAAATTCAAAGAATGAGAAAAATGTAACTATTTAGGGAAAGACCACTTGCCTAAACTAGGTATGTTTCTTGAAAACACTTCAATCTTGTCTTAAATTTATTTATATTTCTTTTACATAGAATGTTCATATAGTTTTCACACTTAAATTTCATGTACATAACATATATAATATATAATCAAGTAAAAACGTTAAAACTATGTCATATTCATCAAACCATATCAAAACTATCTAAGATCATGTCAAGAACATCAAGAACGTCTGAGAACATGTGAATAACATGTAAGGACCAAAAATATTCAAGAACATGTTAAGAACATATAAGGATCATGCACCAAACATTTGTTATACCATGAGTTGTGCATAGTTTCTGTGATTATCTCGTGAACACATCAAACCGAACTTTATTAACTGTTAATCACTAACGATAAATTGTTAATAACTAACTTTATTTTACTACTAAACATCAAGATCACAGCCTGGCATTAAGTCTTCAGGCTAGTGGACTGGCTCCTTATATATATATATATATATATATATATATATATATACACACACACACTACACCGTCGAGACCCTTGTGGCAAAAAAAATTAGGATAAAGGGAGAACCTTTATTCCTTTGGGAATATATGTGCATCTTCTTCTGAAACATTCTCATGTTTCTTAGTTACGAGTATGACTGACATGTATAATATGTATTTTCTTTCCTTTTCAACTAATAACTCAAAAACAAACACTAATCTTGTCTAAAACAAATGAGTTCGGTTGTGGTGTTCTTGACAAAATCAAAGAGATTATCTATAATATCATCCTATGATTCATGTCTTGTTTAATAACTAAATTCAAATAAATTAGTTTCATTTTGCATAAACGAACTATGTGATGACCAGATCCTTGGTTATTCGCCAAGGTACATAGGCAACCCACGAACAGGTTTCGTTACCTAACTAAATAAAATCAGTATCATTTTAAATAAGCAAACTACGTGATGACATGATCATTGGTTATTCTCCAAGGTACATAGGCAACCCACAAATAGGTTTGGTCACATATAATAATAAAATCAAGTTCATTTTCATTAAATGAACTACGTGTTGACCTGATCCTTTGTTAGTTTCCTAGGTATGTAGGTGGTGGCCGCAATTTTAAGCGTTGCCACTTTCACCACAAGCATACGGATCAAGTTTTAGTATAATGGACCTTTCGGTCGGGTATCGTATCCACAGGGATTAGTTGAGATTACTATCGAGTACCGCGATTGTCATAATCCGACTTTATCTAGGCAACAAAAATGGTATTTATAATCAAATACTAATACTAAAATACTAATTTAACTATACTAATTACTAATATGAGATAGTTTAGGGGATGGATTATCTAGGGATTAACTTTATTTACTTAAACGCGTTTGATTTCGTTTAGTTTAAAATAATGGTGTTCGACCTATTTGACAATCTCGGTATCTAAAACTCCTCCGCCACCTCTCCCGAGTGTAAGACGGGGAAATACGTAACTTCATGACAACGAAGAAGTCCCCCTCAACGTCTTGATGACCCTAGGTTGCGTGAGTCTTGCCTCAACGTCATTGATTGCACACGAAATCTCAGTTCGTAAACTCCCCCATCACCTCTCCCGAGTGTAATACAAGGGATATAATGCAACTTCATGTCAACGAAGAAGTCTCCCTCAATGTCTTAACGACTCTAGGTCACGTGAGTCTCTCCCAAACGTCATTGATTTCATGCGTTGTGTTTACCCTAGTCCGAATCTAAGGTTATCTCTTCCGAGCGTCAAACCCCGTATTCTTGATATATCTAAACTAGCATATAAACATAAAAATATGATAAACACACTCAAACATTGAAGAAAAATCATTAAAGAAACACAACTTAAACAAAACTACGTTTTTATGAATGATATTAATCTCATACATAATCCACGTTTCACCTATGGCCCGTTTATACAATTGAAACTAAGCTAAACATGCTCAAACAAATATCGAAAATAAGAAATAAAAGGAAAAATGGATGACCTTAGCCGATATCTGAATATTAGCAGCTAAAACCATCCACCGATCGATTCTCCTTCTCTGCGTGGTAATCTTCTCCTTTGGATTTGTTTGAGCACTCCCCATACTCTCTCTATACTATAAATTAAGCCTTAAGGGGTGTAATGGCCGGAGAGACCAAAGGAGAGCGGAAGAGAGGAGTTTAAATAGTCAAAATATCTAAAATAAATATTTATTCTGGTGTAGAGCTGACTGCCTAGGTGGTGGGATTCACCGCCTAGGCGGTGGAGTATGTCGGTTTGAGGTTCGCCGTAGTGGAGAAGGCGGTGGATTTAGGGACATCCTATAGTTTCACCGCCTAGGCGGTGAGTATCCAGCAAGAATTTCCCTTCTCTGCATTATCACCACCGTAGCGGTGGTCTGGACGCTGCAGCGGTGGGCTGCTTTTCAGAATCTTTCCTCCTTGCTTGTTTTTCCACCGTTCTCTGACTGTTTTTGGTCCGAATTGATCGTTTGCGCTCTGATTTCATACCTTTTCATCCATACACCTGTTTTAATACAAAAAGAATAAAAACATATTAAAACGTACTAAACGTACTTGAAAACTAACAATATTCGGTTTGGAAATAGATAGGTAATTTACACCTATCAAATACCCCCAAACTCAGAATTTTGCTAGTCCTCAAGCAAAACACCCATACAATACAAGAAAATATAAATACTAATTATGAAATTGAAAACTAAAAATTGAAAAAACACTAAAAACAAAAATGTACAAGTTTTGATTATCATCTATCGGCCAAATAATTTTTCCTCATCAGCCCCCAATCCTATCAAGTTCAAGTATAAATCACACCATGTGGTGTTCTAGAATTTCAACGTTCAAAAATAGTAAGCGTCATTCTAAATTCTGTTTAAGTGTGTGTGATTAAACTCAAATATACTACTATCCGTTGATTAGATGGGATTATCCCTCAATATAGTTCATGACTAAAACCTTTAAGGTATAGGAAATCCATACGCCTGACCCAGGTTCTATTCTCCACTATGTAGGCTCGGAGGTTCAAAAAAATTAATAGGGCTTGGTTCCATTTTGGAATAATGGCCACGGGTATATCGAAAATACAAAACAGGTTAATCGTTGTTAACGTGACGATACCCGAGGCACATACTTGGCTCTTTCTCACTCTTGAAACCCCATAGATATAATTGAAACAACCCCGAACATAAATTTAAGAACTTTGTACTCACTTGTCAAAAGAAACATAATTTTTTTTTTAAATAACATACCCACAAACTCATTTGAATTTCTACAATTTTAGGAGTGTGCAAAAATGATTAAGAAAATGACAAGTGAATACACTAATACTGAACCAATCCGAAGTTCGCCGTAAAC
Organism: Eucommia ulmoides; assembly: GCA_016647705.1. Classification (NCBI taxonomy): domain Eukaryota; kingdom Viridiplantae; phylum Streptophyta; class Magnoliopsida; order Garryales; family Eucommiaceae; genus Eucommia; species Eucommia ulmoides. The sequence goes on along the minus strand of CM028332.1, from coordinate 42,324,451 downwards.
TCAACCGCTCACATCAAGTAGCATATATGAATGCTAACTTGATTCACTCAAATATGCCTTTAATTCGGCGACATAGGTTTGGACAAAACTCAACTAACCAGGGTATTTGTTAAGTGTTCAGAATTGAAATGGCTTTTAGGTTTCGACAGGGTAACGAAGGGTAATGATATATCATAGTAGGCTTAAAAAGGCTCAAGCAATCAAATGAATGCCTAAATCATATCTCCTAAACAACCTCGCCTACGATTTCGCCTCGAATTTCCCCCAAATCAAGTTCTAGAATCCCTATTATCATGAAATTGAGTGAAGGATAATCGATTTCAAATCAATTAGATAGTGCTATATTGAGTTTACGTGCTCGTGCATTTAGGATCTACAATAAATTTTACTACGACGATACGTTAAGCACACAGAACACACATGAATGAGCTTTACGCTCGACCTCAACAAACAATCAGGGGACAGACTCATCATCGGGTAAAGGCCCAGACGACATTAAAACTCAGCATAAAATAACAACTAAACTAAACAAGCATGCACACGTAAAACAAAACATAAACTACAACTAAACATATAATACTATACTAACACATCACACCCAACTTAAACATGCAATGATCACAACAACCCTATCAGCGATCCCAATGACAGTTTATAGCATGATAATGAAGACAGGGGTTTAGACACATACCTGGAAGGTGAGAGAATCTCACCTCTGACTCAAGTAGACGGAGATGGATCTAATTTATTTTTTTCCTTGGGTTGCCTCCCAAGAAGCGCTTGGTTTATGGTCGCTAGCCCGACACATTCAGAATGCCCTCAAGCTTGGCGGGATATTGCTTTGTTCAGCTCGATCTTTCAATGACACGCCTCATCGGCTTATGTGCATGGCGACGCACTATAAACAGTTCAGAATCCCGTTAAAAGAGATGCATCAATACCTGTCGATCTAAAAGCGCCAAGTACCCTGCATAAGAAATACAAAAACAAAACTACAAACAAAAATTACAAACACTAAAAAAATGCCTAAATTAAAATCAAGTTATTTACTCCCAATATCGATAGTAACCCAATCAAACCAATCCCCAGCAATCGTTACCAAAAACATGGTGGCAATCGCCGAAAACTGAATTTGACAAACTACCAATCCTCGGCACCGGCGCCAAAAACTTGGTGGCCGCAATTTTAAGTGTTATCACTTTCACCGCAAGCATACGGATCAAGTTTTAGTATAATAGACCTTTCGGTCGGGTATTGTATCCACAGGGATTGGTTGAGATTACTATTGACTACCGCGATTGTCATAATCTAACTTTATCTAGGTGACAAAAATGGTATTTATAATCAAATACTAATACTAAAATACTAATTTAGCTATACTAATTACTAATACGAGATAGTTTAGGGAATGGATTATCTAGGGATTAACTTTATTTACTTAAACGCATTTGATTTCGTTTAGTTTACAATAATGGTGTTCGATCTATTTGACAATCTCGGTATCTAAAACTCATCCGCCACCTCTCCCGAGTATAAGACGAGGGATATAACGCGACTTTGTGTCAACGAAGAAGTCTCCCTCAATGTCTTAACGACTCTAGGTCACGTGAGTCTCGCCCTAACGTCATTGATTTCATGCGTTGTGTTTACCCTAGTCCAAATCTCGGGTTACCTCTTCCGAGCGTCAAACCTCGTGTTCTCGATATATCTAAACTAGCATATAAACATGAAAATACGATAAACACACTCAAACATTGAAGAAAAATCATTAAAGAAACACAACTCAAACAAAACTACGTTTTTATAAATGATATTAATCCCATACATAATCAACGTTTCGCCTATGGCCATAGCCATTTATACAATTGAAACTAAGCTAAACATGCTCAAACAAATATCGAAGATAAGAAATAAAAGGAAAAACGGATGAACTTAGCCAATATCCGAAGATTAGCCGCTAAAACCGTCCACCGATCGATTCTCCTTCTCCGCGTGGTAATCTTCTCCTTCGGATTTGTTTGAGCACTCCCCATACTCTCTCTATACAATAAACTAAGCCCTAAGGGATGTAATGGCCGGAGAAACCAAAGAAGAGGGGTTTAAATAGGAAAATATCTAAAATAAATATATATTCTGGTGCAAAGCTGACCGCTTAGGCCATGGGATTCATCGCCTAGGCGGTAGAGTATGTCGGTTTAATGTTCACCGCGGCGGTGGAGAAGGCGGTGGATTCAGGGACATCCTGTAGTTTCACTGCCTGAAATTTTTGCTGGACACTCACTGCCTAGGCAGTGAGTGTCCACCAAAAATTCCCTTCTCTGCATTATCACCGCCGCGGAGGTGGGCTTATTTTCAGAATCTTGCCTCCTTGCTTGTTTTTTCACCGTTCTCCGACCGTTTTTTTTTTCTGAATTGATCGTTTACGCTCCGATTTCATACATTTTCACCCATACACCTATTTTAATACAAAAAGAATAAAAACATATTAAAATGAACTAAAATGTACTAAACGTACTCGAAAACTCTAACAATATTCGGTTTGGAAATAGATAGGTAATTCACACCTATTAGTAGGCAACCCAAGTATGGGTTGTGGTCACCTATCAAATCAAAATCAATTCATCTTTGAATAAATGAACTACGTTTCAACCTGATTTTCCGTGTTAACCGGGATACGTAGGCATCCTTTATAAGGTTCGGTCGTCAAAAAATATAAAAATATTTTCATTTCATATATTGTTGTTGGTTGTCGCAAATAGTTTAGTTTTAGTAATATTACCTGCTTTCATTACATAAAAAATAAAAAAAAAATAAAAAATAAAAAGGACAAAATGTTGAAAATGGAATTATTTTTAAAATGAAACCAAAGAAAATTACTTGGAGTTTGTTTAAATGAGAATATCTATTTATATTAGGGTACCATCTTTGAAAGGGTGATTTGGGGTGCTTAAAACCTTCCCCATTCTACCATTCTAGGTGATGATTCCTTTTCGAACTTAAATCTTGGCCCAAAGAAATTTTCAAAATCAACGCTTAGAAAAGTTCTAAAAAACCATTTTAAAAAATAAATAGATTTGGAGGATTTTGAGAGAGAGAAATGAAAACTTTGTTTTCCTCTTCTTCCTAATCTCTGCTTCCTCTACTTTCATAAAATTCGAGGTGCGTCAACTGTCGACTCCACTAGGGACTTGAGGGTCAAGCCTCGTAGGAGTCTAAATCTATATTCACAATTAAATAGAATCCAAAAATATGTCTTTGGTTTTTCAAACATAAACAATTTCCTAAAAAATAATAATAAACATTTCCTTCAATATGTTTATATACTAGCATGCATCTATTTACTCATTTACATTACTATCTTTAAATACTGCATTTAAATTACTGTCTTTAAATTTATGCATTTAATTTATGTATATTCTCTTCAACGCACAAGCACCACTTTTGCATTGCATATCATAATAAAAAAAAAACATGTTGTAACCCTATAGGATAGAGAGGCTGGCAGTAGGGGTAGAAGTCGTGCGATTTGGTCACGCCGACCTAAGTTTTGAAACCCTCAAAATATAAAGAGAAGTTAGTAGAAGTAAGGCCAGGTGGGTTTCTCCCCACCCCCCCCTGGGGATTCAGCTACGAAACTTGCCTCGCTCGGATCACCAACCAAAGATAGATGTTCCATCCAAGAGGATGCCAGAGGTTTAAAGATTTAGGAACCGAAGCTTTCTAGGATGCATTAGAAGAAATGCCATAACCACATATAGTGAGCCTAAGATATAGGATAACCAAAACTCTGTTGTACTTAGGACACTGTCTTGGAGAGAGACATTTATCTTACTGTTAGTATATATAATTACCCTGAAACCTTGTAAAAGAGTACCTCTAGGACTAATAAAGAGCAGAATAGCCAATTAATAATTCTCATTCTTCTTTAATTATGGGCCTGATCACAGTTAGGAATTGTATCCAAGAAGATTGACTGTTGAACAAGCCATGGGAAAGAATAAAAAGAATCCTTATTAGGACTATACGATGCTTCATTAGACTTAGAAACTTCATTTTGTTCGGATTCAGGTCTTGCTTTAATTTGAGGTCGATAATGACCAAGAATTGATATGAGATTTCCATTAAATCCAAATAAAAATGTCAATTGAGTCCATAAATATAAGAAAAAGTACACCCCTCCTATGGGGTAGTTATGTCAAAATTCGATGTAGTTAAATTATGGAATTTGGAATTAATGAAAATCTCATCTCAAGATGAGTTATGGTCAAACCCCAAATGCCTTTGTAAGCAAATAATATGACACGACCTACAGTACTAGGAAGATTACGCTGTGTAGAAAAACTCTTGTCTCTCTTTCACCAGTTCGCATTCGTGTGCAAGCACGACAGCCTATCCAAATGGAAGACATAAAGGAATGATCGAATGAACCTGTTGGGGTAACCAAAATAAGAGAAGACATGGTCTCGCTGAAACAATCCGTTAGCCAGATTACCGAAATTATGCAACAACTCCACCAGTATCAACAAAACCCTATAATCTTTGTTTAAACCTTGGATTCGATAGAACTAGCAACTAACCATCAGCCTTCCAATTACCAATACCCTAGCCTTGCTAGACCTCAACCACAAGTCACTCTAACTGTGACTGAACCAAATTAAAGTACTACCTCAGCTAATCCAAATACTAGCCCAGAAACAAATGGTCGATTCAAAATAGAGGTGAAAGATAAATCTAAGAAGACATCCCTAATGACCAAAACGTTGCTAGAAATGGAAAGATAAATTCAAGAGGTAAGGAAGGGAGAATCATAAGTTAATGCCTAGTATATTGACCTATCCTGGGTACTTAGGTGAAGTTTCCTGATAACTTTACCATACCCACACTCACGAAGTACAATGGATCAGGGTGTCCAGATTAACACATCCAAGGAGACAATAATGAAATAGTGTCGTATATCCATAACGAAGCATTGTCCATTCAGCGTTTCTAGCAGTCATTAAATGAACCCGCTGCCCATTGGTACGCAACAATAGAATGATCAAAGGCGAAGACGTTCCTTGATATAGTTAATATTTTTTGTGAACAATATGGCTATAATTAAAAGGTTTTGCCAGACAAAATCGTTCTCTGAGACCTCATTAGAAAGAGTGGGAAAAGTTTTCGAGAATATGATGTCCGATGGAGGGATAAAGCCGCTCAAGTAGTACCGCTAATGAAAGAAGCCGAGATGGTCCAAATGTTTGTCCAGATCTAGCCTCACCCTTAGTATGAACCTCTTCTCAACACGTTGAAAGGTCTATTTTCTGACACAACACTCTGGGGAGCGTACGTCGATGAAAGCATCTGAACTGGTAGAATACAAAAACCAACTGATGATGACTTTAAGAAATCAACAGCTCTCAGGAAAGAAAATACTGAGGTATCAATGGGTGTCCAAGGTCAGGAAAATGAGCAAAGTATCCAAACTCAATCAAATTATCGGCAGTCTAACCTTCCGAGATACCCGGAGCAGGCCCCACGGAATCTGGAACTCCCTTGGTTGGCATCATTTCAAGCACCCATATACAATCATTACCCATATCTAGCTCCCTATACAGGTCCACCACCATCTACCCAAATCCCTGTTAATTATAACCGAAATCTTGGAAATTTCAGACCCACCTGACCACCTAAAGAACAATGATAAATTACCATTCTACCAGTACCACTCTCTTAAATCTTCAAAGAGTGTGACAAGAACAAATGTCTTGTACCAATCCCCTAAAACTGTCCAAACCCTAACAATCCAAAATTCAACCATAACCAATTTTGCGCATATAACTCTGGGGCAGCCGAACAACCTACTGACAACTGTTATAATCTGTGGCACAAGATAGAGAATCTCATATAGGATAAATTAATACGTTTCCCAAAAGATGGAGAGACATCTCAGCTTAATTGTTAGCAAAACCTGCAACCTAAGCATGATAACCCAGCCCCGATTGTCAACATAATTTGGTGAGACTGGGAAAGTGATCCTAAGGAAGATATTGGAATTAGTAAGACCAATTTGAAGTTACCCGAGGCAGTATGGGTAGAACCTGGAAATTTCTCTAATACCTACTAGGTAAACTTTTTAATCACTCCCAATGGTTGTAAAATGATTTCAAGGAACTACCGAAACAAAAAGATAACTAAAAAAATAAGAGCTAATCTCGAAATCATTGGAGATAGCTCACCAATGTCGTGGCCAAAGGGTTTAGTCTGCAGTATCCCAAGAGAAGATGAAAGTAAAGGGTACAACGTCGAAACAATTGAATCAACCAACAGCCTTGGTAATTATGGAGCTTGCCCAATCTTGGTGCACCGAGGACCTTAGTGATAAAAAAGTAAAAATCTCTATCTCATATTGGACTAGCCACCAGATAGTTGAGATTATCTTATACCTAGGCTCTTTTTATCTTAAGAAATTTTGTTTTTAGTAATTGTTATGCTAGATAGGTAGAATAAAATTTTAGGACAAATAGGGGCATAATAAACGATGTAAGAATTCTCATTCTATACCACACAGTGCTGGTTTGCTCAAACGTTTCAAAAATCAGAATAGGGAGCAAGTTGTGGGAAAGAATAAGAATCCTTGCTTTACTTGATACAATAAGCTCTTAATACAAACATTGAATCATAAAGGCCCATTTCATCCTTGATAATGCATTTGAAACTTACTCTAATAAACTCATAAATACATTTGCCTTTAAATAATGTGCAAAAAGCCCACCTTAAATAAACATCTAAAAATAGCCTTTGCCAAACAAAGTTATCTAAAATTTGTCTGCTAAGACAATGTGAAAGAATCTATTTTGATCATGCAAAATCACACCAAGCTTACCAAGATGGAAAAAAATATCGTCACCTAGTCAAATCCAGACCGAACGATCTAATAGTAAACTTACCTTGGGTCGCATTTCCCTAGGAGCTACGTGTCATGTCCTAAGCATAGTGTACTTTCTCATAAAGTCTATAAAGTATGAATTATGCACCATTAGGAAGACATTTTGTTTAGGTTCGAAACGCCTTAAGCATTTCACAACCTAATAAGAAGCCACAAAAGGTTTACCAGTCAGATTGTTAAAATAAACTCACCCTCGAAAAGACATCATGATTTTGAAAGTGTTTTGGAGCCTTCATCAAAGCCCTAGGAATGATGATCTATCTTTTGAGGAAGACAAAAAAAAAAAAAAAAAAGACAATTCCATCATTAAGACCTAGGGAAAATGATCCTTTGTTTGAGGAAGAAAAATAGGAACAAATCCTGTCAATAAATCCTAGGAGAAATGATCCATGTCTTGAGGAAGAAAATGACGATATTGTCTTAGAGCCCTAGGAAGAATGATCTAGATCTTGAAGATAAAAGGTCAATTATGTCATAGTCCTAAAATGACTATAATTTCAAAATTTTAAGGATAACCCAAAAATTGCAAGTTACCCTGGTCGTACAGAACCAAGTCCAAATCGAGGTCCATCGAAAACATATATGAGAGTTGTTTGCTAGAGCTACATCTTTCTTGGATCGCATTACATAAAGCTCGAACATAATCATCTATTCATATAGACATATTCATACATAGTCAAGAATATAACCATGCATAAGGATAGGATAATCTGAATCCTTAAAATCAAGATCTAGAATTTTAATCACTTAATAAACCTAGGAAATCTGCTTTAGGTAACTTTTGCTAAAAGCCCTCCGAGAGCCACTTGTAAAATCATAAAATTAACCCAATCCCTCCTTATGTTGGAAGTGCTCAGAACGACTCTGAGATTTTGATGAAGAAAGAAAACATTACCTCATTGAAACAAATGCTGAGCCAGATGAACCCAACCTCATTATTCCGAGAAAAAAAAAAAATAAGACCATATCTATCTCTGCCTTTCCCTTAACTTCTTAAGTCCATTCTAATGAATTAGGTATTATCTTGTACACCTATGTACTAGATCTACATATCACTAAATGCAGACTTCTTTTATCTAAGGTCGACGCAGGTCTTTATTCTCCAACTTTCATAAATTAATTTTCTTGTTGTACTTCACACACTGCAAATAATCAAAATTTATGAAAATATAATTTCAATACTAAATTAGACTGTGATCCAAAGGAAAATGTTAAAAGAAATGTCTTGTTTCAACCAAACGATGGTGAGATATTAACAAAAAAATTTAAAAAATTAGGAGGAAAACTTAGGAGGCCTGTTATGGAATCATTATATATGTTCTAACCCGAGAGTGTCCGAGTAACCATGAAGAAGTATAAAAGATCTCCTTAACTAAAATAAAAGAAAGAAATATCTGGAAGATTCATGACAAGAATGATGATAGGTAAAGTCTTAGAACCTGACCCCGCTAGAGAAAAGTTCGTGAAAGGTTGGGCAGATGAACAAATGAGGATAGACTAATATAGACTAAGATTTTACCCAGAAATAACCAATCCAGAAGTACGTGGAAATATAATTAAAATAAAAAGTAGGATGAACCTTGTAAGATTGAAGATTACTAGGATTGGAAGAAGACAATGAGACTTTAATAAGAAGACAATGAGACTTTAATAAGGTAGTAGCTGATAATGGAAGTAGCCGGGATAGGGGCGAAATCAACAAAGACCTCAAGACTAACTCAAATTACCGTAATTTTTCAAAATGTAAAATCCTGAAATTACGTGTTAAGAGAAAAGTGGTCACACGAAGGCAATCGGGTGAATCACGTTGTCTATATAATCTAAGTATTAAGTCATAGGGGTGTTTCAACACCTAATGACTTGGGCCAACTAGACCGGTATCACTACCCAAAGCTCGTTACATGGATTATATAGGAAGTATGAGTCCTTAGTTTCTAGAGTGAAAGAAAGAAGAAGAAGGAAAAAAAGAAACAAAATAAAAATGATTCTCTCAACAGTAGCAGGATAAAACAACTTTGTTAGGTGTTTTTAACTAGCACTTGTTTCTCTATCACTTCTCTTCTCCCTCCTTTGAGTCATTACAGGAAGGTCCATTCTGTTTGCCTTCAATTCAAGATAGAAGAAGTGAATCAGAGCCGTCGAAGACATATCGGGTAATATATAGGGCCTAGGTAATATCGATAACAATCTTAGAAAATATCAATATAAGAACTTGATGGAATTGAACTACACAAACTCTTCAAACTAATAACTATAGATATTTGGTGTAAATTACTATTGAACTTATCTTTATCATAACTTAGATTAATCTAATGCCAAAATCGCGACAATCACTGAGATGACTGAATGTTTGAATATAATTACCAGAGTATACTTTAGCCAAAATAATCTTGTATAAAAGTGAAAAAGGGAAATATATATTGCACGTATGGGTATAGTACGTAAAATATTATAAATGAACTTGGTAAAGTGGGGAAAGGAAGAGAAGAAGCCTTGCTAAATAATCCATTCACTTGAAATCCTCTACCAAAATGCATCCAAAAGTCATTCAAAACCTGACCCAAATCAACAGTGATCCCTATTCTAGGCCAGACATTCCCATTTTGGGAAATCCCGATCTCACCCAAGAAAGACATGAAATAACCCTCCACTATTCTTGTTCAAAGCTTTCCATCTTGCAACCAAAACCCATATAATGTTCGAAGAGAAATCCCGATCAAAATTCCAATTGTAACGCATGCAGGAGCAAAAGGAGTAGGAAGCCTCTCAAAAGTACTGGTCAGTTTTTCGTACCAGAAATAACATGGTATAACCAAGGAAGATGGATAATAGCAAAAAGCACACAGTGAAAACATTCTAGGAAACATTTTAGGGAAAAAATAGCATCTCTAGATAGATGATACATTATCTAGGACAACATTCTAGGTAAAAGATTTTAGCTTCATAAAATCGTACAATACATAAGTCAGTATTGAAACACTATACAATCATTATGCATCACGTGTCACTTAGGCATTTATAACTTCATACACATGAGAAAATTAGGCATCAAACTTCACAAAATTCTATGGCATCTTATATATCATTTTGCATCGATTAGCTATCATCGACACGCATCATCAACATAACACTAGGGCTCTGAAAACGAAACACGCATCACAAAGCCCTAATCTATGACTAGGGAACATTTTATCCAAGGAAAATTTCCCATGGGAAGTTTTCTATTCCTCGTCGACAGTCCCAGGTGGGATATGGCCACGAAACTCCACTAAGTGTCGAGTTTCCCCGAGAGTTTTCTCCGGTGAGAATTGTCTCAATCATTTTCAATCATGTATTGATATGACGACCTAGGAAATCAATTTCTCTAACCAAGAACCTTTCCACCCAAATACTGATCTACATTAAATCAGATCCCAAACTACATTAGACTTGATTCTCAAGTATCTAAGATATATAGGGGCCCTAATGGGGTTTGGTCAAGATAACTCAATTAAAATCAATCAATCATATCCATTAATTAATCAATCAATCCATCAATTAATCAAACCAAAAAAAATATTTCACCTTGTTCTTCGCTATCTTTAAATCACAGTGTCAAAATCTAAAAAAAAAAAATCACTATGTTCTTTGCTATCTTTAGATCACTGTGTCAGAGTCCCGTCACTATGTTCCTCGCTATCCCTGGAGCAAGTTGTTAAGAAACCAATCTCTATCTCTTGTGATAGAAGCAACCAATTCCTATCTCTGGTGATAGAAGCAACCAACCCCTATCTCTGGTGATAAAAGCAGCCAATCCCTATCTCTGGTTATAGATACAGTCAATCCCTATCTCTAGTGATAGAAGCAGCCAATCTCTATCTCTGGTGATATCTCTGGTGATAGAAGCAACCCAATCCCTATCTCTGGTGATAGAAGTAACTAATTCTTGTCTCTAGTGATAGAAGCAACAAATTCCTGTCTCTGGTGATAGATGTAACTAGTCCCTATCTCTGGTGATAGAAGCAACCAATTACTATCTTTGATGATATAATCAACAAAATTCCTATCTCTGGTGATAGAAGCAACAAATTCCTATCTCTAGTGATAGAAGCAACAAATTACTATCTCTGGTGATGGAAGCAACAAATTCCTGTCTCTGGTGATAGAAGCAGAAAATTCCTTATTTTTGGTGATAGAAATAAAATTCCTAACTTTACATCGAGAAGAGTCGACTAGACTCTTTCTCACCAAATTACTGTAAGCATTAAATTTCATGTTTGTAATATCCTCAAGGATTGGGGGTTCAGCCTCCTTTAAGATCTTCAAGGATTGGTCATTCTCAAAGTCCGTAACATCCCTCAAGGCCGGTCATTCAGCCTCATTTGAGAAGATTCCATAAAGTCTCAAGGACCGATCATTCAATCTCTTTTGAGAAGATCCAATAGTAACCCTCAAGGACTGGTCATTTAACCTCATTTGGGAAGATTCCATAAAGCCTCGGGGACTGGTCATTCAGCCTCATTTGAGAAAATATAAGTAATAACCCGCAAGGACCGGTTATTCAACCTCATTTGAGAAGATCCAATGGTAACCCTCAAGGACTGGTCATTCAGCCTCATTTTAGAAGATTCAGTAATAGCCCTCAGGGATTGGTCATTTTGCCTCCTATGAGATCATCAAGGACCAGTCATTCAGCCTCCTTGGAAAAAATCCTTTACCGCTTCCAAAGGGTAGATGCAACAATATTCAGGTATACTCATAAACTTTGCTTAAGTAAAAAATTTAAATCTTTGTCTATTAATATTCACGTCTAACAGAACAAAATATATGTGTCTCTTTCATTCTCATCATGAGTAAATTCGCATGACAAAAATGAGCAGCTGTAGACACCGTATTTTGTCCCACCTATTCAATGCCAAATTAAAAGTACAAGTTCAGATAAAATTTAAACTTAGATTTAAAGGAAAATAATTTCTACTTTAGATCACACTGGAAAATACATAAAACCCACAAAAACTAAAAGAAAACATAAAATTGTTGAATTTGACTAAATTCGGTAAAGTAAAAGTTTTGGGTCAACCTTGAAATTCCTAAAATTAAAAGGGGAATAAGATGAAATTATTAAGGGTTAATTTTTATTAAATCACATTTAATATGAATATAAATTAATTACTACTCTTTAATTATAGGACATTTCACCAAATTACCTCTGTTACCTACTTTGACCCCTGAAACATTCACTATCATCGGTTTCGTCTATGCGACACCAAAAAAATTTGTTTAAATATATGTTTAAAGTATTAAGATCAATTAATCAAAGCCAAAATAACTTAATCAAATCTTAAAATTTCCATGACAAGTCCAAGTTACACAAGGTAACTAAGGATTAGGGCTCGGTTCAAAATTAACTAAATTGAAGTCATTATAATTAGAATTCAAAGCCCAAAAAATCAAGGGCCCTACAAAGAATTAATTAATCATAAATGAGCATTAATTGCCCAATATATTCCTAAGATATTCTCTACCAAAATATCTTAGAAAAGAGCTAAGTTACTTAAGAAGTAACTAACAGTTATCTAACTAACCGATCTGGTTCGCCAACTAGCATACATTTAATGTAGGCATTAAATGTCTATTCCATCAAGAATTAAATGTTTAGGATGACATGGATGGACCACATTCAAGGTAGTAAGATATTTTGATCAAAATATTTCAATGATAACCGAAATAATTGAAATGTGACTACCCGTTACAAGGCAAACCGAACCGATTCAATCCAAATTGAACCAATTCGAGGCCCATCACATCAAGTGTCACTATCATGCGTTGAATGTAAAATGACACTTCAATACTAAATACATTAAACCTTAAAAGCAATAATGGAAACTAAACCGAAATAGTGATAATAACTGGTACTTAGCCTCTAAACTAAACTGTAAATGTCACATCAAGCCATAAATGATCCCATGTACAACTAATCATTTTCAATATTAGGAAATGATGAAAAATTATTACTCATTATTTACAATGATTACCTTTCATTGCACCTAGAAATTTAATTATTTGGTAATCACTACCAAATCTTTAAAAGATATTACATAATCTTTGAGATTCATTCAAAACCATCCATCATTAAGACATAAGGAGATGAACCCTATGCCAAATAGACCCTAAGGAATAGACTGGGATGGCCTACATATTGGCCAATGTGTAGACCCATCCAACCTATAACTACAGGGCCCTACTTTCAGATTTTAAACAGTTGGAACCCTTACTTTCTCTCTCTAGGCTCGAGCATTGCTCTTGAGTCATTAGGGTTTCCAAGATTTCCCCTATAAAAATACCTTGAAATTCTGTTGAAATACCATCCCGAATGAGTTCTTGAGGATCTTGGAGGAGGATCTCAAGTAGTTGACGGCAAATAATTGAGAACAACTGAGAAGATTCAAAGAATGAGACAAATGTAATAGTTTAGGGAAAGACCACTCCCCTAAACTGGGTATGTTTCTTGAAAATCCTTTGATATTGTCATAGTTTGCTTATATTTCTTGTACATAGCATGTTCATTTAGGTGTCACACTTAAATTTCATGTAAATAACATATATAACATATAATCAAGTGAAAAACGTTAAAACTGTCATATTCATGAAACCATATCAAAACTATCCAAGATCATGTCAAGAACATCCGAGCACATGTGATGATCATACACAAAATATCTATCACACCATGAGTTGTGCATAGTCTCTATGATTCTTTAATAAACACATCAAACCGAACTTTATTAACTGTTAATCACTAACTATAAACTGTTAATAACTGACTTTACTTTTCTGCGAAATGTCAAGATCACAGCCTGGCACTAAGTGTTCAGACTGGCACATTACACACACACACACACACACACTACACCATCGAGACCCTTGTGGCTAAAAATTCGGGATAAAGAAAGCACCTCTATTCCTTCAGGAATATGTGTGCACCTTCTTTAGAAATGTTCTCATCTTTCTTAGTTATAAGTAGAACTGCATATATACGATGTATTTTCTTTTTCTTTTTTAACTAACAACTCTAAAACAAACACTAATCTTGTCTAAAACAAATGAGTTCGATTGTGGTGTAATTGACAAAATCAAAGATATTATTCATAATATCATTGTATGATTCATGTCTTATTTAATAACTACAGTCAAATAAATCAAATTCATTTTGTATAAACAAACTACATGATGACCTAATCCTTGGTTATTCGCTAAGGTACGTAAGCAACTCACGAACGGGTTTGGTCACCTAACTAAATAAAAGCATTATCATTTTAACTAAATGAACTACGTGATGACCTAATCTTTGGTTATTCGCCAAGGTACATAGGCAACCCACATATGGGTTTGGTCACCTATAATAACAAAATCAAGTTCATTTTCACTAAATGAACTATGTGCTGACCTGATCCTTGGTTATTTGCCAAGGTACGTAGGCAACCCACGTATGGGTTCGGTCACCTATCAAATAAAAATAAGTTCATCTTTGAATAAATAAACCACGTTTCGACCTGATTCCTCGTGTTAACCGGGATACGTAGGCAACCTTTATAAGGTTTGGTCGTAAAAAAATATAAAAATATTTTCATTTCATACACTGTTATTGGTTGTGATTGATAGTTTACTTTTATTAATATTACCTGCTTTCATTACATAAAAATACATAAAAAGAGAAAATGTAAAAAAATGGAATTATTTTGTTAAGTGAAACCAAAGAAAATTACTTGGAGTTTGTTTAAATTAGAATATCAATTTAGATTGAGATACCATTTTCATACAAGTGTCTTGGGGTGCTTAAAACTTTCCCCGAGCATAACCGACCCCTGAACTTAAAGAAATCTCTGGTACATGGCCTTTATGAGTCAAAACACGAGCTATTTCAAAATAAAAAAATGAATTTCTAAAAATCCAGGTTACCTAGCACACCGTTTAACCCAAGCTAGGTGGAGACTCCTTTTCAAACATAAATCTCGGCTCAAAGAAGTTTTCAAAATCAACGCCTAGAAAAAACCTTGAAAATCATTTTTAAAAAATGAATGGATTTGGAAGATTTCGAGAGGAAGGAATAGGAACTTTGTTTTCCTCTTCATCCCGATCTCTACTTCCTCTGCTTTCATAATCAGGGTACATCAGCCGTATTCCATGGAAGATAAAGTACGCAAGACTTTGAGATTGATGACCAAAGTTTAGGAACCAAAAGTTACTACAATCAAGGAAGACAAGGAACATACCATATACACTATCGATGAACTCATTGGCAACATAATGACCAATGAGACAATTATTCGTGGATATAAGGATGGATCAAGAAGCAGCAAAAAGAAATCCCTAGCACTAAAATATCAAAATAAAGAGAAAAAAGATGAAGATAATGATATAAGTCGTGATAGTAAGCAAATAGAAGATGTGGCACTTCTTACCAAGAATTTCAGAAAGATGACCCGAAGAATATTATGTGGAATGAAAAATTTCAGCATGAATTGTTGAATGGTGTAACTATCATAAAACTGGTCACTTTCAATCTGATTATCCTGAGCCAAAGAATGAAAAAAAAATGTGAAGGAGAGTAAGAAAAAATCCATGAAAGCTACCTGGGATTACTCGGAGTCAAATAACTTGAAAAAATCAAACAGTGACGATTCATCCATGCTTGCTTTGATGGCCACTGGAGATGAGGTAACATAGTGTTCTAGTTCTTATCCTTTAAACTTTGATGAACTCTTTGATGTGTATTGAGAACTAACACATGATTATAAAAACTAGTGTTCACAAATAAATGCATTACAAAGTACAATTAACACACTTAACTGGCAAGTGACTAAATTTGAATCTGAAAACAATGAATTGAAATCCAACATTTCGGATTTACATTCTTTTGTTCTCAAATTTACAGGCAGTGAAAACAATTTGAAAATGATTTTGGAAAGTTCAAGAGGAATTTTTGATAAAGCTAGAATTGGTTTTCAGAAAAATCTTAAACCACAGATATTTCACAAATTCTTTTTTAAAACTAAAAGTTTTGATAGATGTTTTAGATATAATGTTGTGGGGGCATATAGTAAAAAGGTGTTTTCAAAGATTATCTAAATGTAAACAAGTTTGGGTTCCTAAAGGAACTAAAATTGCCTTGACTAACAAGATCAAATCCATTAGATTGGGTAACACTTAGGAAAGCATCAATAAGCAAGGAAAAATGGTTGTTGGATAGCGGTTGTTCTCAAAACATGACGGGTGACAAATATAAATTTAAGTCTTTAATACCTAAAGAAGGAGGTCATGAGACTTTTGGAGACAACGTAAAGGGTAAGATTATTGGTATAGGTAATATCGATAATATCTCTACTACTATTGAACATGTTAAGCTTTGAAACCCTCTAGGATAAGAAAAGATGAGTCAGTAGGGGCTACGTCGCACAGTTAATTTGTCAGCATCTGGCCTTGGAACTCACCTCGCTCGATCACCAATCAACGATAGATGTTCCCTCGAGTTGCCGAATGTTTAAAGATCTTGGAGACAAACTTTTTTAGGGTGCATTAAAAGAAAAGCATGAGCCCCATATAGTAAGCCTAGGATAAGTTGATGTAAAAACCCTAACTTTTAGGACATAACATAGGATTCGAGAGACATATTTATATACCTGTTGCTTTATCCTGCTTTATCTTTATAACATAAAACTATACACTATAAATCTCTAGGATCAATAAAGCTAGACAACCAAGGATTCCTCCTTTCCTCCCGTGGCCTAGTTCAAAGTCAGAATCATGTCCAAATGACAATGAACATATTGTTGGCCCAGTGAGCTACCCAAGAAGGGGGTGAATTGGGTAGTATTAAAAATTATCATAATATAACACTTAAAAATCAAACAATTAATATTATCCTAAAATTAATTATTATCTTTTATAGCAACGAATTATGTGTTATCAACTAGGTGCACACCCGAACAACAAAATATAAATAATACAGCACACATAAATTTATACTGGTTCACCAAACTACTATTGGCTAATCCAGTCCCCCTAGCCCCATGAAGAGTCGCACCCACTAAACTCAAGATCCCTTTAAAGGTAGGAACCGAACCCTCATAATGATTCTTTTCGTAGGCTCAGAATCAACCTTTACAATTCCATTTCACAGGCTAAGCAATAACCTCTATTTTTTTACCAGATGGAAGATTAACCTAATTCTATTACAGGGAGAATCACGACCTAATTCTTTTTATACCTTAGACTCAAGAATTAAACCTCACACAAATACGCTCTAAATATCCTTTTACCCGGTAAGGATTGAACCGTTACAATTCACTCACAATTCTATAAAGGAAGAATTAAAACCTCATATTTTTATACTCTAGGCAAAGATCAAAACCTCAATCTCTTTACCAGAAGAGATTGAAACCAGCTACCCCTGATTAGACACTCTCAATAGTATCTAATCCGCACACAACTCACCAATTACAAAAAATTGATAAGTTCTTCCGACTCGAAGCTTCTACCACCTCAGATTAATTAATACTCAAGTAATGTTCCGAAACTAGTGATAGAAATAAAGTGAGGAAATTCAAAATCTGATTTTAAACAAAAAAAAAACAGGTAGCAAGCAATTTTGCACGTAATTAGATTTTCTAAAGAAATTGTTTCAAAAAAATATTTTTCAATAAAAAATTGAAAAATAATTTCAAAGATCAACTTCCAAGAAAATAATAATAATAATAATAATAATAATAATAATAATAATAATAATAGAAAATAAGTAAATAATTTGGAACAATCTCCCTAGGAATCCACCAAAAGAATAATGATAGAATAACAATGACATTTTAGATCAGTAGTAGCAATAATCCATAGCAAATGTTTCTCAAGAACAAATCTCAAGAAAGATCTCACAATGTACTCAGTATGATTTTAGAAAGATGACTCTCAGAAAGCTCAGGAACTAAATAGCTCTTGAATTTTGATTGATTTGGATTATTGAATATTTTAAACCTAAAAACGTAGTTTTATTTATAGGGGTTTATAACAAGCCCTCTAACGGCTAATTACCATATATCATGAAAACAAAATACTCCATAAGCCCCTTTATATCATTAAGACTCAATCCTGGTATAATTCACTTAAATACATCTTTTAAAATATTCAATTTAGTCCCTCAAACTTTTACTCAAACTCAATTAGATAAGATAGAAAGAATTTCATGTACCAAATTGAGAAATATCAAAAATACTTGAACCATATCTATAGGGATATTTAAATATTCATTAAATATCTCAAAATATATCAGATTCCTACGATATCTTGTATATCTTAACCACAAATGGCTAGTAACGGCTACTGTTTAATCAGAATCCTCGAAATCCTCTAAACCTGAAGTAGACCATCAGTCGATTGACCAAGACCCATCAGTTGACTGCCCAATTTAGGACGTAGCCCAAGCCAAAATCTCTTCACCCATCGGTCGACCGCCCATCCATCACCAATCGACCGTACGATTCAGCAAGTTTCACAATTCGACTTGCCTGTCGACCGGAAGATCCAGAGAGTTCATCCTCTAAGTACTGGTCGACTTACCTGTCAACCGAACATTTCAGGAACTTTGGCTCATTTTCATAAGTCGACCGCTACTCTTCCATAAGTCGACCGAGCCCTGCTGGAACTTGTTCCTTAATTCATTTTTCATTCGATTTCTTCGACTTTTTTGCCCCTTCAATCGATTTCTTTTATCGGTTAGCTCTACTAAATTCTTAAATTCAATTTTAATCAATTATCGTTCTTCAATTACACATAGGAGCAAATATGTTAATTAATTAGGATCATATCAAAAACACACATAATTGTAAAACCATTTTGTGTCGTGTGTAATCCTAATCGAGAATCATTAAAAGTAAAAATTTAACCTGAGTTATTTTTCCTAGATTCTTTGATTTCTTAATGTTTATCATCTTTGTCATTGTCTTTAGCATCCATTCAGCATTTGACATAATATCTTCATGAAAATCTCATCACTGGAACTAATAAACTGAAACACTTAATAAAATTGTTAGTTCTACCAAAAACATCAACATTTAATTGTTCATCAAAATTTTAGGATCAACAATCTTCCCCTTTTTTTATGATGACAATTAACTTTGATTTTTTCTTCAAAACAAAAATGTAACCACACTCCCCCTAAATCTGAGGACGGGTTCTTTAACTCGTTAAAGCAAACTAATGAAGATAATCATAAGATTTTCAACAAAGACAAATTTCAATATATAATAAACTCCCCCTTAAGATATTCAACAAAATAATTCAAGCTTCCCCTTAAGATATTCATTAAAACATCAACTAATTATCTTCTTTTGTCATCTCAAAAAAATGGAGAAGGGGAACTATAAAGAAACACTACTCTAGACAATCATATAATATACTTGAAAGAGTAAACCTAAAGTAATTAAATCAGAATAAATATATATATACATACATACATATATATATATATATATATATATATATATATATATATATATAACTCTTTAAAAACACATTGAATCAACCCATAAAATCAACTTTAAGCACAAAAATTATTTTCAATAAATACCATCATCATTAAGGATAAGAATCTAACTAAGTAAATTATGTCCAGCTAATCCATCAAAATCCATACACTAAAAGTTAAGTTTCACCAAAAACCTATATTAGCTATTACAGACTAAAATACTAGTTGTGGGGCTTGTCCCATCGGACTGTTGGCTGGCTGTTGAGGATACTAAACCCCTGGTTGAACACTTGATCCTGGAGTCATTTGATGGTATGGCGTTGATGGTCCTATTCCAAATGGCCCTGCAAAGGACTGTGGTGCTCCAAACATAGGTTGGCCTGTAAAGTGTGGCTGAGCACTATACTGCTGCTAGTATCCATGATGTGATGATTGCATAAACTGGAACATTTGTTCCAAACTTTCCATGATTTTTGCAAATCCAGCTTCCATATTCATATTCATTCTTGTCATACTATTTTCTAGCCCAGTCATCTGGTCATCCATCAGATCTGCATGTATCCTTAGATTATTAACCTGATCACGAAGAAAATCCATCTTCTGATCAATACTCATTCCCTCTTCATCATCTTCTTCTTCATTCATAGCTTGCACACTTTGCCTTCTTTGATTTCTCTTCTTCACCCATCTATTTCCTTTGAACTCACAACCCATTAGCACAACATTACCCTCATTAATCCATCCCAATATGATTGTCATGAATTTTTCTTCATCGAAATCAGTTTCAACTCCAAAATAATCAAACAGTCTTTGCAGAGTATCAGCGTAAGGTAACACTCCAGAGGGTTTCTGAACATGATACTTCATATGATCCATCATAATATTTTCCAAATCCAATTTTCTACCTTTAATAATCTCATTCATCAAATAAAAGTCAAAATCATTCACATTAGCATGACTTCCCCCTCTAGGCACAACTGTATAGGTTAGCACCAAATGAAGGAATCGATGCTCAAGAGATAATGATCTTGCTTTATCAAATTCCAAGTCAAATTTTTGTGCAATAACCGTTTTATTAAAATGTGTCAAAAGCCAATGAGGTGTATTGTACGGAAATACATCTCCTTTTGGTAATTCTAGAATATCACATAGTAATCCCGTATTGAACCGAATTTCTTTTCCTTTAACATAGGAAGTCATATAAACATCATTATAAGTGAGATTACTATAAAACATCCTCACCTACACTAGCATCCATTCATTCCTTTGGGTGACAAAATCGGTCCATCCCAAACTTCCAAAATACCCTTCAATATCAATATTCTTCTCTCTCAAACTAACAAAATCTATAGGTTTACAACCTAGAACCATGCGATTAACAAACTATTCATTATACCTTATCTCGTCCTCCTCCTTTTGAAAATATTCATTATCATATGTGACTCTTTGAGCACGCTTCTTAATTTTAAGCATTTTTCTCACAAACTTGAAACAAATCCACCACAAAAACACTATAGGCTTAGCTTAAACAAAGTAACAGTCAAAACCCTAGAAAATAAAGAAAGAACTAACCTTTTTGCAAAGGAAATAGTCACCAAATCTCAGATCCAAGCCCTAGAACTTTAGATCCATCCCAAAGATCTTCAAATCCAAGCCATATCGAACTGATTTCGTGAAGTTTATGCTTGAACGGACTTGGGAGATGAAGGGTTTTAGAGAGAAAAAATGTTTTATATTCGGATGAAATGAAATGAACGAACATAGGGCATTTGAATCCCGTAATGACTGGTCGACCACTAACTTATAGTCGGTCGACAGATGAATGCAGCGCCTCTTTTTCTTTTCCAGCCTGCTACTGCCGGTCGATTGATGATCCATTATCAGTCGACTGACCATTCTGAACTGTTTAACTTTTAATGAAGTGAAGCCTTAATTTGACCAACTTAGCTCAATTTTTACCTCTTATTTTGATCCATATATTTTTTTTAGAACTATTTTAATTACTCACACACACACATACACATATCACACATGTCTAAGTTTCAAAATAAACAAGCTCAGTCTCCCTAACGAAATTAATAACCTTAAACTTTAAAAAGTTTGACATACCTGGATCATTCTTGGGAGCAATTTATGTGTGTACCTTTAGTAGATTACTAATTTTTGACTTGGTATCATTTGATTCCACCAATACTTGATTTGTCACCTTAATTTCTTTCTTCTTAACAGTGGTAATTTTTTGGATTGATTCATCAAGAATTTCTTTGCCCTTGTTTGGTGCTTCAGACTGCTTTTTCTCATTCTGCTTTGGCACAACTTTGTAAATAAACTTTTTCTTATACTGGTATCTTGTCGTCTGTTGTGGATAAGTTTTGTCAGCTCTCACATATTGACCTTGTTGCTTCTGTACTCTTCTATTTAGCACGTGCTGATTCTTTGTATTAGGTACATTGAACCTCATCGGCATGGAATATTCATTGTATCTTTGTCTAAATCTCCGATTAGTACCTGCACCAAAATTTTCTCTTTTTGGTATCCACTTGTTTCTGGATCCGACAGGGTAACCATGTAATAAATAACAAGATTTTTCATAATGACCAAATTTACCACAATAAAAACACTTAATATTGTTAGCACGCCTCTTCGAATAGTCAATGTTTCATATGGGAGCATAATATTGTTTACGATTTTGAGAAGCAGTTTTAGTAACTATTGGTTTTTCAACAGGTTTAGTACTCTCAACATCCTTGAATTTATCCATTGCTTCTTTAAGCTCCTTTTGAGTCTTCTCAAGTAACCGCTCATTGGTGCTAACATTTACCTGTAGACCAAAATTCTTTTTATGCATTAATTCAAGATTATTCTTAAGAATTTGGCACTCATTTTCAACGAAATGGATTTTCACACGAGCTCTACCAAGCTCACACCTTGTATTATCCAATTCAATGCTCAAGGCCTTATTCAAGGTTTCAAGATTTTTCTTTTTAAATTCATTATGTTGAAGATCATAAAAATCATTTTTCAAAACCCAATCTCATCCTTAAGAGACTCAATTTTCTCACACAACTTACTAATTTCAGATAAACTATTTCTAAACTCAACAATTTTAAAATATTTGTCCAAATTCTTTTTCTTGAGAGATTTGACAATACTAAACTTCTTACTTTCAAGAGTTGTAATTTTTTGCTCTAGTTTAAAATTTTCTTTTCCAAAAATGTACGTAAGAGCAATAAGCATCTCAATAGCCTTATCTGCATTCTCATCATTGCAAATTATATCAGTCTCACGAGCATAACAATGACTATCAGAAGAAGCAGAATCAATAGTAGTACACATAACTTCAGAATCAAGACATTCCATGTGATCGTATTTAGCTATACTATGAAGTATATCAAGCTAAAACCAGCTTTGATACCAATTGTTGGCCTAATGACTTACCCAAGAGGGGGATGAACTGAGTAGTATTAAAAATTATCAAAATATAACACTTAAAAATTAAACAATTAATATTATCCTAAAATTAATTATTATCTTTTATAGCAGCGAATTTTGTGCTATCAACTAGGTGCACACCCAAACAACAAAATATAAATAATATAAATAATGCAGCACAAAGAAATTTATACTGATTCACCAAACTACTCTTGGCTAATCCAGTCCTCTGAGCCCCCATGGAGAGTTACACCCACTAAACTCAAGATCCCTTTAAAGGTAGGAACCGAACCCTCACAATAATTCTTTTCGCAGGCTCAGAATCAATCTTTACAATACTTTTTCATAGCCTAAGAAATAACCTCTATCTTTTTACTAGACAGAAGATTAACCTAATTCTATTACAGGGAGAATCACGACCTAATTCTTTTTATACCTTAGGCTCAAGAATTAAACCTCACACAAACACGCTCCAAATATTATTTTATCCGGTAAGGATTGAACCGTTACAATTCACTCACAATTCTAAAAATGAAGAATTAAAACCTAATATTTTTATACTCTAGGCTAAGATCAAAACCTCAATCTCTTTACCGGAAGAGATTGAAACCAGTTACCCATGATTAGACACTCTCAATAGTATCTAATCCATACACAACTCACCAATTACAAAAATCAATAATTTCTTTCCACTCGGAGCTTCTACCACCTCAGATTAATTAATACTCAATTAATGTCCCGAAACTAGTGATAGAAATAAAGTGAGGAAATTCAAAATCTGATTTTAAACAAAAAAAAATGGGTACCAAGCAATTTTGCACGTAATCAGATTTTCTATAGAAATTGTTTCGAAAAAATATTTTTTAATAAAAATTCGGAAAACAATTTCAAAGATCAACTTCCAAGAAAATAATAATAATAATAATAGCAAATAAGCAAATAACTTGGAATAATCTCACCAGGAATCCACCAAAAGAATAATGATCAGAATAATAATGACACTTCAGATAGATAGTAGCAATAATCCACAGCAAATGTTTCTCAAGAACAAATCTCAAGAAAGATCTCACAATGCACTCAGTATGATTTTAGAATGATGACTCTCGAAAAGCTTGGAACTGAATATCTCTTGAATTTTGATTTATTTTGATTATTGTATATTTTAAACCTCAAAAACACAGGTTTATTTATAGGGGTTTATAACAAACCCTCTAACGGTTAATTACCATATATCACGAAAAACATACTCCATAAGCCCCCTTATATCACTAAGACTCAATCCTGGTATAATTCACTTAAATATATCTTTTAAAACATTCAATTTAGTCCCTCAAACTTTTACTTAAACTCAATTAGATAAGATAAAAAGAATTTCATGTACCAAATTGAGAAATATCAAAAATACTTGAACCATATCTATAGGGATATTTAAATATTCATTAAATAGCTCAAAATATATCATATCCCTAAGATATCTTGCATATCTTAACCATAAACTGCTAGTAACAGCTACTGTTTGATCAGAATCCTCGAAATCCTCTAAACTTAAAACAGACCATCAGTTGACCGGCTAAGACCCATCAGTTGACTGCCCAATTCAGGATGTAGCCCAAGCCAAAATATCTTTACCCATCAGTCGACCGCCCATCTGTAACCAGTCGATTGGATGATTGAGCAAGTTTTACAGGTCAACTTGCCTATCGACGGAAAAATCCAGAGAGTTCATCCTCTAAGTACAGGTCGACATTCAGGGACTTTGGCTCATTTTCATAAGTCGACCACTACTCTTACATAAGTCGACTGAGCCCTGCTGGAACTTGTTCCTTAATTTATTTTTCATTCAATTTCTTCGATATTTTTGCCCTTTCAACTGTTTTCTTTTTTTGGTTAGCTCCACTAAATTCTTAAATTCAATTTTAATCAATTATCTTTCTTCAATTACACATAGGAGTAAATATGCTAATTATTTAGGATCCTATCAAAAACACATATAATTGTAAAAATATTTTGTATCGTGTGTGATCTTAATCGAGAATCATTAAGAGTAAAAATTTAACTTGAATTGTTTTTCCTAGGTTCTTCAATTTCTTCGATCTCTTAATGTTCATCATCTTTGTCATTATCTTTAGCATCCATTCATCATTTGTCACAATATCTTCATGAAAATCTCATCACTGGAACTAATAAACTAAAACACTCAATAAAATCGTTAGTTCCACCCAAAATATCAACATTTAATTGTTCATCAAAATTTTAGGATCAACACATATCACAAAGGAGAAACTGAGAAGTCCTACGTTATCTCTACCATGACTTATTAGGCTAAGAGATATCATTTTAAGTCATCAAATCTAAGATAGGATGGCATAATTAAAAAAATACCCTTTCTAAATAAAAAATGGATTAAGAAGCATGTCAAATGTCAATCCTTTAAGATTCACACTGACAATACACATTCATAAAAAAACATAAATTGACTACTAAGACTCAAAATTGGCTCTGCTTAAGGAAGCATTTGAAAGCCATCTAAGTATCGCCTAGCAAACCGTTAAAATAAACTCAACCTCAAAGAAGTAGCATTTCATATGAATCAAAGACCTTATACCTAGTTTAAGATTGATAATGGAAATAGGAGAAAACTAGATTTCCATCTAGTGCTAAGAAGACGCATCATTGAGATTGAAATTTAAAAAAGTACTTCCCACACACTGGGATAATTGTAGCATAGTTCAAAATGGTTGTAGCCCTAAACGTTTAGGACAATAAGGGACTTCGAATTACCCTAATCACGCATAATTTAGTCCAATCCAGTTCAAGACCCTTTCACCAAAAGTCAGCCAAGGTCTGTGTTTCGAACATATCCCGAAGCCGCATGCTGGAGCTATATCCTCTTAGGATTGCATAGAGCATACATTTTACATGTTCATAAGCATCCTTTCATATAGATTCATACATAAGAAAGAATACAATTATGTATAAGAATAATTGCATTAAGGAAACCCTAATATTTCACTACTTAGGATCTAGTTTTCTAAGTACTTAGTAATTCAAGAAAACTTGCTTTAGGTAACTTTTGTTAAAAATCCATTCAAGATCCATTCTTCAGATTAATGGACCCGATCCCTCCCTCTAATGAAAATACCCAAAACAACACTAAGTTTGCTACGATGCAAGGAAGCATTACCTTTATAAAATGAACTTTGAGACAAATGAACCGAACCTCGCTATTTCGAGAAGTGAGAAAGGAAGACCAATTATTACCGCTTGATAATACCCCTAACATGATAAATTATTTGGACAAATTACAAATCAACAAATTCTCTCACGGAAAATGGATCACCACAAGAAGTTTTGAAAAGACCTGCTCAATGGAAAAGACAAGCAATAACATTGCCCGATGGGATTACAATGACCTAGAAAATTTTAATGAGCAAGATAAAGCTAAATCAGCAAATACTTGGACTACCGCGACGAATCAAGAAAAAGTGCCAAAGGAAAAATAGACAATTGATTGGAGAAAATTTCAAGGAGAGATTGCTAAGACAAAGAACCATATAGGCCACATAAACCAGTCCATCGAGATGATTGAACAATCTGTACCCATTCGACAAACTTATAATGGGCACTTAGTAAAGACTCTACTATTTGGGACCCCTATGTTCCCAAGACACAAGTCCATTCTCTCTCCTTTTTTCCCAAGTAATCCTAATCATGCCCAATAGTTCCCAATCACACAAACCATAACCTAATTCACTATAGCCCCAAACCAACCCAAGTATCCCAAAAGCGAAAGTGATTTACTCCACTTCCTTATTCACTTTCCAAAATCTTTCAAGATTGCTTGAAAAGAAATTACTAGCACCAATTCTTCCTCACTATGAAAATCCCCAAGCTCCAAGATTTAACCCTCATAGTTTCTATCAATACCAATCTGGAGGAGTCATCCATCATACTAACCGATGATACAAACTCAAGCACCGTATACAGGACCTCATCTAAGTAGAAATCATAAGTATCTCAGGGAGAAGTTTGACCATCAAGAGCAATTAAAAGAAGAAAATGAGGAGCATTGTCTATCATTTACTTTCCTTTAACTTCTTAAGTACCTTTCAATGAATTAGGAATTGTGTTGGACGACTATACACTAGATCTATGTTTCAAGGATTGCATACTTATTTTATATAAAGTAAACTCAAGTCTTCAAAATCTTGTTGTAATTCACACACTGTGAATAATCAAAATTATGAAAATATGATTTTCATACTAAATTGGACCATCATCTGAAGAAAGCGTTAAAAGAAATGTCTTGTTTTAACCAGACAATGGTAAGATATTGACAAACAATCTGAGAAAGTTAGGAAAAAAAATAATCAAGAACCCTAATGTGGAATCATTACATATGTTCAAACATGGGAGATATGAAGAAACCATAAAGAATTGAAAATAATACTTGTACCTAATGTCAAGAAGAATTCTAGATGTTGAAATAGGGACCTATAGCTGATATCATCTATTATGGAGCCCTAAGAAGAATAAAGTAACCTCGGAGCCTAGCCTCTCCCTAAGAAAAGTTATTAAGGGGGGGCAGGTGACCATAAAATGTTCTCAAGGGCAAATCAAGCAGCCAGGGTCATGTTTTGGAAACTGAAGATTCATCAAACATTCATAAGAATTATGAAACCTAGCCTTACCCAAAGTTCTCAAAATGGAGTGAGGCAGGTGGTCAAAAGAATGTCTTTGTGAACTAGTTAATTTGAGAGAGAGAAAAATTTAGCTGAAGATAAGAAGTGACTACAAAGAAGAAGTGAGTATTGAAGAATTAGCGTAGACAAGGAAAGTAACCCAAGATCCCAAGATTGACTCAATTTATTTTCACCATTTTCTATATAAAAAACCAGAAAGTATGTGTTGAGAAATAAGAAATAGTAAAAAAAAAAAAAAATCGGTCTCAGAAAGCTTTTAAACATTGAGTGATCATACAAAGGCTTTGGTTAATCTAGGATTCTTCTTAGTCTAAGTGATTAAGCCATAGGGGTGTCTCAAACACCTAATGAGTAGGACCAACTTGAATCACTACCCAAAGCTCACTACATGAACTATTTAGAAAGGCACGAGATGCCAATTGCCTGAGTGAAAAAAAAAAAAAAAAAAAAAAAACATTTTTCTCTCAATACTTTCTAGATAATCTTCCATTTAATAAGTCACTCTAGCTATCGTTTGATCTTTTTACTCTCTTATTTTCACCTCTAAGTCATCTTGGGCGTACTCGCTCAAGATTGCCTTTAATGCCAAGACAGGACGAAGAAAGTCAGAATATCCCAAGAAGCTAAAGATGCATATAGGGTGTAGGCAATCTTAATAGCAATCTCAGAAAATATCAATAATTAGAACTTGATGGAATTGAGCTAAACAACCTCTCTAAATAAAATAATTGCGGATATTCGGTCCAAATTACTATTGAAATCATATTTATCATAATCTAGATTAGTCCAATGTAAAAATCACAACGACCAGAAAAATGTTTGAATGTTTGAATGTCATTGATTGAGTGTACTCTAGCAAAAATAATCTTGCATGGAAATGAAAAAGAAATATGCACAACATGTGTACGCAAAATACTTTAAATCATTGGAATTGGACTTAAAATACTAGAGGAAAAGAAAGAAATGAATCATGTTTAAGCAAATCAATTACCCTAAAGCTGCCATATAAAGATCATCAAGAGAAAGCAGTGAAAGGCCTGAATTTGGTAACCAAATCCTTATCCTAAGACAGATTTCCCCATTTCAGGATATCCTGAACTCACCTACGGAATAACCCTCCACCATTCCTGGTCAAACCATTCTATCCTGTAACAAAAACCGTATATAATTTTCCCAAAAGGCAATCTCAATCCAGATCCGAACTTTAATTGTAATAAAGTCAGAAAAAAAAAATGATGAAAGCCTCTCAGAACCACCAATAAATCTTTCACATCAAAGAAAATACATAAGCATTTAAGGAAGATGGATGATAGCAAAAAAAAACCTAACGCAAGCAAGATTGAAAAATGATTAAAAAGGAGAAAAACTAGATGACACCTCCATATAGGCACTACATTCCCTATAAAAAATATTATGACATCATTAGCATCATACATTATCATGCTTAGACTCATGTAACTTGTAAGACCCTGATTTTTCTTATACGTACAACTTAAGTCGTATTTGAGCACATTTGAAAATAATGGGGTGAACAGCACTATTAATTGTGTGAATTAAAATTTTAGGGGTCGAATTGTAATTTTCAAAATATTAAAAAATAGGATTTTGATTAATTAGTATCTTAAAGAAATTATGGGGAGAAAAGTGTAATTAAAACAAATGATATTTTTATACACACACACACACACACACACACACATATATGCATGTTGTGCATCCATGTGCCATGACCTCAGTCGAAGAGAGAGAGAAATGGAGATAAGATCATAGAAGAGAGAGAAGGGTAAGATCGGTGGGGTTTGGGGCCTCCTTGTCAACACACACACACACACACACACACACACACATATATATATATATATATTTATCCATACATTTATGAGGACCGGAAAAAAAAGATTATAAACAAAACAGAAAAGAGAAAAAAAAAAAAAAAAAAAAAAAAAAAAAAAAAAAAAAAAGAATCCAAAAGAGAGATAGGAGAACCGAGAGAGAGAGAGAGAGGAAGCTCGGCACCGACTGTGTGCGAATAGGAGGTGGTCAGCCATTCAGCGTGTGTTCGGTGTGTGATCGCCGCCATCGGTTGGTGGACGATCGTGGGTGCTCTGTTTTGTCAACAGTGGGTGTGTCTCTTCAGTCGTCCCTTCAACGGTCGTCGACATTTTTATGTGGGTATGTGTGCGGGTTGTTGGCGGTGTCGTTGGGTCGCCGGCGAAGTGAGTGTGTGTTCATGTGCATTGTCATGTGTGTTTATGTGTTTCAACGGTGACGGTGGTGCCTTGTTCGCTTGGGTTGTAGGGGTGTCGTCGTCGGTTAGTTCACCGGCGAAAGTTAGAGAAAGAAAGCAATACATATGTGTGTGTTTGATCTCCGTCGTGGTTGTAGGGGGTGATCGGAGTTGGTCGGCCGGAGAGTTAGAGCGAGAGAAGGTGGGTTCGGCTTTGTGCCTATGTTCAGCCGAGAGGTGGCGGTGTGTGGTTGTGGTTGTCCCTGTTTCGACGCTGGTGTGTGAATGTATGTGGGTGTGTTGTGTTGATGGGGCTCGTTGGCAACAAAGCAAAAGACAAAAACACAAAATAGAGAAAGGAAAAGAAAAGAAAGAAGAAGAAAAAGGAAAATGAAGAAGGAAAGAAGGAAATTACACGAACCACCCCAAATAAAACCTAAAACTTTTCTCGCAGACTGGCAAAAAATCCAGAAAAGGTAAAATTTCTGTCACTATTAATATATGCATTTAATTCTATTTAACTGTCTTGTTGGTGATTATAAAACTAATTACTAGCATCGAAAATGTCGAAATGGCAATAATAAATATTGAGACCGTTCACATGAATAAATTCGATATCGTAAATTGTAACGGAGTAATACTCATTGAATAGTAATATAGAATGCACGGAATAGGAAATTATGAAAATTGGGGCTTGCATTGCATGGTTAGGTTATTATTACATAAAATGTTAATTTAGGCCATGTCACTATTAGGTTCGCAGGCACCGGAGTACTGGTAGAAGATAGTCAGAAAAATTCTTTGGAGCAGATAACCAGGTGAGTGTACTGTCTTCTTGCCAAAAATCTATTTTTATATATCTGATGGAAAAATGTGTTTACTTAAAAACTGGATGAATTTATAACTTTTATGGATCAAGCAGATTTGGGTGATTTGGAAATATGGTTTCGCTGGTTTTTAAAGAAAAATGGAAATAAATTATTTGTTAAATCTAGTTGGTTTTAAAAGAGGGTGGAAAATGATATTTAGATTAAAATCGGTTTTAAAGATAGCTATTAATGTTATTGATTTCTAGTTTGACGATATTGTCATTGATTTTACGATGCTATTGATTTTATCTGCTTCGGCAAAGTATTGATTATCTATTGAGTAGTTGTTGTTGTGGTTGAGGTGGAGATGAGTTGTTGTTGTTGAGGTGAGGTGGAGATTGGTGTTTGGAGATTCACCTGCTTGGCATAGTCCAGTGGAGCGGTGTTCACTTGCTTGGCATAGTCTAACAGAGCATTGTTTCACCCGCTTGGCATAGTCTAGTGGAGCGTTGTTCACTCGCTTGGCATAGTCCAGCAGAGCGTTGTTCACCCGCTTGGCATAGTCTAGCAGAGCGTTGTTATGTCCCGCTAGGAAGGCATATCCTATGGGTGGTATGGTATCGTTGCAACTCCCGATTGTGAGGTTAAAATGATCACATGGCTAGCCGAGGTGTGGAGTGATGTAGTGTGGTGTGGAGTGATGTGGTATGGTGAGGTGTGATGTAATGTGGTGTCGTATGTGGTGTTTTGTCGTATATGGTGTTTTATCGTATATGGTATTTATATATACTTTATTTTATACTGGCTTGGTGTATCCATTTACGATGATATATCTATTATTTCAGTTGTGTTATACTATATGGTTGCTGTGACGTTCTGGTTAATTTTTACTGCTTAGTTAAAATGTTATAAACATATATACGTGGTTTTTTGTATTAACAGGAAAAATGGATTTTTCTTTCTGCTATGTGATATTTATATGTTTTATGCTTGATCCATCTAAAATATTTTATTAAGAAGATAGTACACTCACAGGTATAGCAATTAGGAGTCGGTCCCCTACTGGTACTAGGTAGAGTCATGCAATAGAGTCATGTAGGAGTTTTTGAGATGAGCTGTTTGAGGCAAACTTGTGAGAGGTTCAGAGTTATTATATTTTTGTTGTTATTATAGTTGGGGACGGGTGTGTCCCCCCTATGAGAGGTTGTATATGGCATGTATATGCGATTATATATTTATGTATGCATAATGTCATTTTCTAGTTGATTGGATGTGCAGGCAATGTTGTGTCAATGTCACGCCGGCCCCAGAGTAACGGGTGTTCAGGGTGGGTTGTGACATAACTATGGTCCCCTAGGTCATGCATTTGATGTTCACAATAGCCTAAAAAAATATAAAAGAGAAATAAAAAATAAAATAAAATAGAAAAATGAAAGATTGAATTCACTTGTACAAAGTGATGGCCTAAGAATTACCCAAGATGGAGGTGAATTGGGCTTGATAAATTTTTCGGAACTAATTCTACTCAAATCAAACTAATGTTTATATGATGGTGTTAAGTGCACAGTGAATATTCAATCAAATAAACAATCACAAACACAAATATAAACTAAAAAGTAAAGAGTAGAGTCATAGAGATTGACACCAGTATTTATCATAGTTCAGCAACCCTTTGCCTACTCTATTCTCCCGAGCTCCTTCGGATATTTCAAATCACTATCTTTAATCCTCTTTCGGGTAAAGATCAAACCTTCTGTAGTCTCCTCTTGAGAAGATTATATCTCAAGACTTTACAATTTAGAGTGAATATGTTCCATTCACAAATCTCTCATCTTGAGTAAAACCCTTACCCAAGATTTACAATCAATAATCTAACTGTTCTCACAAAATGGAGCTTTAACATTCTCAAGATAAAGAACTCAAAGATATCTAAGTCTGTGTGAAGCAATTACGTAACAATAACTCAAATGAATATGAAACAAAGATGAATCAAAGTGATATTGAGCAGCAAGATAGCTTGGAAGCTTAAAGAACTTGAGAATGATACTCTTTGATGCACTGCTGTGAGACTCTTATGTTCTTCTGTTGTTTAGCCTTTTATTTGTATCATATGATGGCATAAATTCATCCAAGAAGGCATCTAAGAGGCTTCATAACCGTTATTCAATGTCTTCTTGAAGATAGGATGCCACATAAGGCTCATTTTCACAAGATCTGCCAGATTTTTCTGACCAACCACTATCCTCACACAAAATAGCTCTTGTTGGTCAGCAATGACAAGTCTTACCCATTCTTAATAGGTATGGTTTTAAAGATTATAGAATTATTTTTCCATGGAATGAAGAATCAACCTAATTGAATAAGTATTGAGTGAGATATGACAATTTTAGTACACAAATGTCATGACAGCAAATTCTGAACATCTTTATAAAATATAGCGTAAGAAGCATATATTCCATCTCCTAGACATGGCATGATGGTCTAGATTCATAAAAAACAAGATAGAGCATGTGATAAGATGTTTAAGATTAGCCCATAAGCTTTGTGCCCATGCCTATCAATAAATGTATAATATGGATGCCTATGCTTATCAAAAAATTTAAATCCAATCTCAATAATGTCATGTGTATACAATGTGTATGTATAGGGAATAAGGTAAAACGTGTATATATGATTCATACACATGTATATGATCATTTTAATCCACATATACTAGCCTGTAACTCATTTGCATCTTATAGTCGAAGATCAAACACTTAGAACATATTTACTAATGCAAAAACAATGTTTGTCATGGATTAATGCCAAATAATCTATGATTCAATGTTATGCATTTGATTCTAACATATAATATATATATATATATATATATACACACACACACATCATATAATATTGTAATAACATGAATCAAGTAATGGAAACAAGATTTGACATGTAAAACCAATTTTGAGTTCATGCACAAAAGCTGTCAAAATTGTTCTTAAACTTTTGAAATGATTTTGATCAAATTGATTTAATCCAATGATGATTTGATCAAATAGAATGTTTATTATGATACTATACACCTTAAATAGTTTATAAACACATTCAAAATATATCAAGAGCAAACTATGATCAATCCAAAAAAAACAAAAGTGAAAACAGGGCAGGAGAGATAAAGGCTACTGACTTTTTAACAAACGGCTACCGTTTTATAAAAAAGAACATATCCAAATTATTCCTAATGGATACAGAATTAAATTTTATTTAGTTAGGGTTCCATAGAAAAAAGAATCCCATTATTTAAACTCCAAATGAGTAAGATATGATCAAATGAGTGAGCAAAGGTCCAAATAGATTTTTCTGCAAAAATTTGCTACTGACTTCTGCCAAATTTGAACAACCAAAACAACTTGTAATAACATGAAATTAATACAGTTTAAATATACTTTAATTATATTTCCAACCATATAAGATTCATCATATTTGGACAAGTATTGAGAGAGATATGATCAATTTACTACAAAAGGTCTAAATCTGAATTTTCTAGACAACTTGTATTGAGTCAGTTGTGTTGTAATTTTAGTGCAAGTGTTAATTTCATTCGTTCTTGGTTTTTAACCTCGGTCCATGATTTTTTATCATACCAAATACTTTTAAAACATGTATCAATTATATTTAAAGTGTTTTAATGATCCAAATACACAATGCACATTTTGATCATATAGTTTTCGAATTTCGCATAGTTATGATCAAATGGTGAACTTTTCAAATTTGTATGATATGATCAAATATATAACTCATATTGTGATATTTAAATATATTGGACATATCAAGATTAATATATCACAAATTCATGCTTTCTCGATGTGTATGTGCGACCTATAGAGTTCTGAGTTCAATATTCTTGAGTAATGTTGTTGAAATGAAAAATTACATTAACTAAGTCATACCTTTGGTCTTGAATGAATATCCATGATGTATTTTCATAATCTAAGAGTGATTTATACTTGAAAACAACATTAGTACATTAAAACATCAAATGAGGCGTTATCGTCAAAATCGTATTATCCGGAGATCTTATGATTGAAACCATTCAGGCTAACACAAAGTGTCATCATTTAGGTTTGTATATCATAAAAAATAAAAAAAATAAAAAATAAATAAAAAAAATCATGTGGTGATGTCATCGTGAAAATCCTACAATTTATAGGCATTTCTTCTTAAAAATTCAAGAAAATAAAAACATGTCATCATCTAAACATTGCATGAAGCATCATGCGTTGTCATTTTTCACATAAGCTTGCATAATATTCATAAATATTAGAAAAATTAGTCATCATATTTCACAATAGCATGTTACATCACGCATGTCATTTAGAATCAAAAGGTTGTCATTCACGTAATAGTTGCATCCATACACCTCATCTAGTAGCTTCAGCATGGCAAAAATAAGGCAATTCAAACACCAACCTTCTTGCATCAAAAATCTGAATAACATCCTTCAAGGACTCCATTAGACCAACAATCAGACTGCTAGTCATACTTACCTAGCTAACACTCATGCAAGAGACTCTATCCATTCCCACAAAAAATGTCAAGATAAAGCAAATTGTTGTCATTGAACGTAGCTATCTTGACCTACAATGTCTGTGTCTCTCGGAACCGCCAGGAGTTCAAAACTATCTTGTAACCTTATTCTTGGAAAAAAAAAATGAGATACATACGAAACCCAAGTGGGTTCGGTTGAATTAAAAAAGAAAAATAGTGTCGACTTCACAACATCTGCCCAGACTTGCACCAAGATGTATTGCTTTCTGGAATGGTCCCTTGACCTTCCTGAGAAATCGTTTACATTCTCCTTTCCACGATAGAGGATGCATAGGTCGAGCTATGCTTAGCCTAGTCTTTGGTGACAGGATAAGAGACCTACCAAGATCCAATTGTTTAATTACAAAGAACCCTATCCATGGGCTGGGGCACATTCTTGTTGTTCCTGTAGCCATTCGTGGGTTCATCATGCATAGTTTTGATATTACAATTAGACATGATAAAACCTTGTGCACTTCAACCCAAACGTAATGACTTGAATTTAAATTTGCACTCCTGATCAAAAGGACCACATATTTGATCTCGCCTAAAATGGATTTCACAACCATTTTTAAATAAAGAGGTTATTCATTAGTATAATTGGATGTGAAAGACATTTATTGTTCAACACAAGTCATCTTTCTATGCATTTTCTAGGTAATCTTCTAAAAATCAACCTATTGATATTGGAAGACCTAAACAGACTCTTCCAATGTCTCATTTCTAGGTCCAATGGAATTCATAGGTATAGGAAGAAGCCCTATCAAATAGAGATTTTTTCTTTCAACCATATTTCGATTGTTAATACGATATAAGAAAATAAAATAATGACTGGTTCACCGAGAACATGAGTGGGTCACCCAAAGAAAATAGTCGAAAAAGTCTTCAAAAAGTATGTTGATGTTAAAGACTGTGCCATAACAATTTTATGTCACAACACAGCTAGAAGGGAAAAATGACATTGACCAAAAACAAGGACCTTAGGGAATGGAATCACTGACCGAAAAAAGATGTACCGAAGCACTCAAGTGGTGGGGCAGGGTATAGCGGGCAATCAATAATATGCCTTGGGAAAAGTCATGGACCTAGCCGAGACGGATAGGATAAAGGAAAGACTCTCTCACTGAAAACAAGTACACGAAAGAATGACTAGTGCCCAATCGAAATGTCACGTATGGTACTGCTGAGCCAGTTCCCGAAAAAGCAAATTTGGTTGACATTTTGTTGAAAGGGTGTTAAGAATAGAAGTGGCGCAAGATAAAGTAAGAGATAAGGAAATTATGATCATAAACCTTCGTGCAAAAAAAATCCGTAAGAGAATAAGAAAGCCCAGTACCATCACCAAACCAGCAAAAGTGAGAAAATCATCGAATAACATTGTTACTAATCACAATCACTCAATTCTAAAACCAAATATAAGAGTGAAACGTCATTCCTAGAATAGTTAAGATGCAGTATGGAGTGATAATAAAGATTTTCCTACCGCAATAAGTTTCGATAGGAAAATAAGGAATTAAGAAATCCTTATTTCGCCTAGCAACTTCAGCCACTCGACCTTAGAAGGATTCATATGTCACCTGTTTCTACCAGGATAGAGTATCCGACAAGAATAAAAGTACAAGAGTACGTAAGCCTCTAAGGATAAGAAGAAAATTGCATAGCCATTTCTAAGACATCAGCAAGCAATCAACCAAGCGCTAGATAAGGAAATATGGGAAGGTCATGAGTTTCTTTCTTTCTAACTCTTTTTCTGTTTTGAACACAAGAAGCCAAGTGCAATTTCCACGACAAAAAGAGAATTCATTCATTAACCCTAAAAAAAAAGGTAACCAACCTTGGTATTTATTTGAGAGGGATTGATATCCCATATCTATTATAAACACCCCCGGTCAAAATTGGGGCCCATCTTATTAAAAGTCAACTTTCACGAAGGAAGTATGATTTCGTTCTTCATCACCCCTAGTCATAAGTTGGGGCCTACTTCCACTAGGTTCGAATTTCCCAAGAGAATTCTACCTTCATTTTTCATCACCTCCAACATGAGTCGGGGCATATTTCACCAGGTTTTACTTCCTGAAAAGTCTACATTTATCAGCTATCACCACGGGCATGAGCTGGGGCATATTTCTCAAGATTAGGCCTCTTTGAGATAAAACTTATCTCTACTGTCCCTAGCCTTGGGCTGGGGCACATTTCATCATTACCATCCCTAACCTTGGGCTGGGGTATATTTTATTGTGGTTAATCATCTCCTGTCATGGACTAGGGTACATTTCGTATCTCATCACAATCATTCCCGGCACGGGTTAAAGGTACTTATCATTACCATCACAAAGTTTCTAAGCCTAGACTGAGACGCTGGTCTATAATTTGGTTTCTCTATAAAAACTATCTAAGTCTCTTTTATGTTAAAGGCCGAGGCATAGCTCAGGGAATCCGTTTCTCTGATAGAATCTTCACTTTGCACCAATCCTTAAAACATTCGCAAGTTCTTATCATTTCCCGCCACGTAGATTGTTGGAATGTGCAGAGCTACATTGACTTGATTTTTAGCATGGCCAAGATATGTTGTATATCCCGAGTAGGTCTGGTCTAAATTTAGGAAATATTGACGATCAACATGCTCCATCCTTACACTGCGGTGTATCCCTTTTAGGATTGGTCCGATGATCTTTCTTATAACCTTATTCCTAGCCCTTCGTGGCGCGGATTCATCTACATATTTAATTTTCGTCTTTACATCCCATATTCACTTTTTGTTCTTTACATGCTATATTTACTTCCATTCTTTATATGCCATATTTACTTTACGTTCTTTACATGCCATATTTACTTACATGAGATATACAAAGAAATCCCTGGTTGGGTTTGGTCTAAACCTAGGAGATGTTGGTGTTCCAACATTCTTTGCCCCTACATTGCGGCATAATTGTTTATTTTAATGGTGAGACTGGAGACGTACAATACCATTTGTTTGTTTACTGTACTTTAATGGTGAGACTAGCGAGGTACGACACTGTTTATTTCTTTACTTTACTTTAATGGTGAGACCGGTAAGGTACGATACCATTTATCTGTTTACTTTACCTTAATGGTCAGAACGGCAAGGTACGACACTGTTTGTTTATTTACTTTATTTCTAGATAATAATCGACATTTTTGCACTTTCCTTGGAAAGTGGTGTCTGTTTTCGATGATTCCAGGATGCCCTGAAAATAGCACTTTAATTTCCTTCCCTGTTAAAAAGATCGACCTAATCTAATGCAAGTTCGGTTATTTCTTTTTAGATTTTCAGCGGAATAAAATGGTGCGTGTCTTTTATCTTTGTCATCATGAGTAAACTCACATGACAAAAAGCGACAGTTGTAGACATCGCATTTTGTCCCGACAATTTTTGCATTTTCGTAAAAAGTGTTGGGTCTAAAGTACAAATTTGGACAAACTTTGAACTATGTTTAAAGGGACAAATCCATGCCTCATATTCATGTATTTAATTTTAACTTAATGCTTTTAAAAAAGACAAAAAAAAAAATCATTGACAATTTGAAGAAATTTGACAAAGAAATGAAGTTCGGGGCTAAAATTGAAATTTTTAAAAATTAATTGGAGACTAAATTCATTAAATTGAAAGTGTATTTTCATACAATATCACTTTGAATATAGTTAAGTTTGTTTTTCACCCTTTAATTTTAAAAAATTTCACCAATCCCTAGTAACTTTTCATTTTAGCCCAAAAATTATATTTTTTTCAGCCAGCTTTGTCAAATTGATGACGAATTGAGTCTTTATTTTCAAAATTGAACATTCCGATATTAATTTGGATAGTTGAGTTTCATTTTTTTCATTTTAATTTTTACTTAATGTTTTGAAATTTAATATTCCACTATTAATTTGGATGTTACGACCACAATTCAGGGAGGCATGTGCACTCCCCAGGGCGCACTCCACGAGGAATGCGCAGATTTCCATCCCTATAAATAGTAGGACTTCCGTTCACTTTTCCTTGTCAATTCACTACCTCTTGCTTGTACGCTTTCAAGTAATGGCCAAAAATAATTTCTCTCTCTAGAAATATTTTTCAAAAAATATTATAAATTTATTTTATAAGTCTAAGAATATCTACAAAAAAAAAAAAAAAAAGATCAAAAAATACAAAAGACGAAGAAAGAAAGAAGAAGAACGAAAAAGTAAGAAGAACTTCTTTCCATCAAAGCAAGGTAAGTTCTCTAAACCCCCTTGCATATATTTTTTTCATTTACTTTCCTGTTTTGCGCCTTTCTGTAATTTTACTTTTCTGCACTTTATATTATTGTTAAGCATTTTTCCGCTCTTTAAATTTCCTGCATTTTTTTTAGTCAAGTCCTCCTTAGCTAAAGGTCGAATAAAAGAGGACCCTCCTACCCCTCATTTCAAATAAGCGGAGGAAAATAATGGTCCTCTCTAAAAACGTTTCACCTTTATAGTCATGGTTAGAACTGTCACTATACAAATATTTAAACAAAAAATGGCTTTTCTTAAAATGTTTTTCTTTGATTAAAAATATTTTTTATAAAATGTGTGTTTTCTTCTTAAAAATGTTTTGCTCAAAGCTAAAACATGTAACTTTAAACAATGTGTTTTTCATAACATATAAATAAATAAATAAAAATAGAAAAGAGTTAAACACTTTTTTTTTTTTCTTTCATTTGTTTTAAAGCAAGTTTT
The DNA here is from genome assembly GCA_016647705.1 of Eucommia ulmoides. NCBI lineage: Eukaryota > Viridiplantae > Streptophyta > Magnoliopsida > Garryales > Eucommiaceae > Eucommia > Eucommia ulmoides. Next base: position 42,284,580 of record CM028332.1, on the reverse strand, counting down.
TGTTTGTTTTTTTTTTTTTTTTTCATAAGAAAACAAAATTCTTTTTGAACTTAAAATATTTTTATACACAAATAAAAAAAATTCAAAGTTTTCTTCATAACAATACCAAACCGTTGTTTTTTAAAAAAAAAAAATGTTTTGTTTTAAATATTTTTCTTAATCATTTTTCTTCATTAAAAAAAAAAAAACAAAAAAACAAACAACTTAGGGCATGTTTGATAAAATAAAAAAAAATGTTTAAAACTGATTATATTAAGTACTTAATTAATTAAATTTGTTTGATAAATACAATTAGTATCACTTAATTAATTAAGTTTACGTAAAAATTAAGTAAAAATGTGAGTAAAAAATTAAGTCAAGATCCGTTCATTTATTTCATTTTGCTTAATGCACTCAATTATTTTTCCCTTAAAAAAATATATTTTGACTATTTTACCCTTGATCTCTATCAGCGTTTAATTAGGGTTAGGTTTAATGAGAATTGGATTTACTTTGAATTATTTTAGGGTTTTAATTTTATTTTATATTTAAATTATTGTTATAATTTAATTTAAGGAATCAAACTATATAAAAAAATACATAATATTATATATTTTTGGGTTAATTTTTACTTTTAATTTTAATATATATATTTTTTTTAAAATGGGATCCTGATTCTATTGTTTTGGTCTCAATTTTTTTTTTCTCCATATTATCTTGATTCAAAGGTAGTTATGTAAATTAAACAATTTTTAGCATACAAATTTTGTACTTATCAAACAAAAAAAAATTCAGCACTTAAATTTTCAGCACAATTTTATCAAACAACCTTTTGATATTTTCAGCACTTAAAATTAAGTACTTAAATTTTCAACACTTAATTTTTAAGTGCTTATGAAACAGGTCTTTCATTATTTTCTTAAATAAAGGAAACATCTCTTTCATTAAAAATCTTCTTTTAATGGAAAATCTTTCAAAAAAAAATTATAAATATTTCTTGCCATCATAACTTGACGTAAAATCACCCCTTAGGGCAAAACATGTTGATTCTTCCATAATCGATGGGTGGTTTAAAAAGGAGAATATTTTTTGCATTTTCATTTTACTTGTTTTATTTTGCATGTTTTATTTTTTATGTGTTCATAGTTTTACTCCATTTGCATGTCATAAAAATAAAGAATAAGAGAAAAAAAAATTATGTTAACCAACCAAACTAAATAAAACTTGGACTTAGTTTAATTTAAAATACTTAGACACTGGGTATCATTTTTGAACGGGTGTTTTGGGGTGTCTAACTCCTTCTCCGAGTATAACCGGCCCCCGAACTGGTTAACCCTTTGAGTCATTTCAAAACGTTTTCTTTCTTCATTTTATTTTCTTTTTCCTTTATAACCCAATGACCTAGCATATCTTTTCAAAACCAATGCTAGATGTCGACTCCGAATTTTCATAAAATTCGGCCCAAGTAAATTAGTTCAAAACTGATGTCTTGAAAACCCTTTTAAACTTGTTTTCTAAAAATGTTTTCAAAATTAAAGCTTATCCAAAAGTATTTTCACAAGGATAAGTTATTTTAAAAAATGAACAAGATTTTGAACATAACACCAGCACTCGGTTGGTGTTGTCATTCGCGAACAATCTGGGGCGTGTCAAGGGTTACCTTGATTCATAACTTCTTAGCTTGTTCTTCGAGATGAGTGGAAGATCCCTCCACATAAGCATTATTGGAGGGTTCCATAACCTATCACAAATCAACACCTTCAATTATATACTTGTCAATTTGAAAACAAATTCAAGTTTAATCTATTTTTCTTAAAAATAAAAATTATCCAGTAAGTATTGTATATAAATCAGACTTATTCATATACTAATTCATATACTAGATTCCAATAAGTATATAAATCAGTACTAGATTCCAATTAGGGGTGTGCTTTGTATATGAATCAATATTGGATTACAGTAAACATATGAATCATATACTAGATTCCATTGAGTGTATGAATTAGTATTGGGTTCCAATATACCAGTGTCAATATAAATCCAGTAATTATAATCTAAAAAAATTATGTTTGTTCGAGACTTCCGAAAGTGGAAATAAATCAAAAGCACAAAACAAAACCTAATTTGATTTCTAGTTAACAGAGGATGAGAAATGAGGAATAGGTAATTCAAAATAGAAGAAATCAAAACCCCTAATCGATGCAGAAATCAAAACCAATGCAAAAATCAAGACAAAAATCAAAACCCTAGTGTTGGCTAAGATTTTGGTAGCAATTGTCCCGTGGCGGAGGCCCGGATATGGGTCAAGTCATAGTTGAATGTCGTAGGCGCTTGTGTGTGCGAAATGCACTATAAGATTAGGGTATACACCTTTCCTAACACCAATTAGGTTTAGGATGAGTGGTTGCGCCTAAGGTCCTACAAGTGGTATCAGAGCCAAGATCATGGGTTCGATTCCCAGTGGGAGCAATTGTTGAGGGAGAGATTGTTGGCCTGAGTTTTGGCAGCAATTGTGTCGTAGTTGAGGCCCGGATGTGGGTCAAGTCACAGTCGAATGTAGTGGGCGTTTGTGTGTGCTAAATGCACCATAAGGCTAGAGTATATGCATTTTCTAACACCAATTGATTTTAGGATGAGTGGTTGCATCTAAGATCCTACACCTAATCTCCTACATCCAAAGGATTAGGAAGAACTGAAGAAGTTATCTTAATGTTGCATGTGTTACAAATCAAAGCAGAAATCAAAAACCTAAACAAGTAACCATCAAAGATCAAACATAAGAGACTATTGACACTCACCGTCGATCCATCGATGTTTGTAGCCGCTGTCGTCTCTCACTATCATAGCCACAAGAACTACAACTAGATGATGATTTTGATTTAGAATAGGGCTTTGAATCGAAGGCTACTACATTATTACAATGTTTTATATCCATTTTTTGGATAAGAGAATGAAAAAATCAACGAATAAATGAATCAAAATTAATGTGGAAGGAAAAACAAATTGAAATGAATATAGAAGAAGGAAAAAAATGAAGAGTTTGATATGGCAAATTGGAATAGCCAAAGAGATTTCAAATTTTCGAGAACCTTCTAGTCTAGAGAATGAATGAATGAGAGAAGATTAAGAAAGAATTGTTTCACCTAGACTGGAAGAAGAGCGACTCAGCAATACAAACGATGCAATGAACACAAAAAACCCTAGAAAATTTGTTCTCAAGGTATGTGATTCAGTCGGATTGGGTGCTTTGGTTGGGTATGGATCAAAACCCGGCATCAGATCCAACAAAATAAATTTGTCCTTATTTTCAACTGATCTGACCACTTATGAACATCACATCCAAAGTTGGCGGGTACAGGTCTGGTGGGTTAGGTATGGCGGATCCAGGAACACCCCTACTCACGGTGTTCATCAACCAAATCTCGATGTTTCAATAATATGTGATTGCGTTGTTCTTCGCAAAAAAATCTCAATACTCCGGCCATATTCGTCAAGAACTCTTATTGTTTCGGTAACCTATCAATATGAAATTTGAAAATGTATGTTATGTGTGGGAATCTTTGGTCAATTATTTTTAGCTCAATGGAAAATGAAACTATTAATATGATCTGTAAATATGTTATATGATTTTAGGTTGTCATTCAAATGTGGCACATATAATTTTGAATTTGAAATCAGAACTATTCGATAATAGAATTTCGTAGATTAAGGACCATTTTGTTCAATTTAAAAATTGTGGGACAATTCAGGAGATTTAGGTGGCGTTTGGTTAGGCCCCGTTTGGTTAGTGTTCCAAACTCAACCCAACTCAAAAATTTTGGTTTTGATTTTTTGGGACGCGTTTGACAAACACAAAACTCAACCCAACCCAACCCAAAAAATAGGAATTGATTCTCAAAATTCTAAAGAAACCAAAAACAAAAAAAAAAATTGTTTCTTTTTGTGCCCAAAAAACTCAACCCAAAGTTCTCAACTTTCGACTTCATCTGCCGGCCGACCACCACCACCCGCCGCAGGCCATTGTCCGGCGACCGGCTGCCGTCTCCGGCCACCTCCGTCGGCGCCGGTCGTCCGGCCACCACCAAACAAAAATAAAAATTCAAACAAAAATAAAAATTAGTTTTAGGATAAAATCGTTACCAAACACATTCTGTTCTTAGCACAAAACAAAAATTGTCGTTACCAAACGTAATTCTGTTCCCAAAATTCTCAACCCAACCCAATTCAACTCAACCCAACCCATTTCAGTTGGGTTCAGAAAAGTGAGAACACTAACCAAATGCCACCTTAGTGTTCCCACTTTTCTCAACTCAATTGGGATGGGATGGGATGGGTTGGGTTGGGTTGGGTTAAGTTGAGAATTTTGTTTCCTTTTAAGAATAAAATTTCGTTTGGTAACGACAATTTTTGTTTTGTACTGAGAACAAAATCGTGTTTGGTAACGATTTTATCCTAATTTTTTTTTTTTTGTTTTGGCGGCAATGGCGGCCGGCGGCGGGTGGTGGTGATCGGCCGGCAGATGAAGACGGAAGATGAGAACTTTGGGTTGAATTTTTTGGGCACAAAAAAAAATAATTTTTTTTTTTGTTTCTGATTTTTTTAGGATTTTGAGAATCAATTCTTATTTTTTGGATTGGGTTGGGTTGAGTTTTGTATTTGGCAAACGCGTTCCCAAAAATCAAACCCAAAATTTTTGGGTTGGGTTGGATTGGAATGGAATGGAAACACTAAGGCCCCGTTTGGTTAGTGTTCCCAACCCAACCCAACCCAAAAATTCAGGGATTGATTGTTGGGAACGCGTTTGGCAACGCACAAAACCTAACCCAACCCAACCCAAAAAATAGGAATTGATTCTCAAAATCTTAAAGAAACCAGAAACAAAAAAAAAGTTATTTCTTTTTGTGCCCAAAAAACTCAACCCAAAGTTCTCAACTTCCAACGTCATCTACCGGCCGACCACCACCACCCGCCGCCGTCGGCCGGCGACCGACCGCCGTCTCCGGCAACCTCTGGTGGCCTTCCACTGCCGGCGGTTACCTCCGGCGCCCATCGCCGGCCGCCGCCTCCGCCGTCCGGCGACCTTCCACTGCCGCCGGCTACCTCCGGCGACCGTCGCCGCCGCCGTCTGGCCACCACCAAACAAAAAAAAAATTAAAAAAAAAAAAAAATTAGTTTTAGGATAAAATCGTTACCAAACACATTCTGTTCTCAGCACAAAATAAAAATTGTCGTTACCAAATGTAATTCTATTCCCAAAATTCTCAACCCAACCCAATTTAACTCAACCCAACCTATTCCAGTTGGGTTCAAAAAAATGCTAACCAAACGCCACCTAACCAAACGGCCCTTATTAAACTCTTACATCCGGTCATTTTTCCCTTGATTAATGAGCCACGAAACTTTCCCATTTCAAAATCAAGCTAAGGCACGAATCTGATTCTATATGTCATCGTAATCATGTTCGCGTAGTCGTCCAACTTAGAAAATACTCTCTCATCTCTAGACTGCTCGAGGAGGTTTACCTGTACTGATCTACAATGGCGGACAAGCCGAGCAGAGGATTGGTGATTTACGGTGACGGGTTGGCCCGATTCATCGCCCCATCTCACAGCCATATCCATTCCTTCGCCTCACGCGCCTGCTGTGGCTTCTTGGCCCTCCCTCATTCCCCTCCTTCAGGTTTTGCTATTTTCTCTCTCTTTTCCACTCTCCAATCTGTCTCTTCCTCTGTGTTTATGCTGCTTATGCATAGTCGTGTTTCACACACTAAGATACACACACTCCATCACAAAATATATAAATGAAAGTATTATCCTCAGTGCAATCTTCCATGGGGTTTGGTTCCATAGAATTGAAACTGGGCAGAACATTGCTTAAAATCTATTTCCAGTTCTAATGATTCCAATTACGCGCTTCGTTTCTAATTCTACTTCTAGGGCATTCAAATGGCCATTTGGATGAGAGATTTAGGGCTTGTTTGATAAGATTTAATTTTTAAGTGTTGAAAATTATGTGCTGAAATTTTAATTGCTGAAAATTTAAGAAGTTGTTTAATAAAATTGTGCTGAAAATTTAAGTGCTGAATTTTTTTTATTTGTTTGATAAGTACAAAATTTGTATACTGAAAATTGTTTAATTTACATAACTACTTCTAAATCAAGATAATGTGAAAAAAAAAAAAAAAAAAAAAATTGAGAACAAAACAATAAAATTAGGGTGCCATTTTTTTTTTAAAAAAAAAATTATATTAAAATTAAAAGTAGAAATTAACTCAAAAATATGTAAATATTATGTATTTTTTTATGTAATTTGATTGTTTAAATTAAATTATAACAATAATTTAAATATAAAATAAAATTAAAACCATAAAATAATTCAAAATTAATTCAATTCTCATTAATCCTAACTCTAATTAAACCCTCATAGGGAATCAAGGGTAAAATAGTTAAAACATTTTTTTTTTTTTAATTGGGAATAATGAAGTACATTAAACAAAATGAAATAAGTGAAAGGACTTTGACTTAATTTTTTACTCACATTTTGACTTAATTTTTAAGTTAACTTAATTAATTAAGTGATACTAATTACATTTATCAAACAAACTTAATTAATTAAGTGTTTAATATAATCAGTTTTAAGCAATTAATTTTTTTATCAAACATGCCCTTAACTTCTTACATTACCAATGCTTAATGTATTGTTGGATATGTCTCATCTTCACTCATTAAGTTCGCGGTCATAAGATACAGACAACCTAAGTCTAACAAACATAATTGCTAAACCATGAAATGGAATCTCTAACTGGCTGCATGAAATGCTTTCATTTACTCGATGATCTCAATGGTTAGAGCCATAATTGTATGACTTGATACCAATTGATATTACCCAAATAATTTATGACTGAAAAAATGGTTACTTTTGAGTGTAATTGACCTTCGAATTGTCACTTTGTGGATGAATTACCCCCACAGTAACTCAAGCTGAGAAGCAATAGAAAATTAATCTTATTCATTCATCAATTAAAAGGTTAAGTGACTAATATCAATCAATTACATGCAACATAGCTATCTTTGTCCATAAATTCTACCAATCAAAACCATTATCTAAAAGGGAAAAATTTCTTCATGCCCCTATTTTTGAGTTGGCGGCTTGGCGCATTGTCGAGCTCCTCAAAGTCGACTCAATTTGCTATGAAAACCTAGGATTTTTTTTGGTTTCACAACCCCATATGCGATATAATCGCTTTATGAAATTACCAATTCTGTCCTTTAGGCATGAATTGTTAGTTTAATATATAGGGATAATCCACAATCAATCTTAAATAGAGGAGCTAATCTGCTATTTGTCCTATTTAGAACATAAGTTTGGAATTAGACCCTTAAACTGGTTTTTGGTTCCGTATTAGTCTTGCACATGCTCACGCATGATACGTGGAGCGTAAAGAGAGGTTGGTGAGTGAATCCGTATTAGAGTGAATATAAGTTACATATAACTAAAATTAGTTACAACTTACAAGTTAATAATTACAAATTACATATTATATGTACTTGTGTGATATTAGCAGCATGTATTTGCGTAATATTAATTACACGTAATTATATTACATATACTTGTGTAATATTTGTTACATCTAACAATATTTTACGCACAAATTAGATACATGTAACCGATGTTTACTGAACTTATACTTGAGTAATTTTTGTTACATCTAACAAATACTATACGCACAAGTTAGATATATGTAACAGATATTTCTATTCAGTACAGTTGTGGGGGTGTAGACACATGTATTGGACTTTCCAACTTTTTTTAATGCGCGTGGACTAAAACACAAGTTGCAATTGGGTAGGAGACTTTTATAACATTAAAGGTAAAATAAGGGACCTTCCACCAAAACACCCTAATATATGTGTACATGTAACATTTAGATATGTAGTCAATGATAATCAAACCATTTGTATCATTATTAGTATTTTTTCTGATTTATTTCAATATTAGAAACTTGTGGCATGGAAAATTTCATCGGACATGAACATCCAAAGCAAGCGCAATTTTGTCCATCTGCATCCACATTTCATTAAGATAAGCTTTGAATGAAAATCTTTTTGTGGAAGATGACCAACTAATTTACATAGCACCAAAAAGTCAGCTAATAAAATTGACTAGGCACTTCTGTACAAGCACATGTACGTAACAAAGCCATATAACTATGTGCGGTGTTGGGGGTTTCTAATGTTTGTTTTGGTCAATCCTTATTCCTTATTTGTTTTTCGGGAAACTGATGGGAAAGAAAGTAATAGATAGTGTACCCATTTGATGTTGCTCGGGATTCTCAAACTCGTTAGAGATTTCTTGTTTCGAGAACTTGACTTGAAAATGGCATTATTTATAAATTTTAGTTGTAGCGGTGCTTCTTGATGAACTGTAATTGAGCATCTATGATAATCCAATCTTTATGTTGCAAGTTCAAAATCTTTTTGTGGAAGATGACCAACTAATTTACATAGCACCAAAAAGTTAGCTAATAAAATTGACTAGGCACTTCTGTACAAGCACGTGTACATAACAAAGCCATATAACTTTGTGCGGTGTTGGGGGTTTCTAATGTTTGTTTTGGTCAATCCTTATTCCTTATTTGTTTTTCGGGAAACTGATGGGAAAGAAAGTAATAGATAGTGTACCCATTTGATGTTGCTCGGGATTCTCAAACTCGTTAGAGATTTCTTGTTTCGAGAACTTGACTTGAAAATGGCATTATTTATAAATTTTAGTTGTCGCGGTGCTTCTTGATGAACTGTAATTGAGCATCTATGATAATCCAATCTTTATGTTGCAAGTTCAAAAACATTATTTAACTACCGAGTGATATTAATGTCAACGAATAGATAAAAAGCGAAAAATAAATAAAAAAATCCGATGTAACTTTTGTCTCTTAACAACTGCAATCATTCATGTCAGTGATATTAATGCCGCTCCATTAGACAACGTTTAGAATCATGCATCTCTTACTGTCTGCTAGGTAATGAGATTGCTAATATTTCTAGGCAGATGTTTGTTCTTTGTCTTATACCTCCATTTTTTGCAAATGTAATTTATTGAAACATTCATATAACTTGATCAAACCATATATATCAGAAAATGATGCATGATTTTATGTAAGATAAGAACCTGCCACCCTTTTTGCCAGTTTATTGTTTGAATACTAGTTGATGTTTATGCATTTTCATTTGTTACTTTTGAGTTTTACTTGAAAATTAGATTGCAGAAAGCGAGGATGCAAGAATTGTCCGAGAGTTTGCTCAGCTACTGGATGCAAGTGAAGCTTATATCAGTATGGTGAGACTCAAACATCCTATGATAAATTTCACGATGAAATGTAATTCGATGAAATTTAATTTTTTTTTTCTTCAGAGTGGACAAGATACCGTTGAAGTCAAATCTAGGATGCCAATGATATCAGAAAGGTATTATCACATTGTATATTTCTGCAGTAATATTTAGTGCAGACCCTAAAAATAAAATTAAAAAAAAATAAAATCAAGAAAAGTTAAAAAGTAAAACTTTTACCCACAAATTTTCAAGAAAAAATCATTTGACGCTCCAAAAGTTCATATAAGCCCCTCTAATTGGCATAAATTTATCGTAAACCACCAAAATAATATCTTTTAGGTCTCCATCTATTAAATTTCCAAATCTGCCGACATTATATCAAAAGAATTCCCCCCCCCCCCCCTTTTTTTTTTTTTTAAATTTCAGGTTTATGGGAATGCGAGCTGCTTTAGTTAGCAATAACCCAAGTTTGGCATCATTTGGAAGCAAGCTTGGTTTGACTGTATTGCAATTGAATGAGTTTGTGGAGAGCAGTCATCCTTCTGCTGAATCAGGAATTGATGTTGTAGCCATTGAATTGCTGAAATTGCTTGGATTTCACGAAGGGAAGGTTTTAGATACTTGCCAGTTTGATCTAATTTTCATCCACATTGTAGCTGGGGAGAAGATAAGCTGTTTGAAAGACACAGAATTTCTTAATGATTTGGTCGGTAGGTTAATCAACATAGAGGAGCCTCGATCGGAAATCGGGTCCCGCCTGCTCATGTCTGTAATAATGGGCTATGGAGCTGTCTCAAATGATGATGATTCTGGCTTATTATCTGTGTTAATCCATGAAGATGAAAATAATCCCCATTTTTCATTGTTATTTCCGCATCAAAGTTACACAATGAAAGGAGCAAATCAGAGGAAGAATGTCAGGTATGTGGAAACTCAGTTAGATTTTTCTACTTGTTCAATTATATTGTAGACCAGAGTTAATTTTTCTACATGGCAGACATCATTGTCCAATGCTATTAGCCCAATGGCAGACTGCTGTAACCCGCAAAGATATGGTGGAGACATTTTTCTTTGAAGATTTTAAAGAGGTACGGTTTCACATAAATTATATTGTTGAACATTGAGGTCTTCTAAATGATTTTGCTTTATTTTTGCCTCTATGTTTTATTGGTTTTTTTTTTTTTACCCTTGTAAGTATTATTTGGCTTGATAGAATATGAATCAGGACAAAAGTTGGGAGCCCTAGGTGAAATTAAAAAACGGGGACTTTTAAATATTTTTTTAATACTTGCAAATTTTTGTTGGTGAAAAGTGATGAAAAAAATGAATTGTCATATATCTTTTTTTTTTTTTTTGAAAAAACGCGATTTTTCTCTCGAAATTTCGAAGTGGATCATTAAGAATAAGAATATGCAGAAATAGTCGATGTAGTGGTTGAACATGGCTAGTTTTGTCCCCACCAGGTGGTTGCTATCAGAGCTAGAACCCACAATTTCATGATGATTGAACTTGGATTTTTAAGTTTTTTATTTGACAATATTAATAAAAATATTTTTGTAATTAAAAGAAAGGTTAATAGCACTTTACCCCTCTGTAGTTTAGTCAATTTGCACTTTATTTTCCTATGGTTTAAAAATCGTCGATACCCCCTGTACGTGACATCTATGTGATACTTCTATCTGGTTTGAAAATCTAATCACAGGGGAGGTAAGTGGTGATTTTCAAGCCACAGGGGAGTAAGTGCAAATCGGTCAAACTACAGGGGGTAAAGTTTAATTAACCCTTAAAAGAATTGTTAACAATATGGAGGTGAAGTTGAATGGCGCTCCAAAAATAGGGGGCCTAGGCTGGGTTGGACCTAATTGGAATTAGAAGTAAAGTTATATGAGAGGTGCATTGTCTTTTGGAGTTCAATTAGAAGGATAAAATTGTCTTAGCGAACTATATTGTCCAAGCAGTCCATACGCTATAATAACTTTGTGAGAAGTACAGTAATTAAGTCCAAAGTCATTGCGGTGCATGAAAATTATTGCAATGATTTTCATGTAGTGTTGATTTTCATCTAGTGCGGTGCCTTTGGATTTCCGACAGAATTATTAGACTTCTCATAAAGTTATTGCTGTGTGAGCAGGTTGGGTAAATAGTGGGGCCATGGAAAATTACCCTTTTCGTTATTTCATAGTGTTGCCATAATTTGTATGTGCCTATTCTTTTATCATTAGGCCATGATCATGGATATATAACCAGTTGAATTGAAGCGCTAATTCGTGTAAACAATGCAACTCTTGAACACATTTGAATGTTCTTAATTTTATTTGAACTGCTAGTTACGAAAAATGGAATCTTTTTTCAGAGTTTGCTTTCACCGAAACCATCAAAATCAGTCTGCATGGTGGAATTTCAGTTTGAAATTGTTATTCACGCCTTCCTTCTCCTTGCAGCGTTGTGGAAACCTTACAATACCTGCTGACAGGGTTCTACATGAAGTAGCATTTAAGCTTTGGAAGGCCCCCAAATATGGAGCATGATAATTCTATCTCAATCTTCATGCTCTTCTGCTCTTTTTTTCTTTTTATTTCTCCTCTTGCCGTAGATAAATTTTCTAATAATTTGACTTGTTTGTGTTCCTGCTCTATGTTAGATCCCTGGAAGTTTGATCATTATTTCATATTTTGGTCCCCAAGGTTACAATTTGATCACATAATACCCTAAAAAATTTGAGTCACCCTACTTCAATCCAAATCCTTAACCCCTGTCACAATTTTGAATTGCAAATAGTCTACACTAGACTAATTTTGAAAAAGATTAATGGACATTTCCAACTCCTTCCCTTCTTACACCACCCGTTCAAATTTTCTGCAAACTCCCCTCCCACGCACACTAGCATATTTTTGTGTGTGCTTGGCTGGAAAGAGAGTAGAGAAAAAATAGAGTGAAAATATCCATGAAGTCCTTTAAAAATAGTTTGCGCTAGACATGATTGCCACTCGAAATTATAATGGGGACCATTATTTAGTTGAAATGGGATAATTAGGAAATTTTAAGATTGTGTTTGAATTTATAAATGATGAGATTTTAAAATTCTGGTTTTTGAAATTTTATTATTTACAAATTCCTTGTTGAGATAATTTTTTTAAATGAAAATTTTGATTGTGTAATTGGATAATTTGTTTGTTTAGATAGGCAAATATTTGTACGTAAAATTTTAAAATCTATTAAATTTTAATAATAAAAAATATGAAAATATATCTCATAATATTTTTTTTTATTAACTTGATAATATAATTTCTATACTTAATTTAATAATATAATTTTAATTATAAATTACTATTTTAATAATATGATTTTTATAAATTCATATAATTACCAAAAAAAAAAGGGAATTGAAGTGAAATGGTTATTATTTTATAAATGAATGAGTTTTATAAGGGATAATCAGTCGCAAAAATATTTCGCTTAAGATATAAGTTTTGATTTAATTCCTTAAATTGAATTTCATTTGAATTTTAGTCTCGTATGGTAGGAATTGTAGGGAGAACTTGGTTAATAAATTCATATTATAATGAATATTAGTTACAATTTAATAATTGTTATATTTTTAGATATATGTTTGTATTTTTTGTTACATGTACTAATTTAATATTATCCGTGTAATATTTGTACACACAAAAATTAGTTTAATATTAGTTTATATATATTTTGTGTGATTGTTATTATTTTACACACAAATTAATTACATGTTACAAAATACAGTAATATTTGTTACATTTAACAAAAATTTACACACAAAGTTGTTACATGTAATCGCGCATATGCAGGCACGTGTAGTAGGCCTTTCTTAAATAGGCTGGATTAAAACACACGTTGCTTCCGTCTTTGGAACTTTTTTTAAAATTAAGAGTGAAATAAAGGATCTTCCACCAAATGTCCCATTTTATAATTCTCTCCTAATAGTACTCAAATAAAAAATTTGTTAAAACAAAATTTGTAAAATCCTTTAAACAAACGAAATCCCTTCCCCCAACTCTCTTACCCAAACACAACTTAAGGTGTAATCTATTCAAATTAAAACCACAAAGACCAAAGTGAAATAATAATCAAACAGCAGAGGTGCAACGTGTCAAAAACCCAATTCAAAATTTTAGGGAACAGCGCGCACACGATCATCAATTGTGCAAAATATAACTCAACCTTTCATACAATATTTTGGAAATCACAACACAACTATTTTCATATTGCAACCCAAATTATGGTGTTTATTCCCAGTTTACCCCTCCCAACAAATGTTATGAATCAATAGTACAAGAATCAGCATTCCATCAGATTCTTAACACAGTAAGTGCCCAACAAAAACCAGTCGAGTAGAAGCATAGAAAACGATATAAGTCCAATCAAAAAGGTCCAACCAACCATGAAAATACCCAAGCAAATCACCAGTGCAAAGGGTAGAAATGACCTTACAATTGAATAACTATCAACCCATTGCCCCTTGAAGAGCACAAGAGCTGCTACATTAATCATGTTCCAACTCATGGATCCACCGTAATACATCCGGTTCAGACAATTGGCGACGAATGAGTGGCAGTTGCAGGTGAAGAGGTTGTAGGATTTGTGCTCGAAATGACTTGTGCTCGAAGCAAGAGCATCGTCCCAAGTGATTGCGCTTCCAAACTCTGCATGCCGGTAGCGATCCTTACACGTGTGGGCGGCAATGTTTGGAGGAAAGCAACACTGTTTGGCACATCAAATTCCCCCCCAAAACCAGAAACAAAAAAATTAAATCCGAAGTCTTATGAAGAGTTCTAGCTCAATTATTCATTCATGGATTTTTCGCAAAATTAAAAATGTTATGAATGATTTTTTATTGAAAAGGGACTTTGCTCAGAACGTGGTCTTCTAATGAAGCATTTCGTCATTTCATCACTTTACTAAATCTAAGACGATTTTTCCTAATGATGGATCTTATTGGTTTATTCTTGAAAAATTCTCCATATTAGTGAAAAATCTCCGGCTTCCACGTATTATTTGCCCAATCAAATGACCGACACATGAACAACTTGTTTGTGAGCTATCTGTGAGGCTATCATGACTGATCTGAAAAAGATATGTGCAAATTTTAGGATACATAGAATATTTGGACACATTAAAGGGCGATAATTAGAAATGGGAATGGGTCTGTTTTGGCCCGTTTATACTAAAATAATTAAGTTTACACCAAACCCAAAACTAAATCATAAACCGAGAATTTTTCATTTAATTTTATATAAAACCAAAATCAAACCCATTAAATTATATATATATTAATTTTCTCTATTGTAATTACTATTTACCAACAAAACAAGTAAGACTTATACCAAAGACCTCTCATGTCTTTTAGCCTTATACCAGAAACTTCCTCTCATTTGAGTAGGGATGGTCATGGGCTTGGAGGCCCGCCCGGCCCACCAAGCCCGCCCACTATTTTTTAGGGCTTGGGTATGTGTTTTGAGCCCGTGGGCCGGGTTTGGACTATAAAAGTTAGGCCTGAGTAAAATTAGGGCCGGGCTTGGGTAAGGCCAATATTTTATAGGGCCGGCCCGGCCCGACCCGAAGATTTAAAGTAATATATATATATATATATATATATATATATATGAAATTAAATATAGACAAATTTAATTTGTGATTGTGTTGGATTTGGTTTGAATGTTGTATTTTTCTCTTTGCAGATTTTTTTTCGGTTGGAATATGAATGTGACCTTTTTTTGTTGTAGAAATACATGGTAATGAATATGTTTGTGTAGATGAATCTTGTAGCAAATGTATCAACTGCAGTTTTTTTTTTTTTTTTTTTGGTTTGAATGTGATTGTGTTTGATTTGGTTTGAAAAAAAAAAAAAAAATTATAGGACCGGGCTGGCTCGAGGGTTGGGCTAGGGCCCTAATTATTTTGATAGGGCTGGGCTTGGGAATAAAAACAAGGCCCGAACTTAGGGCCGGGCCGGGGCTAAGTCCGGGCACTTTTTTGTAATATCCTACCTAAAGCCCGGCCCGAACCCGGCCCGGCCCATGACCAACCCTACATTTGAGAAATACCAAATACCCTCCTTATAATTTTACAATTTAAAACACTAACCTCCCTTAACATGCTGACATAACATTATTATTGACAATATTACCTTCAGGATAGTTTGACTTCAATTAAATTACATAAATACCCTTTCTTAATTTAAGTTAAGAGACAAATATACCCATCTCATTCCTTTTCCTCATGTTTTCTGCATTTTTCCTCGCAAGTACCATTACACATCATCTCCAGCTTCTGCTGTATCATCGTCGTCATGGAAAAGTTGAGTATGGCGGCGGAAGCAGCCGGAAGAGAGCAGGAAGACCGCATCTACTGTTGGAGAGGTGGATTATGTTGCACCTAGTGCGCCGGGAAAGAAGAAAACCACCGAATGAAATCAACTTCGTCTTCGTTTGTGGCCTCTCCGGCAACCATCGAATGAAATTGGTGCTGCAGACCCACGTCTCCTTGGAAACCTCCATGGAAAGAGCTCTCTCTGCTGTCGTCTTCATTGCCGAAATCAATTCATCATCGCCAATCTCACATTTTCATTAGCTTAAGATGATGCATAATCAACACCCATATCATCTTCTCAGCCAAACAGAGGTCAAACACAATAGTAAAAATATTGTTTCAGGTGAAAACCATACCAGAATACCACTATAACCAACAACCAAACCGGAATACCATTATACCCCTAAGAAGTCTCAGGTGAAATTCAACATTTTAAATTAAAAAATCAACCACAAACAAAATAATGGCATACAAATACAGATATATATGTATATTCCCAAAGTGGAAAAGTGGATCTGATACTCACAAAGCAATCGTCGTCAATGGTGAAGATGTGCTTCTTCTTCGAAACCATGTAATCGAAGCAGCGACAAGCGGAATCCTTGAATGAAACGCAGGACCCTAGGGCCAAGAATCTAATTGATGTCATTGCGATTATAGAGTTCGTAATCGAAGCCTTCGCGGACGTTGATGGTCTTGGACGGGTCACCGTCCTGGATGATGATCAGATGGTAGGGCTGAAAGTACGGCCTCCACATCTTGAGGAAACCGAGGTTTCGGATTGTCGGTCTCGAAAAAAAAAAGGGTTTTTGGATTTCAGAAAAATAACTACCGATTAATTAGAGATTTGAAGATGAAATTCTTCGAGAGCTTCACCCTTCGACGATCGAACGGCTTCTCTCCGACGAACGGCTTCTTCTTCAACTATCGAACGGCGATCTTCCTCCGACGACCCCCACGATGTTTCCACTCTTCGATTTCGACGAAGAAGACGAAGACGAAACCAAGCAACCTCCGACGAGCTTCAACGCCTCCGGAGATCTCTCTTTCTCTCACTCTCTCACGCGCAACGGACATACGACTGACGGTGGAACTTGGAAGAAAATGAAAAATGATGATGAACAGGGAACTACTTTTTCTAGAAAAATCAAACGTGAATGCAAAGGGTAAATCGGTAATTTTATTTAGAAACTTTTTATTGTATAAAATTTGACAAAAGCAAAGGGTATAAGCGTCTTTTTTCATAAAAAAATGAAGTTAAATGGTATTTGTCAAATGAAAAGAGAAATTTCTGTTATAAGGCTAAAAGACAAGGGAGGTCTTTGGTATAAACCCAAACAAGTACGTAAAAGTGTAAACAAAAATATAAAATATAAATTCCAAGCAAAATCAAAATTAAACCACCAAATCATTATTTTTAAAATAAACATCCCATAATTAAAGTATAAAACATAAAATTCAAATGTTAAAAAACAAGCAACCAAACTGATAACACACGCATGCATATATACTATAGGTAAAACAGTTAGCGGTTCGGTTACATGGTAATATATATATGTATAAATATATATATATAAAGTAATGGTACCGCGATTCGATCATGTGTTTCGGTTTTACCGTTACTATCCCAACCGAAACCGAAACCAAAAGTATTTGACTGGTTTCAAAACCCGAACCATTCAATTTGGTTTGGTTCGGTTAGCCTATGGTTTGGGTTCAATTGCCATCCCTAGAAACAATAGAATTGAATTTTGATATAATAGAATCGAAATTTGAATATACATCTATTCACAATTCAATTTTATTAATCATAATACAATTCCATTATCTCTAACCAAACATGTAATAAAGGTATAAACTATACTTTTCAAAAAGTTTGCGGGCATAGCTCCCTGGCCTCCTGACTAAAGGTGTAAACTACAATTTTCAACACAAAATATACATTTTCTGGATTTGAAAGGAGTCATGGAGGTATACCTGCCTTCTGTCAAGTTGAAGGTATCTGGCTACAGGACCAAATGCAAAATCATCGACATTGATAAAATTGGCTCCGGAGAAATCTAAAATCTCACCGTCCACCCTGCATATGCCAACGTGCCCAATGAAAGGCGCCAGCCATGAGGCCACAGAAAGGGGAGTCCAAACTAAACAACATGGGAACTTTGCTTTCTTTTGATCGATATCTTCAAGCGGCCACAGATCATCCTCAATGCTTAGAAAATTGCTTCTCTCTTCAACACAGTGTGAAGCTTTTAGCTCAATCAAACACTCTTCCGGATAACATACGTCTCTTTCCCTTTCCATGTCAAACACCCTCAGACATATGGGTTCGCTTTCACAAATCCAACCTTAAGGTTGTCCAAATGTCACGGTTTCACTGCAAGAAACAAACCTTAGTGTCGGCCACTTTAATAAAGCTAAGTACCACAAGGAGAAACACTTTGAAACTTATATATCATTCGACTCCGAAAAGAGTGATGACAACGTAGCATGACGAGCCAAAATTTAGCCCACAATTACTATCAAATATCAATGTGGAAGAACTAAAATGGGCATTGCACCAAAATGACAAAGTGGCACTATGTACTTGTATGCGCTAGCACTTAAACATTGCACTAGGTAATGGCCCCTTAAATGGATTTTCGGAGGGAAGGATGCCTGATAGATGTTTTTATTATTTATAAGGGTACTTGTGGCATTGTGTACTTTAGGGTTTGATTTTGAAAGTAATTAGTGTAGAGTGGAGATTCATGCTCCGCTATTTCATCTAATTCTTGTCCTCCCTTTTCTCCTCTCTTCTTTTATCCCTAATCAATGCAACTTAAATTATCTTTAACTTGGTACCAGAAGGAATCAATTCAGGGCCAAAAACTTTAAAAATCGAGCAGAGTACCAGCCATTTGCTGATGTTAGCAAACCATGGAACATTGTGCTCGATTTTTTCCCCTTCAAATTACTTGCTATTTTTCCAGATATTTTGGAGATCAAGTGATGAGTGTTTCTAAAATTTTGAGGTATTTTCCAAAAATCGGACTCACTGATGGCACATGAATTTTCAGTAATTTCCTGTGATTTTTATTTTTTATTTTTTTGTCTATTTTCCAGCAATTTAAGGTTCAAGTTTCAACACTACTTTATCATTTTCCTACCGTTTTTGGGGAAACAGAAATAAAAACAGGCTGCTAGAAGTTAATTTTTGGGGACCATTTTCTAATTATTCAGCGCAGAAAAATTGTTTGGCATTGTTTGAATGTTGCTACTTAATCGTTACCATTGTTTGCCATCGATAATGTCTGATATTAGTTCTTCTACGGGCATCGAGGGCAGTAATGCCTCTCTCCAAGTTAGTCTTGTTGGAATATTTAATATTTTAATTAATGCATTGTTTATTATTTAGTATTTAGGTCATTTCCTATTTGGATCATATTGACCAATTTTGTAGCTTCCCTTTTTCTTTTATTGGCCCATTTGTTGAAGAGATATTCTTCCTAATTTAGCCCACCGTTATTGCTATGTAATACGGAGTGTTGGGCCTTATTGAATAGAATATATTACATAATGACAATATATTCTCTTCATCTTCAAAATTTTTTTAGTCCAATTAAGTTGGATATAAGTATCTATCGAGCGTGGGCACGGGCATGTCGGTTCAAGTAAGTCCCTTGTATGAGTATTTGACTGGGGAGACTCCAATGCCAAAGCAGGCGAATACTGCTTGTTCTCATTGGATTTTTGAAAATGCACTCATCATGCATTGACTACTCAATTTTAAGCAACAACAACAACAAAGTCCTATCCCACCTACATGAATCCTTTGGCGCCATACAGATCGCTTAAGCATCATCCCCTCAGTTAACTTCAAAGCAATCGGATCATTCTTAATTGCCTCATCTCAAATTTTCTTAAATCTACCTCTTCTTCCACTAGAATTAAATCACATTTTCGCACAATGCATCTTCAGGTCTTCAATGCACATGTCCAAACTATCATAATCAATTTCCTCTCATCTTATCTTCAATGGTTGTTAATCCTAACCTCCTCTAATACTCTCATTCCTAACATTATTCATTTTTGTCTTACCAGTTACTACTCCTCCATCTTTACATCCCCATTTCCGCAACACATTCTTTTGGAACATGCCTCATATTTATTGTCCAACATTTCGAACCATGGAGACTCATTGATTTTATTGTAGTTTGTAGAACTTTCCTTTCAATTCCAACGGAATTCCACTATCACAAATCACCCAACTGCACTTCTCCATTTTAATCATCTTGCTATGACTTTGTGTGTAATGACCTATTCAATTTCATCATAACCCTGAACTATAGAAATTACGTATCTAAAATTCTCCATACCCTCGATATCTCTAGACCTCTTGATCTCCAATTTTTACCATGTCATCATCTCTGCAAGGATTGTCAAAATTGCAAGGCATATATTTCTTCTTACTTCTATTGATCTTTAATCCCTTAGACTCTAAGATTTCCCTCCATTGTTCTAATATAATGCTAAAAACTCTTCTAATTTCATCAACTGCAATTATGTCATCCACAAACAATATACTTCATGATATGTTTTTGTGAGTTCACCTAGATAGAAACCTATATTAATTGGAAAGGCACAAGTATCACCGCTACGATTTGAACACTAGTAACTCTACCTTCATACATGTCATTAATCGGCTTAATATAATCATCGGATACTTGCTTCTTTTCTAGAACCCACCACAAAACTTATATGAGTACCCTAAGGTTTCTCCAAGTCTATAAAAACCATATCTAAATCTTTTTTCCTTTCCCTATATTTCTCAACAATTATATGAATTTAGTGATTGATCGGCTAGGCATAAATCAAAATTGATTCACTACTATGCTTGTCTCATGTCTTACTATATACTCTATCACTCTCTCCCTTACACAGTATGACTCATAAGCTTTATGCCTCAATATTTGTACAACTTTGTACATGTCTTTCCTATTTGTAAATAATCACTAAAAGATTCTCCTCCAATCGTCTAACACTCTTTTATTTTCCAATATATTATTGAATAGTTTATTCAACTAATATATCCCAAGATCTCCCAAATTCTTGCAAACCTCTATAGGGATCTCATCCAATCCTAGTGTTTTTATTACTTTAATGCTATTCTAACTTCTAAAATCCTAATTACACAATGAAACATATGAAACTTACTTGGAGGCAAACAAAAAAGTTGTAAACATGATTCCCAATACCGCTCTTATCGAAGTGGTCCATACCCATATATTTGCACTCGACTTTTAATTTGGAATGAGAAGCATGTTCAATTTGCGGGTCTGAAAAAAGGGTTAAGACTAGAATGAATACTTGGGACTAGGTTTATATCCAATCCATATCCCTTTCGCTCTCCCCGTTTATTTCCCTAATGAAATTAACCACCTAAAAAAAGGAGAAAACGAAGTCATGATTGTTTGCTCTTGTCATTAAAGTCGAGGCCAAACACCAAACAACCAAAGCAAGCTAACATGGATTGATTTCCAAAGGAGAGCAACAAAATCTTTAGGTTGTCAACTAGGAAACACCGACACTTCTAGTAGGTCAACGTATCCGACACTTCTACTTGGTCAAAGAATCCGACATGTCTAAATTTGTGTCCTGATATTTGAAACTAATTTATTTCTTGAACAATTCTTGGAGACATGAGGACAAGAGCGGGACACGCCGAGGGTTACTTTCAGTGATATATTAAGCATTATGAGGCTTGAATGTGCCGAAGATATACAAACATGGGACAAGTCCCAATAGCATATTCCTGAAAAAACAGTAGTCTCTCACCTCTTATATGAAATAGGAAACTATTGAATTATTGGGCATTTAAATGTCATCATTTGGTAGTAGTAGTAGTGCTCTCTTATTTATTATTTAAATGTGTATAACTTTATTTTGAGTAAACATTCATCAATTTAATTTATACGATTCTAGTATTATACATACCTAAAATATATAATTACCATTTGCCATATCCTACCCATATTTGTATCCTACTTTTTTGGGATTTGCTGTATCGCCAAATAATCATATCTGGCCATCTCCGTTTTCGTATCCATGTCAGTGCTTTTTAGGTGTAGGTTGTCCCATTGAAAGACAACAACTACCAATGAATCTTTTTCCCATTATAAGAATAAATTGCAAGAAGCCTAAGATCGACTAGACAAAAGATTATTTACCCCGAATCAATGAATGTTGTTATGTGCTTTGTAGAAACCCAATGAGCCTAACTCATTCTCAAAAGATGCTTTGTAAGATAAGAATTGCTCTAGATAGCACAAGCGATGTGACATTCAACATGCTTCAGTTCTTACAACAAACAATCAATGTCATCATCGCTGATTACAAACAATTATAATGACAAAATTATGGGACATTATGTGATTCGAGTAAGTTCTTAACCCTCACTTGCTTAATCCCAGAGGACACAAAATCTACACTAGAATAAACCCTATAGCTAATATTGCTGCGAAGAGAGTTCAATACTAAAACACAACCCACCAAAAATTAAAGAAAAACCCTTTCAGGCTGCACTTAAATAGGATCAGCTCCATGAATCTAGATCACATCGTATTGAACTTTAAAAATAATTATACATCACATCCATCCAAAATTTGATATACATCACATCCAAAATTTGATATACATCACATCCAAAATTTGATAATATGATTGGTGAATGGAGGATTTCTTTTAATAGCTTTACGCATTGTTCTCTAGATTAATATAAACATGCCTTGAATCAAAGAAACAAAAATAAATGAAACTTGAAGAGTAAAAAGCCAAAATCTAGATGCGAAATCTAAATTCATTTACTACTGACTGATCATAAATTTGGTACTAAATAATTGATCGATATAAACTCACCTATAGTGAAGCAAACGGATGAACAATCTGAAGAGTATGATTTCGCCGAAGCTTCTTTATACATGCCGTAATACACGAGAGAATCAAAATTCAAGCAACTAGTTAAATTCATCAGGAAAGTTAGAAGTAACATTTTCAAAAGAATAAGTAATAATTATTAAGTTTTTTCTTCTTTTTGACGATTAAATTGAAGAGACGGAAAGATGCATGAACCTCCGTACCTTCTTGCAGAGGTTCAGATCCTTTGTAACGTTGGTAAAATGTTCGTATTTTTTTTACTATTGTGCCCTTTCGTATAACGACCATGTTGCTTCTGAAGGAAATATCTAGTCCACCCACCAACCTAAATATAATTTTTCTAGAAAATTTGACTTCATCCTTTCAACCCAAATTTTAATTTTTGTAACCCTCAAGTTTGACCAAAATTTCAGTTTGATACCCCTGGTTTCAATTATAACACCTTCAAGTTTATTAGTAATCTCACTACAACCCAAGTTTTTATTCCTATTATAATTTGGACAAAAAATAATCAGATGTGGGTATTTTCAACTTTTGCCTTCCCCTCCCATTCTCCTTCCTTTCCAAATACCCATAAATCAAATATGACAGGAACATACATACATGTGTTTTTTTTTTAAGAAATTTATAAAGAACAAAAAAGAAAATGAAAATTCCCTTAAAATCCTCTTAAAAATAGTTAGATACACGGAAAGTAGCAGTTTACCATCCAAAACTGTGATGAAACTATTGATTTTGATTGGAGTGGGATCATTACGAAATTTCAAGGTGTCATGTATTCAAATTGAAACTAGAAGGACCAAAATGAAATAATAACCAAACTTCAATAGTGCAAAGTGTTAAAAACCAATTAATTTATGGGTTTTTTAATATGGGCCTCAATGCCTACTTACATATTAGAGTTATCCCCTAATAACAATATATAATTAATATAAACCCCATTATCAGCCATGAGTCTCACCAAGGGAGAAGAGGCGCATGAAGGGAGCTTGTTTTGGAAGGTCAATTTAGGGAGAAAACTTCAATAGAAATTGAGAAACTACCATTTGAAGCAACCTATAAATTATTTCACAACCATAATCTGGCGCGGTGAAGGGTTCTTCTCCTACCCAGAAGCATCCCGTCGCGGTTTACTATTGGTGCAAACATCCTCGCCATAGAAGTTGATTCTGTGAGCCAGAGCCAAAGCCATTGATTCAAGCATCGTCGACGTCCATTCCCAGCCGCCGTCGCCGTCCAATTCCAAGCCGTCTGTGTCCTTACCTGTAGATGTCGTCGTTGTCCGTTCCACTCGCCATCGCTGTCCTACACGCCGTCGCCGTCGATTTCCTTTCCATCTCCGGTAAGTTGTAGCATATTGTTCTTTTTTTGCTTTCTCTCTCCACATCTATTCTCTATTTTAGGGTTTATGGTTTGTTGCAGCATATTGTTCTTTTCCATCTGCAGTTAAAATCATCTATTGAGTTTAGGATTTAGTTACTACTGTGCAAAAATCGAGTATTGAAGTGTGGGTTTATTGCTTTTCAACAATTGAATACTTGTTTTGGATTCACAATTTGTTACTTTTCATTGTTGATGTGGGATTGTTCCTCACATCATTATAATGATGCAAAAATCGATATTTAGTTAATGCGTAGTAAAAATCGATGTTTGATTTATAGAGATTATTACTGTGTAGTAAAAATTAACAATTGAAGACTTGTTTTGGTTTGATCGGGCCATCCTTTTTCGACTGCTAATCGATCGCCCCTTGTATGTGTGCTATCATGTCATTAATTCCATACTTGATTGCTGCAATTTACTTTCTATAAACTACGTTTCTTAGGTAATTTGATGTGGTCAACTATCGGACAATTTTTGTTTATATGTGTTTAACCCCTGAAATGTGCTCAATTTTGGTTGTTGGTTGCATGATGCCAATGATGATTGGGATTTGCTTTCTCTCAATATTTTTAAAATCGATCCGGACCGGGCGGTTGAACCGTTGACCGGCCCTGATTCCGGTCCGGAAAATCCCTAAAACCGTTTTGCCCTAAAAATCGGTTAACCGGCCAGTCCGAACCGATTCGACCATCGAAACCGGTGAACTGGAATAGTTTGAACAGAACCGGCCGGGTTTTCGATGCTTTTTGGACGGCAGACCAGATTCAGAAGAAAGAGGTAGGAAGAGCGTCGACGATAGCAGACGACGCGAGAGTGGATAGTTGTAGGTGCGGTATTGCGGCTGAGATAGAGAATAGAGAGATAGGAAGAACTATTCTTGTTAGCTTCAAAACCACTCCTGCACCTGCAACTCTCTATCTCTCTAGGTTTAGAAGCTGAGAGTGAAACGGCTGAGACTTGCAGAAGATGAACAAAAGGGTGTGAGAATATGTTGAAATGAGAGGTAGGAATGGTAGCACGTGTCTTGGCAATAAAGAATTTAACAATTTATTAAAGAGTTTATAAAGTCACTATTATTTTGATAATATCTTTCACAATACTTACAGGGTATATTCTCTTTAGTAGTTGGATATATTCTCTTACTTGGGTATAATTGTTGTGAAATTTGAATTACACACATATATATAATAATATTTTTTATTTAAATATATATTAATGACGTAATTATGACGTCACGGTTCGACCGCAGTTCGCCTACCGATTGAACTAGTGACCCGTGACTCGGTAACTTTTTCGGTTCGATCTCCGGTCCGGTTTTAAAAACATTGCTTCCTCTGTCCTTTAATGGATTGCCTTTGGTATAAATATCACTACTGTCCTACCTGCAAGGATCTCAGTCAATGTTGCCGCCTATTCAGAGACTCTTCGACGGTGAGGAGAAAGATGTTGACGATGATGATGAGATGCTAATGAGGGCGCTTGAGATTCAAAGGAAAGTGACGGCGGAGATTTTGAAGGAATAAATGCGGAAGGGAAGGAACAATTACTCCAATAATTTGGTTTCGAGGTTGTCCGATTTCATTGATTACATAATGATTCAAGTTGCATCAATGAAACGATATCCTGAATTTTCCCATTCTTCATTCAATGTTCGTGCAAAGATCTTCATTGACGACTCTGATATTGTTCCACTCATCAAGTACAATCTCTATTTCCCTTGTTCAAGAATTAGGGTTTTGGTGCTTATTGCTTAGGTAGTGTTTTGTTGTATAAATGTAAGCCTAGAAATTGGAATTGAAAATGAACCAATATACATTTGCATGCATTTATTTCTAATTATTATGGGAATTATTGCTTCAATTTCTTCGTGCTTCAAATGTTTGAATTGCAGAATAATCTGATAGCTGAGCTTATGTATTTATTATTTCTAGTGTAGGTTGCTGATTTTGAGAAGTTTGATTGCGCCGTGATGGATTGTCCTCATTTTGTATAGCAGAGTTTTGCATTACCTGCGTAAAATGATAAATAACCCATTCCGCATTGAGCACATATGTTGTATTATATGTAAAATTCATTTTCCTCCTCTTCACTGGGAATGAATGCAATCGAATGATCTGTTTAACACTTCCATTTGTCCTTGCATGATGTTGTAAAATTTGTTGCTTGAAGATGTTATATGGAAAATTTCTCAGCGTTGATCAAGGTACTATTATATGTGTGTGTATATTGAACGTGTGATACAGAATTTTGGGATTACTGCTTGAATTTTCGCTCATCTTCTTTGTGTAGCAATGAAATGGAAAAATGCTAGCAAAAAATTCAGGTACTTGTTTGGCATCAACGTTAACCATCTTCTATGGCCACAACCACCGTTGTTACCGCTGCCACCACCACCTTGTATTTTGTAATTTTGCTACACTATATTTTTTAGTGAAAAGTTGTTGTACATTAATATTTGGTGAAAATATTGTTGTACAGTAAAATTATGTGAAAACGTTATTGTACAGTAATTTTTTTTGCAAAATCAATCTCATCAACGAAGCAAAATTCAAATTCAAATTTTCTACAAAATCAATTTTTCATTACGATTGTTGTTGTATAATAATCAATCGTAAATAATTATAGACTTAGCACAATAATAGAATGCAAAATATTAATAGTTACTGTACAGTAACTTTCATGAAGTGATTAATACTATATGTTCTATACGTAGTAGCAACATATTTTTTGTTATCAATAAAGCAAAATCAAAAACCCATTTTTAACCAAAATCAAAATCAATTTTATTAATATTGTTATCATTGTACAATAATTTATCCCTCTAATCAAATTATTATTGTACAGTAAATATTAAACATTGAACGTGATGATAGTTGCTATGCAGTAACATTTGTTCTATAATTAATCACTCTAATCCGATTATTGTTGTACAGTAAATATTAAACATTGAACGCGATGATAGTTGTTATACAGTAACATTTGTTCTATAGGTAGTAAATGCACATTTTTGCTATCAATGAAGCAAAATTGAAATTCAATTTTTTATAAAATCAATCCCACTAATACAATTTGTAGAAACGACATTTGATTGTTCTCCTCATAAAATTTTAATTTTATATTACAATTTACTTTATTTTGAAAAAAAAAAAATGGAAGAAATAATATTTAAAAAAAAAAAAATCCTTAAACCGACTTTGATATGGATGAAATAAGTAAACAAAGAAATTCTTAAACCCATTCGTCATCATCAAATTCAGATCTCTGTATTTGATACCAAACCCTTTCGCTAAACCCTATTTTTATTCGTCTCTCCGCGCTCGCTCTCTTCAACCACAGAGAGACAGACCCAACAACATTGATATGTGATTCCAACCAGTTTAAGGGAAATCGGACCTAATTTTTAGGGACCAAGGAACAACAACATCAGTAATTCTGTTCGGACTGAAATTGAATGAAAATGGACTGAAAATCATAAGAATTTCTTCCGATTAACAATGTCTACAAAACAGGGTAACGGCAACGGGGATCATGTGGGTAGAATCATAAAAGCACTAAAAAAATTTGGAGAGAGTAAGAAATACCTTATCGTCTGTTTATGCTCGGCTTCGCCACTGAAACAATGGAAGAACTTGTTCGCCACTGCAAAATTAGAAGATTCTTTTCACGCCGCAGTGGTTGAATCTGAGTTGGTAAATTTAGGTTACCCACTTTGTTTCTTCGCAATTTAGGGCATGAGAAAATATGAGTAGAAAGTAGAATCAACACAAATTCTTCCATATTTGCAACTTAGAATGAATGATTTCGGTTGCTATTACCTTCTTTAGCTTGGTATAGTTTCCAAAAATACATAAGAGCTGTGATTTTGTCAAGCCCCGTGTGAAGAGAGTGTCATATAATCTTGGAGTTTTCTCAAAAGATAAACAATTGCATGGGTTTTTTCTTGTTTGGCCTCGACTATTGGAGCTCATGTTAATATCTAATATAAAAATGGATGTTTAATTAAAAATTCCTTAATTTATTGATAATAAGTACCGGGGCAGAGATGCACTATTCATCTGATATGATATTTATGAAGGATAATAATAATAATAATAAACCCCTTCTAGTTAGGCCTGTTTTTATTTTATTATACTTTGGAAAACATTTTATCCAATAAATTTGGGCTCAAATGTTAAAATAAATAAATAAAGAATAAAAAAGAACACAGAGTAATGCTTCCATTATTTATCCATACAAGGTCCCTAATTTGAACTTTATATACTGAGAATAAACATCACTATAACTATACAACAATAGGATATATATAATATCTTATATATCTACAAATATACAGATAACACGTTCTTACGCATATACAAACCAGAGGCAGTTATTATATTACTAATTTGCCCTTGAGAGGAGTCATGGAACGCCGGGTTCACCACAAAAGGCTTCGGGTTCAAAAGACCTGGCAGACTCGTCGTTATAGACTCCAGGAACAGCTCTTCCCCCCGCTTCTTCAGGTATCATGTAAGTTTCATTTTTGCTGCCATCGGCATTCACAAAAACAAGTGCACAGACGAACAACGTCGTTGCCAGAACCACAAGCGTGTTCTTTAATCTTACAAGGATGGGCTTCACCTGTAGGAGTAGGAAACTGGACTTTAAGGCACTTGGAGGAATTAACACAAGAAATCCAAGTAGAGTAGTTTTTGGTACAAAATTGCATCTTCCTGGTTTTCATTAATAGGCCAAGAAAGAGTGGTGAAACTTTTTGGGTTAATTTTGCAGGCCATAATAATTTGTTGTCATGATATTAAAGCATAATTTTTATCCTTCCATTTATGTTCTTGCCGATTCCAAAATTGTTCTCAACACCTGTCAAAACAGTTTTCACGTTGCATGAACCAAACCAAACAAGTTTTAACAAGGAAAAATTACAGTTTTGGTCCCTAGAGTATGGTGTTAGTGTCTATATGGACTCTGAGATTTATCAAATTGCACATTAATCTCTCAAGTTCCACACTTGTTTCAATCCCACAAACTTGAAAACGTTATTAATAATTCTGAACGAAAAATAGGTTGCACGCAGCACTAACCTTCTAATGGAGATATTTTTGTCATTTTAGCACTCCACTAAATCTAAGACATTCTCTTTAACAACGATTCAATTTTATCTCTCTCACAAAGAATTGTTGTTAGGAAAATGTTCAAGAAAAACGTCTTGGGGTTAATTGGAGTGATTAAATGACAAAAACACCCCCATTAAAAGGCCGCGTATTGAGCACAATTCATTTTCCATCCAAAATCATTAATAATGTTTTTAATATTAATAATGTTTTTAATTTTGCTAGATTGAAATATATGTGGAACATAAGGAACCCAATGTACAATTTGACAAACCCTAAGGTCCACATAGACACCTACTCCATAGTTTAAGGACCAAAAATATAATTTTCCCTTTTTTACAATTTTAAGAAGGGTAAATAGCACTTTACCCCCTGTGGTATGGCCGATTTGCACTTACCCCTCTATAATTTTTGTTTTGGCACTTACGCTCTATGGTCTAGGACTAAAGTGCAACGGTTAAAATTAGGGATAATTGTGTCATTTCACTTTATAATTAAGGATAATTTCGTCATTTTATTCTAATTAATTCAAAGGGATCGATTTGCAAAATTTCCGAAAACTAAAGGGTCAAAATGTATTTTTCTAACCCATTTCTCTCCCAAGTTCCAAACCCCTCCCCTGTTCGTGATTTCTCCTCCCCACCCCCACCTCCTCTCTGCTCCGGCAATGGCAAACCATGCAACCATCATCAATCTTGTCGGCCACCGTCAAGGAATGTATTTTTTCTTATTCATTCTTCTTCCCCCAAGCAGTCCACCACCCTATGCCAGCCACCGTCAATCTTGCCAGCCAACCCCAACCAACCACGCAGCCCCACCACCACATTCGTCCTCCGACGGTGTTCCCCCTCACCTCACTCTCCCTCCCTCTCTCTAAAATCTCTGTCTACCCTTCTCTCTCTAGAATTTCATCATACATTCATTCAATCCATTACAATGGAGTCTCGGAAGATGAACCTTTTCATAGCCGTCGTCATGGCAGTGATCGCCGTATCGGCCGTCCTAGATGCCGCCACGGTGGAGGCCCTTGCGCCGAGCCCCACCTTTGACGCCGCCACGTTCTTACTGCGTTATTTTTTTTTCCATTTTTTTTGTGCGTATTGTTTTGATGAACAGAGTATAGATCTAGATCTAGAGCCTTGCGACAATCTCAATTCATGTCAGGGAAACGAAGACGGCAAACAGACTCTGAACGGTGTCTACCCTCTTGACTTCATCGCAGAGAACGAAGAAATCATAGAGCAGCAGCGATGAAATCACAAAACGGCAACAATGAGAAAGACCAAAGCTTGGAGAACAAGATCCAGAAAAAGCTTGATTTGGTGCTCAACCTCGTGAGATTACAGCAGGGATGGCAGCTAATTGATGGAGGTGCTTGGAGCGGATGCGGCTGCAACTTGACAGGGGCGCTTGGAGCGGATGCAGACTATGTTTCTATTTTTTTCCCTTTGTGGTGCTGTGGTGTGGTGGTGGCCATTGGTGGAGATGGTGTTCAAATGGATGTGTACATATATATATATATGAGAGAGAGAGAGAGAAAGTTGGCCAGAGATAGAGAGTTCACCGGATGGCAAAAGGCGGAAGGAAGAAGATGAAGAAGAAAAAATATACACAATAGCCTCTTAAGTGTTTGAATATATACAAATAGTCCTTATTAAAATGTATTAAGGGTATAAATGTCATTTAATAATATTTAACTGGTTTTTGTTGATTTTTGACGTTGACCGTTAGATTTAACGGAAAACTTAACCGTTGCACTTTAGTCCAAGACCACATGGGGAGTAAGTGCCAGAAAAAATCACAGGGGGGTAAATGCAAATCGGCCAAACCACATGGAGGGATAAAGTGCTATTAACCCTTTTCAGAAACTGTTTTTGAAAACTGTTTTAGAGATTGCAAAGCACAGATGCACAAAAAGCATAGAAAGCTACTTACAGAAAATGAACCTAATAACCGATCACGTGCCAAAACTTCAGCCGTCTTCACCCATATCTGTTGGGAGAAAAGAAAAATCAGACCCATCCTCGAAAGCAATGACTACCGGTTATCAAAAACAGGATTAGGCAAAGTTCCACATTTGTTTCATTACTCGCAAAATTAAAAATATTGCTAAATGATTTCGGACAGAAAATGGATTAAACTCAACACACGACTTTCTAATAGGTATCTTTTTGTTATGTAATCATTCCACTAAATTCAATATATTTTTCTCTAACAACAATTCATTCTTCTATTTCTCATTCTTGAGATGAATCGTTATTAGAAAAGATTAAGAAAAAACAAATCAGTTTAGTGGAGTGAGGAAATGACAAAATGTCCCCACTAGAAAATCATGTACTAACCATAATCCATTTTTCATCCAAAATCATTAATAATATTTTTAATTTTACAAGATTGAAATAAATGTGAAACTTTAAAGACCTAATGTGTAATTTAGTCCACGTAAACGTCTTCCCCATACTTTAGGGACCAAAAATATAGTGTTCCCTGTAATTAATTATCAGTAAAATGAGCAATGCTTGCATTAATCTGGGCAGCAAGGCGATTAGGGTTGCAGAAGAAGATCTGGTGAGATTTTGGTTAGTTTTTTTGTTCAATTTTGCACCGCCTACTGCCCTCTACTGTTCTGATTTCATGACAGTTGGAGCAATGGCTACACCAATGGCCATTCTGGCTGAGGTATGGCACAAGCAGTACATCTGTGAAAAATGGCACAGATGATAACACACACATAGGATACATGAGCTGTTGGAGTTGCTCTGAATTTGTCTCTATACCAATCTAGGAGCTTCCTTGTTTGTTCTTACCACGAAGGAAGAAAATCAATATAAACGATAAGCAAAAACTAAAAATTGAATCATGGGCACACCTGACCATCATACCACCCTGTCTCCTCATCTGTAACAACAATAAAGAAATCCATCGGTCGACGAAAATTAAAATAATGATTTACCGAATAATTAAACTAAATGTTGCCAGAAAATAGAAAATTACACTCAACAGTGGCGCTGAGTAATCTATTGCCCACGTACGCCCATCCCAGGTACATCCTCAGAACAGCAAGAGTAACCACCAACAACCCACTAGAGGCAGCTCCCAAGATCCGCTTCAACGACTCCGATTCGGGCCCAACCGACCCGAACCACGAAACGGGTAGCCCGATGAAGAGGGCGAAAGAAGCTCCGGTGACGAAAAGCCGGGAGCAGTACTCCACCAAATCGCCGGAGGCCAACGAGAAGGGGAACGAATCAGACAGGGATTGGTACTCGTTCACCGGCTGTTGTTCAAGAGGGACTGGGCATTCGGTCTCCGGCAACGAGAAGGGTATTCTGGGAATGGATCTTTGCTTATGGTAGGGGAATTGGTATTGATGATGGGTTTTGGGAGAGGTCGGGAGCGAGTTGAGGGTGTAGGGGAAGAAGAGAGCCGGTGTTGAGGTCGGTTTTAGCGAGAGAAATAATGGAGTGGCCATTGCTTTTGGTTTACTGTGGGCTTTCACAAACATTATTATCCGTGTCATAGTTCATTATTGATAAATTTAAATGGCACGTTTTAATTATTTAGTCCGTATTTAAAAGTCAATTAAAAAGAAAAAAAAAATTAATTAACTGTTCATATGGGATTAGATTTCAAGATACAACTAATTAAATTTTTAGGAGGTTAGTTTTCCTAAAATAAAAAATAAAGATAGTAAAAAGACACATATACTCCTGAAACAAAACTCATCTCTTACTCACGTTAGCCGTTAACGTGTTATATCGAGATAATTACTCCACAATCCATCGTTCACTCAAATAATTTCAAATTCATGAGGGAGAGTCTTTCTCTCTAAAAACTCTAGATGAGTCTCTTATTTCCGACGAAGATCGTCGCCATTCCTGAGCAAGCCGGAGATGAAGACTGGTATGTCACTGGCAACAATGACGTCGATGTCTAAGACCACCACCACCACTCCGCTCTCGAAATTGAAGATGAAGACTGGTATGTCACCGGCAACAACGATGTCGACGTCCAAGACCACCACCACCACTCCGCTCTCGAAATCGAAGATCCAACGTCCAAAACCACCACAACTACTCCGCTGTCGATACCCAATTTGGGTTGAACAGGGGATTTGGGTTTTTTGTCGATTTTCCCCCTTCGTCAGCCGTCAGCCGTCGTCGGCTCTACCGTGTTGGGGAAACGATGAAGATCACGAAAACAATTAGGTTTTTCACCAATTTTTCCCCCATGGTTTCTCTCTCTCTCTCTGATCTAAATTTCTAGATCTGGAAATCCAAATCTGAAAGCACAAAACTACCCAAAACCACCATACACCTCAAAACCATCGCAAAACTACCGACAAAATACACCGTTCACCATGGCCACTGTCGAACACCTATATCTTCAACTTTGAACCACCGCCTAAACCCTCTCTACCCACCCCCTACATTCGGCAGATGCCCTTTGATAAATCTGGTTTTGTTGTGGGTTATAATTGAGATCTAGATTTCATTTGTGGATTTTGGGGTGAGATATGATATGATGATGGTGTGGATATGAATGGTGGTGGAGGTAGAAGGTGTGTTCATTTTACGTTAACGTTAGTGTTTGTGTGATTTTTTCACATATGTTTTTTCGGACAACATGAAATGCGTTAACGTTAACACATAGGAAAACTCAAAAAAAATTGCATTAACGTTAACGCAAATCCAACCCAAATACGCATTTAGCCAAAATGACAAAATATTATATATGGTAATTAATGCTTAACGCATACAAGACAAAAGTATGCAGCAAGATATTAACGTAAATGTTCAAGCTAAATAATTTAATACACAGAATCCCCAAAAAATAAAATACGCTAATGTAAAACCCACAGTCCGATGGTGAAAATGAATTAATTTTAACACACACAAAACAGATGATGACGATGAGTTAACGTGAACACACAAAAAAGAATATGAAATGCAATAACGTTAATGTGAAATTCAATTGTAGTTTTGTAATATAGATAAGGTGCATTACTTGAACAGTTTTATGTTAACGTTACACCTTATTTGCAAACTTTTGTCTTGTTGCATAGGACAAATGACAGAATTGTAAATATGAGTGAATAGGGTGGCCAAATTGCATGGACTTTTTCCTAAAACTTCTTGAGGGACTGAAAACTTAATTGTAGCTAGTGAATGTCTGATTTCTTAATAGACTATCTATAGAGGACCCCCAAAAAAATTACCCTTTAAATTGTTACGTGGTAGGTGGATTTATATAGATAATTTTATTTCAACGTTATAGTGGTTTTGATGTATTTATAAATTCAAACACATTTATAAAATCTTAACTATTGATGTCAAATCAATGGACCAGATGGCACCATCTATATCATCTATGTCTCATCCATGTACTAAAATCCCAAATATTTTGATAATTTTGTGATAGAAGATAACTAGCATGTATAATAGTCTTCAATTTTATAATAAGGTTTTTATAAAAACGTACACATAGGTGGATTTACATGGATTTGTGGATGTTGTATTTATGGTGTAAAAGTTAATAGAGTTCGGTATATTTTGAAAATATGCTTATTGATTTTTTTTTTTTAAATACGATTACTTTTAAGAGTTTTTTTTTTTTATATATATAAATTATTTTTATAAACAAACAATTTTAAAAAAATTAACAGGATAAAAGATTGTGTACAAATATTATTTTGATTTTTTTTATTTTTTTATTTTTTTTATACCAACTCATTTTAAAAAATTCAATGACAAAATCACTCCTAATAAAAAACTATAAAACCCAATTTATTTTTACATTTGTTTGAGCCCTTCTCTGTCTCAGCCCCTTCTCTCTTATCTCAAGTAAATATTCATCATGTTGGCCCACAGATTCACCTAAGAATAGAGTGAATTGAATAGTAATAAAAATTTAAACAATTAAATTATCGAACACATAAATTATCAATTCTCTAATTGATTATTATCTTGTATTACAGCGGAAACGTATTTAACTAAGTGCACAACCAAACAATAGAAAATAAATAAACATCAAACAATGATTTATCCTAATTCGGCAAACTACTCTTACCCACATCCAGTCCCTCGAGCTTCATAGGGCTTTTGTAATCTACTAATCATTGATTCTTTTTCCAGGTAAGAATACAACTTCAGGATTAATCTAATTCTTTTCACAAGCTCAAAATTAAACATTTATAAGTTTCCCTTTTCATAGGCTAAGGAAGATTCCTATATTTTTATCAGGCTAAAGAGTAATCTAATTTAATTACAGGAAGAATCAAATCTGATCTTTTTCACAAGTTTAAAATCAAACCTAATTACCATGATTAGACATCGTTCCAAATATGTTTAATCCACTCACCCTAATAAATAAATAAATAAATCAAGTTTCGTTCCACATGAGCTTTTACCACTTCAATACAAATTATACATAATTAATGTCCTGAAATGACATGATAGAACTTATGTGAGAAAATAAATCTTATTTAATTCAATTTAAGCACACAATATTACATAATCAGATTTTATGGGCAAAAATTGTTTCTTAAGATATGCACGTAATTCAAGATCTAATTGAGATTTCTTGAAAATAGATAAAATAGCTCAATGTAGTATAAAATCGGTTATGAAAACTTTTATGCACTTCGATCAAGAAAACTTTAAAAATACACTCTTAGAAATATTTCAGCAAAATCACTTTCTTTTTTTAGAAAAGGTTGATTTAAACTTTTTGTTCTTGATTGCTTAATGTTAAAAAACACAGGCCTTATTATATGTATTTCCAATCATTCCTATAACGGCTATTTTTCAAAACATACACTTTAAAATCCCATATATAATATACTTTCAAAATAGATATATTCTATTTAAAAATACTCTTTGAAAAACTCAATTTGATCCCCAAAACTTATTTGATTCAAAATCTTTAAATATAGAAAGTAGTTTTACCAATTCAACTCATAGAATCAATTAATATATAAAGAACAATTAATAGAATCTTCAAAATATGTGATATATATTTGAAATATACTCAAATCCCTTTAAAATCTGATTTTTCAACATTCAGAACCATGGAATTTGGGTAAAAGATAATGATTGAAACAGTCAAAGTTGACTGAATTTGCTATTATCTATCGATCGCCTATAATTTGGTTGATCGGCCATCTGCAACGTTCAAAATTTAGACCGTTTTTTGTATCTATCGGTCAAACGCACCTGTGATCGGTTAACCGATTCGGCTAGTAGTTGCCTCTCACATTTTTATTCAAGTTACTGTTTCTGTTAGTCGACCGACCTATTTTGTTGGTTGATCGATTCAATCAGCAACTTCTCATTTTATGTGTTAAAAATATTTTCTCAATTCAACACTTTATAAAAACCATTTTCATGATTTTAACACTTTATAAAATCTTTTAGGATATTAAATTTATCACTTTTTACCATGATACACATAAGATTTAAGTGTTGTGTGTGATCCAAATCGGATTACATTAAGAGTATAAAAGTATTGAGTTATTTTTACCAAGAAATACAAAAAATCTTCAATTATAAAAAATTCTTCAACGTCTTCATTTGCAACCATATTGAAAATATTCTCTTGTAGATATTCAACGATTAACATTTTTTTCAATTCAATCTTTTTCACATTTGATTGGAAATTTAATCTGAAATCACTCAACGTTCAATTGTTCATCAAAACTTCTAGGGTCAACAATCTCCCCCTTTTGGTGATGACAATTAACTTTGATATTTTCTCAATAAAAATATGCAACCACACTCCCCCTGAATATGAGGACGGGTTTTTAACTCGTTTAAAAATCTTAATGTGAAAAATATTTATCAAAAAAAAAAAATCCAATATAAACCATAAAACATTATTGCTCCCTGTTTCTAATTATACTCATGGTTTCATGCCAGGAGCGCATATTCTTTTAAAACATCATACAACTTCTCCTCATTTGTTATCTTACAAAGTAGGAGCGAAGAATCAAAACATATATTTTGAATCCAAAAATTTTTACAAAATAATTACTGATTATTAGCTTGGAAATTCTTGTGAAAATTATTCTTAGAGAGAATATTTTTAAAAAATCAAAATTTTCTCTTTGAAATTTATTATTTCAAACACTTTTAGTTTTTTTTAAAAAATATTTCTCAATAAACCCCAAAATTAATTTAAAACATCAATATTCTCATTTAAGAATTAAAGATTAATTAACACATTAATAAATAATATTTATATGAATCATTATAAGATAATGAGAGATTAAGCGTTAAAAGATTAAAAAAAAAAAAAACATAAGCTAATATCCAAAATAACACCATCCACAAACCTAAATGAAACTAGATGTTCATCACACACCCTCAATTACTATTCTAGACAAACATAAGTGCTAAGACTTGTCTAAATAACATTACAAGCCAAATAAAAGATTACTAATGAGGATCAAGACCAGTGAAAAGGTAGTAAGGGCCATATGAGCTGCTGGATGAAAGATGCTGATAATACTCACTCGGCTGACCAACAATGCTGGGAGGCATTTGCTGATAATACGAACTGGACAAACTGGATATTCTGGTAGGTATGTGAGCTCCATATGCTTGCAAATTCTATATCACCCCATAGAGTTGTTTCATAGAATTCACCATTCTTTCAAGCCTTACATCCATGGAGATTGCCATTCGCCCTACGTCATTTGAGAGTTCATTAAACCTTTCATTCATCCTGTCAAGCCACCAATTGACCACTTATATATATATATATATATATATATATATATATATATTTCTGAAAATTATCAAATTGATTTTGAAATTGATCCATCCTCTAAGGCATACTTCTGAATCCTATTTATTCTTCATTTCTCTCATCCATTCTCTCTCTCTTCTCCTTTCCTTCTCACCCAAATATTGTTGCAATCTATCCCAATTCTCATCAATTATTCATGATGTAGTACTACGAGAAGAACATATACGATACTTACACCACACTCATTTTTTGGAACGCAATGAATGCATTGATGAATGATCAGGAGGCTAGGGTATCATTTTATAGGATCGACAGTCTAATTGTAAACATCATCCGGTTCTATCATCCGGAGAAGAAAGTGTTCAAAATTGGGCCACAATATGTTAAGTTCACGAGCAACAATGTGCAACTGATATTTGGGATGCCATGTGGCAAGGTACAACTCCCCGGTAGATATGCAAAAAAAGAGGATTGTGCGTTCCTAGCAAGATAAGGATTAAATGCGAATAAGGTAAGTGTTGTCTAGATAAATGATATGTTACGCGATGCTATCAACCGGGATGAGGAAGAAGATGTGAGGGATCTTGTTTGATTGCTCTATCTTCAGTTGTTGACAATTTGTTTTTTTCGTGAACAAGGGGCAGTATGTTAGAGTATCGATCCTAAACCTTGTTGCGGATCTGAACACTATGACAACTTATAAATGAGCCGATGGCATCCATTCGAATTTGATGTCATCAATTGAAGTTGGGTACCAGAGACCGGGTCCCGTCATTAGCTGCGTGAAACCCCAATCGAAATCAAAATTGAAATCGAAATCTTAAACTTCAATCGAAATCAAAATCGAAATCGAAACCCTAATCAAAATCAAAATCGAGACCACAATCGGAATTGAAATCAAATCCCTAATCGAAATCGATTTCATTCCTTTGAAATCGATTTCCCTAAAACCTAAATCAAAATCGACGAAATCAAAATCAATTTCGATTTAGGGTCGAATAAGGAAATCAATGACGAACACGACGAACAAGGAAATCGACGACGAGGAAAAGAGGAACACGACAACAATCCAGGACGAGGAACACGATGGCAACGAGGAGGAGGTCCAGATTTACGCCAACACGAAGAACACATTGAAGAAGAAGAAGAAAAATGAAGAAAAAAAGAGAAAGAAAAAAAAGGCTTACAAAAATTGAAACCTAGACCTCATTAATAATTTAAAAAATACCGAGGGCGTCTTTTTTTTTTGGATGGGAATAGATGGAAACAACTTTTTTTTTGGTTTCTCACTTCTTAAGAAAAAATGAGAATGATTCTTAATTTTAGGATGAGAATGGAACGAAACATATTTACCAAACGCTATATCCAAACAAAAATCCTAAAAATCAAGGAATGGGATCAGAATTTTTGGGATGGGAATAGTTACTAAACGACCCATTTAGCCAGCACTGTTGAGGCAAATTTCCCATAGCTTTAATCCCAAAATTTCTGATTAACACTGCATTTTATCTGCCTTGGCAGTTGGCACCAGTCGGCTTCTCAAATCATTCAGTTTTAAAACACTTGTATTTTGTTACATAGATGATACGAAGTTCTTTCTATCAAAGGGGGGAAGAAAAGAAGAGAGAAAAAGAAAGGAAAAAAGAACGAATCTATATACACTTACAAAATCACAGCATAAGTATATGCTTCATTTCTTCTATGGACAAAACAATCGCTGCAAAGTCCTTTTTCACAGTTCTAAACACTCAATTTGCTTCTATGAGAGCCTCTACATATGCAGAAAGCAACATCTCTTGTTCTCTGCTCCTTTGAGGACACTTTTCTTACACCAAAAATAAAAAAGTAACCACTTTCTTTAAGCTACAGAAAACCAAAAATGGTTTCCACTTCCCTTTTCGACATCCATCTCCTGACTCATTGTCTTAAGGCATACCTCACCGCAATTCATGTACTTGTAGATTCTTAGGGTTTCCACCGAGCTCCGAATTGGTTACATTGATCCCCATTTCGAATGAACCAATACTTGCCATGTTTCTTCGTGAATATATACTTGGGAGCTAATGGTCCTGCTTGGCTGAGGTATATGAAAAATGCATTTGACTTTGAAAATGGATTTATAAATTTTTCTTAAGAAGTTTTGTTAAGAAAAACTTAACATTCCTTTTCGAAATCAAATACCTTATATAGCCAAACACACCTGTAGAGCTATATCAGTCTCGACCCATTTTGCTTATTCTTGATCAGTACAAGCCAGTCTTCTCAGACAATGAAGACACCTGAGACGTGCGATGATATGTCCAAAAGAGGGTCGAGTGTGTAGGTTACTGCAGAAGAGAAATATAGAGAGTGACTTGTGAATGATATATCGGAAAAAAAATTTAATTTGACTGCTATTTATAGTACAAAATTGGGAAAGCTAAGGAAATACACTCTTTAACTGGAAAGAAGAAAAAAAAAATCAAAACCTGTTTTCAGCACCCAACCATAAACTATATTTCTAGATGCTGTTAAGAAAAATTATTTTTGGATTGACGGAGCTGTTCTCAAAATGCTAACAAATTCAACACCCAAATAAACATATAACTTCCCAGTACAAGCCAGTCTTCTCAGACAATGAAGAAATATTACACGAGTTTTTTTTTTTTTGGGGGGGGCGGGGAGGAGAGAGAGAGAGAGAGAGAGAGAGAGAGAGAGAGAGAGGGGTCCTTCTAGAATAATTTTTTAAGGGACTTGGCAGCCAGTGTACAATGTTTGGGGGTTCAGGATATAATATTTTACAAATATACGTATTTCTATAACATAACAGGATGTTTCTAAAAATTTTGCCCCCAGCTGCTCTCTAGATCCAGCTCCGCTCTCACTAAATATATATTCAGAAAATTAATTTTGGATCAATAAAGAATTCCCAGAATGAAAACAAATTCAATACCCATATAAACAAATATCCTCTCACATGGGGACAGATACGGGATTTCAAATTTAGGGGATTAGTCTAAATTTGTTTGAGGGATTTGGGGGATTGTGTAAAATTCTGGGGATTTAAGGGGCTAATGTAAGATTTTGGGGGGAGGTACCGGGGGGTGGGGGGGGGCTGGATATGTTACTTTAGAAAAATATGTAATTTTACAATATAAAAAGGGGGTTTCTGAAGTTTTTGCCACTC
This sequence comes from Eucommia ulmoides, assembly GCA_016647705.1. Taxonomy (NCBI): domain Eukaryota; kingdom Viridiplantae; phylum Streptophyta; class Magnoliopsida; order Garryales; family Eucommiaceae; genus Eucommia; species Eucommia ulmoides. The sequence goes on along the minus strand of CM028332.1, from coordinate 42,243,612 downwards.
AGCTGCCCTCAAGACCCACCTCTGCTCTAACATAAACTATATCCATAAATTGGTTTTCTAAAAAACATAATATTTGAACAATGAAAAGAAATGCATGATTTATTACTTACGGACTCCAACAGTCCGTGATTATCTCCGCAACCATTGGATCAACCTCAGCTGGAATAATTAGGTGTCTATTCTGGAATGCAACTGCACCAACAACCTGCATTGGATTCATCCCGGTCCACGGTATTTGCAAAGTTGCCAACTCCCACAATATTACGCCAAAGCTGTAAACATCAGACCTGCAATACAGCCCACTTTATTCTATTGGCAGCATTAGATTTGAAATATTTAATTTCTGTTCACTTTCTTCCGTTGAATTATAGGATTAGTATATTGGAATCCACTAACTTCTCATTTGATGGTTCATTCCTTAGAACTTCTGGTGCCATCCATTCGGCCTGCAGAATAATGGCACAAAATGAATACAGGGAATTAATCAACTATATATTCTAGGGTAATTTTTGTATGGACCCTATAAGCTCACTAGGTTACCATTTCGAATTTCTTTACCAAGAAAACCCCATCAATTTAAAAAGAGTCTATTTTAACAAATTACCCATGTATCATTTATATGATTTTCTCTCCTGTATTCTTTAAAAAAAGAAGCTAAGTTTTCAATTATGCTAAAAATAAGAGAGAACAAAATATAAAATTAATTTTGTAAAAAAAATAAAAAAAATACTAGTGGAGCTCTTATTGATGGAGTTGGGTCGTGGTGTTTGCATGATATTAAACACTTGAAAGTGGGCGTATGATGAAAAATCTTATATTTCTAATATATAGCTTACATTTTCTTGGTACATGTATATTAAGTGAAATTACCGTTCCAGCAGCAGATTTTGAAGACAGGTAAGTACAGTACTTCATACGTGACATCCCAAAATCACAAACCTTCAAAGTATACAGAAAATATATATTTTAGCAAAATGCCCAGAAAATATACACGAAGAGGTTGTGCAGTTCTTATTGCAAGTGATTAAGACCTAAGATGGTTAATACTTAACATGTGTCTCTTACATTAGACAAATAATAGCATCATTAAGGATTGAGGTTTCGACCAGACCTTAACAACCCAGTTCTTATCAACAAGGAGATTTGGAGACTTTAGATCTCGATGCACAATAATAGGTTGGCTTGTGTGTAAGTAGTTCATTCCCTTGGCCTGCAAGCCAAGCAAGATTTAGAACAAAGGAACAGTACCCTATAATGTAAAGAAAGTAGGAGTAAATCTCAAACTCAAACCACATCAAGAGCCATCCGTAATCGCCTCTTTTCATCAATGTGAGTATTTGGACGATGAAGCAGTCTAAACAAACTTCCCCTGCATGCAACAACAATAAGACTAGTGAAGAACCAGAAGAAAAAAGAAACAAACAGAATATTTAAATCATACTGGGAAACTCTATTCCCCCCACCCCCACCCCCAAAAAAAAAAAAAAAAAAAATCTACACAGAGATGATGATAAAAGCTGAGAGGTTTTCATTTATGTTATAAATCAGGACAGCATTTGAAAATGTCTTTTAATTAAGGGTTGAGATTGATTTTGATAAAAATAAACAGGCAAGTTCTTTTAACAAAATTTTGGGCAGGAAAATTTCAACCCCAATATTTCACCACCCCACTTCCTAGGCAGTTGATTTAAATTATACTTTTTACCCATTAAATTTCACGTGTTAAATTGGCCAATTTTTTTAATTATTTAATATCTTTTTACACTAGAAAACGTTTCACTATGGCATAAATGGATTCATGTAACTGACCCTAAATAAGTGGGACAAAGGCTTCGTTGTTAACTTCTTGTTGTTGTTGTTGTGTTACGATAGAAAATGTTACAGTGCCTTTAGGCACGGGAAATCCGTAGTATGAAAAATATTAGTATTTAACTAGACTATTTTTGTGTATATAGACTACAGAAATGTATTTTTTTAGAAGAGAGAGGTGATACACGTTAGTTCTTACCCGATATTGAATGAACAATGATTGATATAACAGGATAGCCGAGAAGAAATTTTTTCTGCTTATCTAGATTAATACTGACCAAGTACCAAATAGGAGCTATAATTATTAATAAAAGAAACAATAAAAAAAAAAATTATCTTGTTGAGTTAGTTATCAACCTTGGTAGAAACTCTGTCAAGATAGAGAGATTCGGTGGACGAGTAACTGCTCCCATAAAAAGAACAACATTAGGATGTCTCAACCTCAACATGATCTCAACCTGCGTAAAGCACATCCCAGATAGTAAGTAGAATATCTTACAAACACTACCAACAAAACCGTTAATGACATTGTGCGATGCAAGATATCTCGTCCTTACTTCACATTTAAACTGTTCGAGTGCATCGCCCGTGATATCTTGATTCATGAACTTTTTTGTCGCAACTTCCTGTCATGCGGCATCAGTTCTTTCACATTAAAATAATGAAACAAGGTCCTAAGATAATAGACAAATCAATAGGGATCTCATTTTAGAATATTTAATACATTCCATACTATAAGAACCACTATGGCGACATTTACTTTGGAAAAATGCAACTATAGTCAAAGAACTACTGTCAGCACTCAGCAGATTACAAGAATCTTGTATTATAACACAAAGATGCGGGTTTTACTAACTTCCTTAGAATACATATTTCCTGCGGGTAGAGAATGCATGGATGCATCTCTTCAACAGTGACAGAACAGCTAGCCCTAATCAGGTAGAAAGTACAAAACAGAAATATGCGGCACTCCCCACCATCCGAGCAAAATAATTTAGTTAAAAGAAAAAAAAAAATCAATATTCAAATCAAATTAGCATTTACAAAATTACTGGCCTAAAATGGATTTATACCATAATGTTACATTCTGCAAACAGACATAATCAATCACCTTCGACACTGTAAATGGTGGAACATCCATTATCTTGACTCCCTCATTAGACACTCATTACTTCCTCAATGCATTACCAAAAGGAATTGCAAGAAGATATGAAAAACACATCAGTCTTCAATATCTAAAAGAAACCAATGACGATAGGAAGATAAATATTCATAATTCTGCACATAAGTACCCATGTAAACTTACAGTGCCATTCCATTGAGCCCGATAAACCTCACCAAATGATCCTGCAAGATAAGAAGTGAAACTTCATAAGGTTACCAATGAAGAACCAGTCAGTAATCAAGTGAAGACCACAATCCTGCAATACAAGGTTCTAATATATTGAGCACATAAGAAGGAACTTTACAGGAACATGGTCATACAATATGCCACTTTGACCATGTAGCCAAAGTAAATATTTGGACTTCCAATAGGCGTAGAACTATAAACAACCTAGAAAATAGGCATACACAAGAATTAGTTTATTGAATTGTGAGACCAATGAGGCCAAAATATTATTGTCCTATAAAACATTGGAAGCTGCTTGACTAGACCAAAAATTTTGTAAAAAATTCAAGTTCTCAACCTGTCAAGCATGGTACAGAGCACTGTGTTGACATTTAAGAGATAGAGAGCGGTACAAAAAGGCAACATGAAATAGGTTAAACTGGGCAAGTGACCACGCAATGGTTGAAGAGTTATGTTTGAGGGGGTGAGGAAAGTACAGAGCGGCTAATTTTACTAATTTTTCAAATCGCAGGTCAGGGAAGATATACACAGCCATCCCCCTATCTTCACAGAGGCATCCGAATGATACTTTTGCCCCTCAAAACGGTCATGTTAAGAGATATTCAACAAGATTATCCTTCCAAACTTCGCTTTCTCTCTACACGACTCACGTACAATCTCTATTATTTGTCCCTACAAACTTATACACATTCTTTGAAGTGCCAGGGTAGTGTTCCAAGTTCCAAAACAAGTGCATTCGAAGCATTCACCTACCAATACTTTTTATTATGAAGATTTGCTTACACTAAAAAGAAATTAATCCAATCTATTTCTTGTGTATATCTGTGCCTTAGTCACTCTTGGCATTTAATGCAGTCCCAAGGGAATCATTCCAGCCCACATAGACCATGAGCTGAGCAAAACCCATCCAGCCCATATGTGTCGTGCCTATAGGTCGCGTCAGGCAAATCCCTCCAACACTTGGGCATGGTACGACAGACCATAAATATTAAAGGAATTGTTCCAGGATGACGAGCCACCAAAAAGTGTGCCTTGCACAAGGGAAAAAAAGAAAGAAGCTTAATAATATATGTGTGTGTGTGTGTGTGAGAGAGAGAGAGAGAGAGAGAGAGAGAGAGAGAGAGAGAGAGAGAGAGAGAAGAAGAAGAAGAAGATTAAGAGAGGATATGAAGTCTATAATATCTTTTTAAATTGTCCAAACATGCTCCAGTACACAATCCTAGTCTTTAAAAGCAACAATCCATAAGGTTATCGGGTACGAGAAGTATCTAAATGTCAGTCTATCTAATTTCGAATCCAATGAGAGATAGAGGAAAATATGCACTCTTAAAATAGTATTCAATGAAATATAGCGTGTTTAATAAGGAATCGTCCCTTATATCCTAGCACATATTTGGATGAGTATTTCAAAAGTCCATATCCGATTGATAGGCAATCTCCAGCTAAAGAAAATTGGAAATCAATCACAACAGGAAATACTAATAGCTTAGCCCTACTAAATTTAATGATGAATATTGAATTTAGAAACTTGATCCTATGCCCTGGACATGAGCCTAGGCTTATTGCACGTGCCTGGTCATAAAGGCTCTGCATACCCATTGCACAATTTTCAAATTTTCCTCCTATGTTTCACACTTCTATCCTCTGTGGAGTTCCAGAGATTATTATAAAGGTTACTATAACTTCTCAAAAAGAATACCACAAGGAGATCAAGACATGTAAGAAATGTGCACTTAGTTGAAAAAAAAAGTAGAGGTGAGCAGAAAAGACGACATTAAGCATTCACAACCACTAGCAAAATGATAAAATTATTTCCACTTCAACCTTCTAAACCCTTAAATATGAGACAGAGACAAAAATTCATACGTTATATGTACCTCATTCGCCATCATGAAATAAAGCTTAAACTGGGTATAAATCTCACCAATGCCAATCCGCTCTCCAATCTGAAGATCCTCCCATGGAATTTCCCATTCAGCAACATCACGCAGCATTGGGTAAATCTTCTTGTGAGCAGTGCAAGAAGTAAGGTGATCACTTTTATCCATTTCCAACTGTTCTGCAATATATATATTGTCTTTTCCAGTATTATTATGATGTTTCACGATTTTATCCTCACTGGAAAGCCCAGTTTTAGGCTGCGCTGTTAAAGGGTTGACTTCAGCAGGCACAAATGTTTCATGAGGCTGTTCCCAATCTGAAGCTCTTGCGGGTATTCCGGATTGATCAATACGTAGAGATGCATCATGAACTTGGATCATTTCACTAGGTCCACTATTTACCCGTATGAATCCATCACTTGTAGTATTAGAGATTAAATTATTACCAGGATAAGTTGCAGAGCACTTGAAACCCTTCTGTTCAGTTGCCAAATCATCAACAGAGGGCTTCCATTTGCTATCAGAATGAACACTGCTGAAGGCCCAATCAACTCCAGTAGACGTAAGAGACATCTCATTGTTTACCAAGGAGAGTACCGGATGATATTGAAGCTTTCCGAGGGATATTTCTTCTCCACGTTCACTCGGATTTATTTCTGAAAACAAATCCGGAGGTCGTGGTGCACGAGGCTCTAACAAAACAGCATGCAATTTTTGAGCGAATTCTGGATGTTTTGCTGCACTAATTACATGTTCCGAAACATCTTTAACTTGCATCTCTTGTGCAGTTGATACTTTCTTGCAAAGTGTGCCTTCATTCAATCTATATCGTGCAGGAAGAAGCTTCCCATAGGTAAATATATCAGTTAAGTTTTTCTCCACAATGCTTCTGTCGTCCACTTTTATCTGGTTTCCAACTAATGATTCCTTTCCCGAAATTGAACTGCAGCTTTTTGCAATACCCTTTAGGTCAGGAGAAACTGTCACTGTTTCTCTTTCTTTATCAAAAGCTGAAGATGAATCGCGGACAATATCGGCAATGGAAGCAATGCTCCTTATATTTAACCCAGCAAGTTGACGGTGACTACTGGGGATCTCAGCAGGAATTAATGTGCCTGGAGCACCCATTAGGTCAATAATATATTCACTGCATCAATTCGACAATTAGATTCACCATTAACTCTTTTCTCAATACTGTTTAAGGCCATAACTATTCTTCTGAGTAAGAACTAGGATTCTTCTGAGTAAGAACTAGAATATTGACAATGCTTTTAAGGAAAGACAGAAGATAAAAACACATAATATTCCACTAAACTGCCAAGAGACTTCAAGATGAAAAATAAAAAATAAAAAAATGAAAGTCAATAAGCACTTATAGCAGAGAACATACACAAATAACAGAGATTATTTGCTTGCAACGGAAATATCTGTTGTGCTTTATCTTCGAACAAATAAAAAAGAAGAAAAAAGACTACAACAAAAAGGAGAAACAAGACAGCTAACATTTCTCATAGAAGACATGATAACATAGGAGAATAGTCGAAGCTGAATATAAATTGCAGCCTAAAATAACAGAACAAGGTTGTCAATATCCTTATTCGGAGTAAGCATAATAAAGTAACTCAGTGCCGAATGGACAGGTAGGAGAAAGATAGAGGTGCAAAAATAAGAGGAAAATTGAAGGTCGAGATGCGTAATGAGATAAGAAGATAACCACACTGCTCACATGACAAAATTCACTTCCACAACAGAGTTTCTAGAAAATCTTCTAAGCATCATTAAAGCATGAATTTCACCTTAGTCTTGCATAATCCTGTCAACCCCCAAACCCTCGGTAAATAAAATTTCAAGTGTTCGATAGACATCCAGTATAAGACCTCCTCTTAGACTTGACACTCATTGACCTTGAGCCATGGTGAGTGCTAATTGTAGACAACTGACTTTTAATTGATCACAAAGAAAAAGTAAGGGTAATATATAAGTTTGGAGAGAAACAAGGAAAGTTTAAAATAAGAAAGAAAGAATTGGAACCATGGAGACCTTCATAAAATTAGACATTCAACTGAGTTGATAAACACAAACTGATTTAACTACCTTCCGTTATCAACTTTAATAACGTTCAACGCTCCATCATCAGTCCCAGTATGATAGCTTCCTTTGACCAGCATACATGGAAGGTCTATCTTATCAGCAAGTACCTAGCAATCAAAGCATAAAATCATTAAATATTGAAGTTAAAATTTGTTAAGAGGACGGATTGCAAAATAATGAAAATGGTGATCCATGAAATTTGTTACAACAAATACACACACATGCACATAGAAATCTTTTGGATGTTTCACTTCAAAGAAGGTTGCATGTATTGGATATTAGACCTGTATATATAATTATCAAGTGTGTAAACTTAGGTTTTAGGTTCCAACTTCCTAGATATAACTTTAAGATTTACGGTGCATTGGCAAACCCACATATGCCTTCAAACTTCAAGGAAAGTGTAATGCTATGCCTTAGCAGATACAAAACAACTGACCATGAAGAAAACTATGAATTTGAAAGAAATTAACTTTAAACAGGAAAAAATAACCAATGTCAATATCCTGACAACAATGCAAAAAAATAAGAAGAAATCATGACGACAACGCCCCCCCCCCCAAAAAAAAAAGGAAATAATCTGACAAGACTACAAGAATAATTATCGACATCTAATTGACCCAGAATATCTTTGCAAGTTGTATCATATGAGAAACATAATTTAGATCCGACTAGAGGAGTGTGCTCCTTAAATCAATTTATAATTAAATTCAAAAGAGATATCAATAATCTACCAACCTTAAAAAGTAAAGCTCTGTGACGTGAAAGTCCAACACCAAGACAGCCAAGAGGAAAGATTATACTTTGGAGCGAATTCCGTAATTTATAACTCCTGGATCTCCACCTTTTTGACATTTCCTCCACATCAGTAACTGGGCCACCCATTCTATCAACGACAAGGTCAGCAAGTTTTTGAATCAAACCACTCATAGTAAGTCCATTTTTCAAATTCTTCCATTCCATGGACATATGATACACCCTTTCCTCAAGCTGACGTAATTCAGAATCATTCATACGGTACACAAAAGTAACCTCATAATCAACATTTTCAGACACAGAAATTGCTTCAAGATCGACCAATGGTGGCAATTTACCCGGTCCGACTAAATTTGAAGTAATTCTATAAACATCATAAAAACCATCCATCACTTTCTCATCATAATTTATAAGTTTCTGGCTCTGCAAGTGAAAAACAGAATACTTTTCTCATTAGTTAATACCCATATAACTATGCTCATAATTTAACACATGCATGCATAAACAAGTTGATTTAAAAAGCGATTGCCGATATCTATAGAGTTTCTGATAACACCATACTTACATATTCAAGCCATCTGTTGCCACGAATAAGAGTTTTGAGGCAAATGACTATGCCTTCATATGTCTCTGTCAAATCCTTATAAGGTCATGACTCGTGTGATATTGATTATTATTTAGATGATCTCTATTTACAACTTCCTAATTGTTGGGCGGGGAAAAATACTCTCCTTTCCAGTGTTTCCACTATTATTGTCCTCTTTGACGTTGCACAAAGTTTTATGCAGTGTTTCAACATTTTTAACTTTTCTATATTGCCCTTGAAGTGAAAGGTGGAAAAGTATTTTAACACATTTTGACTTTTGAAGAAGTGGTTGAAAAGAGGGTTAGTTTGGGAAATGTGACAAATTTTATTTGTTAATTGAGAAAGTGGAGACTTATTTTGGAACATCCAAAAAAGGAAAGTAGGACAATTATAGAGGAATGATGGGAGCAGTAGTTGTATTTCGCTAATAACGGCGGCATGTACCCAGACAAGTCACGAATAACGAGTGTTAGATGTGCGTACAAAGAGTGTTGGCACCAAACAAGCAAAAACACTAACACTATGTTGGATCGAGGAGAAGGGAGGGGAAGGAAGGGGAGGGGAGCTCTTGGTGTGCTTGGATGGGAGGAGGGGAGATGAGAGAGGGGGTTTGGAGGGATAATTTAGGAGGATTTGCAATCCTTCCAACTTGGCCGGATTTTGAAGGAAAGCTCCCTTGGGGGGGGGGGGGGGGGGGGGGGGGCATAGTTACCATTTTGCCCTTCCTAGTTTTTATTCCTTTTTTTGTTGTTGTTGCTTGAATGTATTTTATGTGCATTTGTATTATAATAGGTAACTGAATTTATGTGATTTGCAATATGATAGGTGGATAAATGCAATAATATTTTTGTGTATGTTAATATATTTTTTTTTCTCTAGCAATAATATAGAGGAAATTAGTATTCTTTTGGCATTAATACAGAGAAAATTAGTAGATTTTTCTTTTTCTTTTTCTTTTAATAAAGGGAAAATTAGTAGATTTTTTGTATTTAGAGTAATTTAGAGAAAATGTTAAAAAATTGCAGTAATACAATCCTCCTCCCCACCCAACTTTCCTCCCCTACCTTCCATCCAAAAGGAGGATAAGAGAAAATGTAATATTTAGCCAATTTAGTATTTTAACATGTTCCATAAAAGGAAATTAAGCTCATTAAGGATATATAGGCCGTTACTAATACTACCCCTCTCCATCTCTTTCTCTCCAAATCTCACCAGCTCACAACAAAATTATCTCTCCATTTTCTCGCCAGTCCTTGCGTCTTCCACCTCACTTTACCCAAATTGTCAAACAAGAGAAATGGAGAGAGGTGTTTCTTTTCTCTTTCTCCCTTTCTCCCAACCCAGCCAAGTATTTATTTCCGTTACTTATGAACAACAGCAATCCTAATGTACCTAATTGGAAAATTGCAATTTGAATTGAACTTAACGCATTAGTCCGTGTGCATGCGTGCTCGTGTGCGCACAGGCAATCACCATCGACAGTAGATTCTAATTATTGCAATTGTGAATTAAATAACAATCAAAATGCAAGCAATAGACAAGCATAGCCCTAATGAGATCTAAATTAAAACTTCTAGAAAGACAATTTTCCACAAAATTGAAGGACATAGTTAAGGCGAAAACGTCGACATACCCAATACCGAAGCGAAAGAAACTCAACAACGGATCCTGAGGGCGAAAACCCCAAGCTTATTTGCTTGGCAGCATTGATCTGTGCCGTTTCCGAATCTTCACGCGCATCGGGATCAGAGACACTGATGGTCAGCGCAAGCTGAATTTGAAATTCCTCTTCAAAGAAATTGGGGTCCGCGGGATTCGAGTTTTCTGCCGCCGAATTAACCGCTCCAGTTCTTCTCACCAATGCGGACGAAGATAAAGACGAAGAAGTAGACGAAGGAGAAGAAGCTGAACATGAAGGATGCATTTCCGTCGTTTCAGGTGGTGTTGAAAGAGGATTACTGATCACGGGTGGGTGTTGGTGATCGGGCAAGCCACCACCACTGATGTAAAGCTTTCGCAGGAAATTCTTCATAATCACCGTCGTCAAGAATGAGAAGAGAACAGTGAACGGACGTCTCTCTCCCTCTCTCTCTCTCTCTCTCTACTGTTTTAACCTACTCCTACGGTCTGACTACATAGAAGATTTTTTTCCCTCTTAATCCCCGCAACTTCGTCGTGAACATATACCACTATTGGATGTAATTTAACCGCTAACTCATTCCCTCCAACGGCAATGACAATCGCATCAGGTATTGATTTTGTATTACAAATAATCTAGGCATAATTAACTGATTAAATTCTTTTATTACAAATGAGGTGAAAGGTTGGTCTGATTGTATTGATCCTAAAGTTTTGATAGACAATTAAAGATTAACATTTTTTTTGTGAAATTAACGTGTTTTCAATTTAAGAATTTCATTCAAGATCAAATCATGAAATGATTATGAAGGATGCAGAGACAGACATTAAATAGATAAAAAGTATTGAAAATTTTGAAGAAATTAGGTGAAATAACTCATATCTCTTTTACTCTTAATTTATCCTAATTAGGATAACACACGACACAAATTAAATGATTTATATTTATGTGTGTTTAATTTGATGAGATTAAGGTCCTATTTAGTGTTCAATTATTTGCTCCAATGTGAAATTGAAAAATGAAAATTGACCTAAGTAAGATTAGTGTTTAAAATTGAATATAAGTGTCAATTGAGTTAACTGAGAAAAGAAATCGGTTAAAGGGATTAAAACATCGAAGTTTGGAATTGAAATAATTTGACAAGTTGGTGTTCCAGCATTGATCGGTCAATCGACCACAAGAGAATCGGTCAATCGATGGGCACAGGCTGGAAAAAGGATAAGTATCTGAATCGATCAGTCAACTGACCAGGGGAGATAGGTTAATCAATAGACTGAAGTGAAACTCTCTGTATTGATCGGTCAACAGACCGAGCCGAAATTTGGCTTAGAAGAGCATCCTGAATCGATTAGTTAACTGACCCATGGGGGATCAGTCAACCGACCAATGTTTGAATAAGGCTTAGCTAACATCCCGTATCCATCGGTCGACTGATGGTATGGAGGTCAGTCAACCGACTGTGTAGTTACAGTTTTGAAGATTTGGAGGATCTGTTAAAAAATTAGTGGTTAACTAGCCGTTTTTAGGATATCTGAGTGAAATATTTTGGGGATTTGGATATATTGAAGATATGATACACTTATTTTAATATCCCTATAGATATGGTTCATAAAATTAAAGTGTTTCTCAATTTGGTTCTTTTAATACTTCCTATCTATACGATTTAAGATTGAGAATAATTTGGAGACTAAATTGAATGTTTTAAAAGCTATATCTGAGTGAATTGGATCGTGAATGAATGGTGTTAATATATGGGGTCTATATATGCATTTAAATGTCATATCTTGAAGAAACTAACCGTTAGAGGGTTTATTTCAAATCAACTTAAATAGACTTGCAATTTTCACATATCATTACATCACATCAATCAAGAACAAAGAGTTCCTGACTTTTCTAAGAGTTGTTATTCTAAGATATATTTGAGAGATCAATTGTGTAATCAATTGTTTTAAGAAATTCTTGAGTTAAAGCGCTAATTGTTTTGATGCCACCGATTTGAGCTGTCTAACGATTCAATTTACAATCTTTCGGTGTTTTCCTGGTGAGATCTGTCCAAGTTATTAATTTTTACAGTGAATTTATATTTCTATATTTTCTTAGTTGATAAGATCTTAGTAAAATCGTTTTTGAACTTTAAGAGTATAATTTTTTTTTTAAAACGATTTTTGTGATTATCTGATAACGTGCTTCATTTTGTGCTACCCACACTTTATATAATCAGATATTAAATTCATCACTTAATTTCTATCACATAGTAATTTTAGGATATTAATTGAGTTTAATTGATTTGAGGTAGTAGAAGCTCTGAGTGAGAAGAAATTCACTGATTTTTGTAATTGGTGAGTTTGTGCGGATTATATATTATTGGGAGTATCTAGTCAGGGATAGCTTGGGTTTCAATCTTTTCTGGGAAAAAGATTGAGATTTGATATTTATCTAGTAGATAAAATTATTAGGTTATTCTTTTTCCTTGAAAAGAATTAGGCTTGATTCTTCTTGATTAGAATTATTTTTGAGTGAATTATAATGGTTCTATCCTTAACGGTGAAAACGATACTTAGAGTGTTTTATGAGGTTTGATTCTTAGCATTGTAAAAGAATCATGTTAGTCTTTAACCTGCAAAAGATAAGGTTTTTCATTAGCCTGTGAAAAGAAAATTGTAAAGGTTGATTATGAGATTATAAAAAGAATCATTGTAAGAGTTTGGTTCCTATCTGTTAAAGGGATCAAGTGGTTTAGTGGGTCCGAATCTCCGTGGGGCTCGAAAGACTGGATTAACCAAGAGTAACTTGGTGAACCATAATGTATCCTTGTGTGCTGCATTATTTACTTCATTTACATTTTGTTTGGGTGTGCAACTAGATTTGAACACTTATCCGCTGCGTTATAAAGATAAATAATTGATTTAGGATAAATTGATTATTTGATTTAATAAGTGTTAAAAGATAAGAAATTTGTTTAAATTTTTTATATCTACCCAATTCCCCTCCTCTGGGGTAGCTTACTGGGCCAACAATTTGTGATGTTGCCAAAAATCCCGGGTAGGTGTTACAGCTCCTCACCTGCTGGAAAGCTCTACAACTTGCAATTCGACTTGCAAAACTAATTAGTTTTATGGGGGGACACTGGTGTAGTGTTGGCCAAAGAACCTTCGGTGTGAGGATAAGATCAAATTGCTCTAAGAGATAATAAAAGTTTTAGCGTATTGTGAATATAATATTGAGAGTTATCTTTTATGATACCTATATTTCCTGTATATATTTGAGCCGATTTCTCTTGTAACCATCCTTGCCATGATCCTTTCCGCATTCTATACTTAACTGCCATGAATGTTGTCTGTGCTCCCATTACGAGATGTTGCGTTAATCAAGTACGTGCATGGGGATGAATGTAGGTGAGGCAACGATTATTGTTGACCTTCTATTCTTAGATTTGATACCCCGGCCTTCATTAAGAGGCTTCATTTTGTATTGAGTCAGCTCGTACGTGGGGCTGGGCTTCATTAGTAGGCCAGGCATTTTATCATAAATCCACTCCTATCTGGTCGGATTCGATCCACTGACCTGGCCTGCCTTCTTAACACCAGTTTCATAACTCGCACGTGGGAATTTTTCCCATATCATTTGTCTTCCTAACTTCTTTGGTGATTCGTCGAAGCGAGATGAAAAATCATTTTTCTTCTGTTTCAGTTCCTTGGTATGCATTTTTCTGAGGTTGTAATTCTATCCTTATTCCAGACCTCTTGGTCAAGTTAAATTTGGTGAAGATTGAGGTGGACACTATGGTTGATGTTCTGTCGGTTAGGCTGAGGCGATAGTTAAGATGTTAGTAGCCATGTGCAAAACTCTTGGGCCCTTCGGTTAAGCCCAACACACTTTTTATTGGGGTCAACTCAATCCGGGCCAAATTCGTCTTAGTGTTGGACGAGGTTAGCTCAAATCTGACCAGGCTTGGTTTAGTGTTGTACGAGGTCAACTCAAACTTGACCAGGCTTGGTATAGTGTTGGACGATGTTAGCTCAAATCTGAGTAGGCTTGCGCTTCACCCAGTGGATTTGTATTAGTGCCCGCTGAGCTTTGCGTTATACTTCTGCCAAACAATGCAGACTAGCCATGCATTGTTTGATTAACTAGCCATCTTTTCCACCTTTAATCTTAGCAGTTTTGTAATGATAATGCTCAATAATTATGACCAGCCTTAAGCCCCTGCCGTACTCAACGATTGAGTTTCACCTTTCCTGTTGTTTCATGATCGCTGGTTTGGCTATTTAAAGCCAAACCTCCTCAAGGCTTCTTCACAATTTTTTTTTCGGCTCTTCTCTCTCTTCTGCTTAATTTTTTCTCATTTTGTATTAGTACTAATATGGTCTCGTCATCGTCTACTTTCGATATTTTTGACACTGTTCAGGCCGAACAGAAGAAGGAGGTTAAACAAGGGTATCGCTTTCGCCAGCTCATGATGATGGAGAAGACCTTTGATGCAGGGCACCCTAGGCTTCAGGCCATCAAGGATGCCAGTGTCCTTTACACTTCCCTCGATGTCGCCTATTTATGCGCGATATCCCAACTCCACGAACTTCGTGGTCAGTTGCGAGCGACAGAGAAACAAATTGAAGAGTTGCGAGCCCAAGTATAGCTCTATAAAACTTACAATGGTGTGCTAAAGGCAGATAGGGAGAAGTGGTAGCGCATGAATACGTCGCTACTTTCACCGCAAGTGTGCGAGTCAAGTTTTAGTAGAGTGAGAAGATTAAGGATTGTCGTATCCATAGGGATTGGTGTAGATTATCGTTGAGTATCGTAATTGTCATAACCTAACCTTATTTAGGCAATAAAAAATGTAGTTTTTATAATAAAATACTAAATTAATTATCTAATTAAACTAATTAATCTAATACACTAATATAGTGGTACGACGTTTATGGGAAATTATTGCCTAGGGATTAACTTTGTTCACTTAAATGTGTTCGTTTTAATCTAGTTTACATTAACAACGTTCATTTTATCCGACAATCTGGGTATCAAAATCTTATTCACTACCTCTCCCGAGTGTAAAGTGAATGAATATGTGACTTCGTGTCAACGCTGAAGTCTTCCTCGAGCGTCTATACGACACTTGGTCACATGAGTCTTTCCCCAACGTCACAGGTTGCACACTTTGTAACTCCCTCTCGGGTTATTAAATCGTCGCGTTGTGTTTAAATCCTAGTCTGAGTCCGGGGTTACCTCTCCCGAGTGTCAAATCTCGTATTCTCAAAATTAATCCTAATACCATAACAAATATATTAAGATTGTAATAAAATGGTAAACACAATCGGATAAACATGAACAACCATTAACGAAATATAGATTTTATATAAACGACGTTTTCGTGAATTACATCAAGCCCTAGATAATATATGTTTAGTTACACATGGCTGTAGCCCAATATATAACTAGAAACGAGCTAAACATATACAAACATTCAACCAAACTAAGAGACAAAGAGAGAAACGAGAAGACTAGCCGTTATCCAAAGATTTGACGCTAAAATCGCTCCGACAACGCTTCCTCCTTCTTCGCGTTGTGATCTTTTATTGGTTGAATGACCTTGGAGTTCTCAAGACTCCTGAAAACATCAACCTTTTGTTTGGGGAGAAGAGGGATGATATTTATAGGATTCAAAATATCTCAAAATATCCTAAAATATCTTAAAATGTCATGCGCTGACCGTTGCAACGGTGGATAGGTCAGTAGGATTCTAGCGGGCGACCACTGCAGCAGTGGTTTCACCATTGCAGAGGTGGAGCTTTCTGCATTTTGACTGCTGCAGCAGTGGAGCTTTCAACAACTCTCTGTATGTTCACCACTGCAGTGGTGGATGCATGTTCAAAATTTGGCCTTTTTGCTATTTTTTTCCACCATTCTTCTACTGTTTTGATCGTTTGTGGACTGTTTTAGTCCATTTTTATCCCAAATACCTAATTTATAACAAAACAAATAAAAACGTATTAAAACATAATAAAGCGCTATAAAAATACTCGAAAACTACCAAAACCGGCTTGGGAATAAATAGATAAATTACACCTATCAAATACCCCCAAACTTGAAATTTTACTAGTCCTCAAGCAAAACACTCACACTAAAATAAAAAAAAAACACAACTAATTTAACTAACACAAACAACCTAAACACAAACAATCTAAACATAACGATAAGCGAGTTTTGAATTAAGCTATCAACCAAAACATTTTTCCCTCAACAACCCCAATCATATAGAGTTCAGGAGTAAAACGCACAATGTGATGTTCTAGAATTTTGATATTCAATAATGGTAAACTCCATTCTAGATCTTTTTAATGTGTGTGTGAAACTCAATAATATAATTATTCAACAATCAGATTGGATTATCCACCAACGAAGCTCATGACTTAAACCGTAAAGGATTAAGATATCGATATGCCTGACTGGGTTCTACTCTCCACTAATGTAGGCTAAGCAGTTAATAAAGATCAAAATGACTTGGTTCGGTTTTGGAACATGGCTAAGGGTATATCAAGAATATAAAACGGGTTAACGTTGTTAACTTAACAATATCCAAGGCACAACACTTGACACATAATCACATTCGAACCCCCATAGATAAATTTGAAACAACCCTGAACAATCATTTAAGACCGACGTACTCACTTGTCAATAGAAACGAAAAATTAACTATATTTACATATGTTTTTTTTTTCCATAAACCACACCCCCAAACTTATTCGATTATTACAATTTTACGGGTGTAGTTAAAACGAAAGAAAAATGGCAAGTGAGTACTCGAATACCAAACCAATGAAAAGTTCGCCCTAAACGCAACCACTCACTTCAAGTAGCATACACAAATGCTAACTTGATTCGCTTAAATTGTGCCTTCGATTCAGTGATATAGGTTTGGAAAGAATTTAATTGGCCAGGGTATTCGTAATATGTTCAGAATAGAAACAACATAATAGGCTTCGATAGGGTAACGAGGGATAAACATATAGCATGGTAAACTTCAAAGGCTCAAGCGAATCAAATGAATGCCTACATCACGTCTCCTGAACTACCTTGCCTAGGATTTTATCTCAAGTTTCCCCTCAGTCAGGTTCTAGAATCCTTAAAATTATCATGAATTTGGCTAATGGATAATTGAACTCAAATTAATTGAATAGCTATACATTGAGTCTACGTGCTCTTGCAAATTAAGATCCATAATAACTTTTACCAAAACGCATTATCAAGCACACATGACACACAAGCATGGGTATTACCCTTGACCTCAACAAATAATCAGGGGGTAATATCATCATCGGGTAATGCCCAAATGAAATAAAAACTTAGCACATAACAACAACACAAACATAAACACATCCTACACTAAACAAACATGCATACAATAAAAACAATAAAACATACTAACATACTACACATCACCCCCAAACTTAAAATAGGCAGTGCCCACAGCGACCCAATCATCAATCTCAACATTTGAAATAAAGCATGCTGATGAAAGGGGGTTTAGAACATGTACCTGGGAGGCGAGACCGAATGAAGTTGGTGGTAATGGATCTAATTTATTCTTAGACTTGGGTTGCCTCCCAAGAAGCACTTGGTTTATTGTCCTCGGCCTGACATGGAGAAGTGCTCGTCAAAGAGCGACTTTCGCCCGTAGTATGTGTCATACAACACAACGTACGGGTCTTGATTCAGAACGCCCTCAAGGCTACCAAGATTTGACTTTGTTCGGCTCGATCTTTCAACAAGACTCAGCTCTGGATTTTGTGCTTGGTTGGCATGGATGAACGGAGCAAATGGTGGAGAAAGACAAGTGAGTCAAATCGGATCCTCGTAGATGTGATCGTCTTAGATCGGTGGTGGCATCACAATGTGGATCTCCAATGGTGAAGAATCACAATCGTCGATCTATGCTTGAGTTTCCGTCTCATTCGAATAATCATCTTTAAATGCTCCCAAGCTCCTCCCGCTTGTTTTCGGTTCCTCCCGGTAGCTTTCACATATAAATGTGGCTTGTTCGTCTTTTAGTGCCACCACTTCTGACTCGACCTCAACATAGCAAATAAGCTGACCGATTTGCGTCTGAAGAGACGTTACGGTCACATCGATTTCGGCGCAGATTGTCTCGATATTGTCAAGACGATCCTCGTGCTCATTGAGCCAGTCATTCGTTTTCTTCAAGAATACCTGAGTCTCCCCCATAACTGTGGCAAACACTTCTTCCAGGATAGGAAAAGACTCATCTTGTTGGTCCGAGATGTTAATCCATGGCGCCGAAATGATAGAACTATCCGCCAAGCTTTGGTAACTTAGTGAATAATTCTAATACTGAAAATCATACTCCTCCATGTCTTCTAATAACCAATAGGTTTCATCCGCTGTTAATTGGTCGAAAGAAGTGGTACCGTTTTCTCTTTCCAATTTCTTGTTATGGCTAGTAACCCATCGAGGAAGTTCAGTAGTTGACACTCCCTAGGAAAACGATGATTCAGAAATTGGAACAATAGCTCCTTGTATTGATCCCAAGCACAATAAAATGGCTCGGAATCTCGTTGAAAGAAATGCATCGATACTTGTTGATCTAGCATCTTCAAGTACCCTGTATGGAAAACAAAAAACAAAACTACAAAACAAAAATTATAAACAAAAGAAATGCCTAAATTAAAATCAAGTCATTTACTTACAATATCAACAATAATCTAAAAACCAATTCCCTGGCAACGACGCCGAAAACTTGGTAGTGCATGAATACGTTGCTACTTTCACCGTAAGTGTATGGGTCAAGTTTTAGTAAAGTGGAAAGAGTAAGGGTTGTTGTATCCACATGGATTGGTGTAGATTATCGTTGAGTACCATAATTTTCATAACCTAACCTTATTTAGGTGATAAAAATTATAGTTTTTATAATAAAATACTAAATTAATTATCTAATTAAACTAATTAATCTAATATACTAATATAGTGGTATGACGTTTATGGGAAATTATTGCATAGGGATTAACTTCGTTCACTTAAATATGTTCGTTTCAATCTAATTTACATTAACGATGTTCATCCTATTCGACAATCTCGATATCAAAATCTCATTCACTACCTCTCCCGAGTGTAAAGTGAATGAATATGTGACTTTGCGTTAACGCCGAAGTCCTATGATAGGTGTGAAAAACCTATCTATTTCCAATCTGAATTTGTTAATTTTTGAATATGTTTATATAGTATTTTATTATGTTTTAATTAGTTTTCATACTTTTTGTATAAATCAGGTGTGTGAGGCAAAAAGATAGGAAACTGGAGTTAAAACGATGAGATCAAACCAAAGCGGTTCGAAGTTACGGTAGATAAACAAGCTCGGAGGCTAAAAGATAAAACAGGCCCACCACTTAGGCGTCCAGACCACCGCCTAAGTGGTGAAAATGCAGAGAAGATCAAAATGTTACTGATGGACGATCGCCTAGGCGACGATTCTATCGCCCAGGCGGAAATCCAGCAGAGGACACAGAAGGGCTACTGACAGTCGCTCGCCTAGGCGAAAATTCTACAGCCTAGGTGAAAATCCAACAGAATGTTCTCCTAGTCCATCGCCTACTTACCGCCTAGGCGATCAGATCAAACCGACCTAACTCCGCTTAGGCGTAATTTCCACCGCCTAGGCGGATTTTCCCTGCACAGTCTTGAGATATTTTTAGATATTTTTTAGATATTTTTGCTATAAATATCCCCTCTCCTCCCCCTTGGCTGGTACTCACTCTTGCCCCCATGGCGTTTTGAGCCCCTTAGGCTATATCTAAGGGTATAGTTAGGGATTTTAGTGGTGGAGCTCGCATCCCGAAGTAGAGAAGACGGCGAATCGATCGTTGAGCGTTCTTAGCGGTTTATCTTCAGACGAGGCTAAGTTCTTTGATCGTTTTTTCTTATTTCTTTATCTTAGGAGCATGTGAGCATATTAGCTCATTATTTCGTTGTATATGCGGCTATGGCCCCGAGTTAAATATGGATTGTAGTAGGGATTAACCTATAATTTATAAATACGTTGTTTGGATGATTTCGGTATTGTGTTTATGTTTGTTCTTCGTAGTTTGATTGTATTTATTGTATTGTTTGTTTATTATGCTTGGATTGATAAATAGAGAGTACAAGGTTTTGACAAAACCCCGGATTTGGATTAGGGTAAAAAAAGGCCACGATTCTATAACCCGGTTGGGGTTTGAATCGTGGACAATCGATGACGTTGGGAAAGACACACGCTACCTAGGGTCGTTAAGACATTGAGGGGGACTTCTTCGTTGACTTGAAGTTGTATTATATCTCTCATCTTACACTCAGAAGAGGTGGCGATGGAGTTTTAGAATGGAGATTGTCGATAGGGTAAATACAACGCGACGATCCAATAACCCGGGAGAGAGTTGGATTGTGTGCAATCAATGATGCTGGGCGAGACTCACGTGATCTAGGGTCGTTAAGACATTGAGGGGGACTTCTACATTGACTCGAAGTCATATATTCTCCCGTCTTACACTTGGAAGAGGTGGTGGTGGAGTTTACGTACCGAGGTTGTCAAATAGGTCGAACAACGTAAACGCGAGTAAATTGGAATTGAACACGTATTTGTAAACACGTTAATCCCTATGCAATTCTTTACCCTAAAACATATTAACATAATAGTGTAGTTAATTTAGGTTATATTAGTATTAGTTTAATTAATTAAATACATTTGTTTTTTGCCTAGATAAACTTAGGTCACGACAAATGCAGTATTCGATAGTAACGACAACAATCCCTGTGGATACGATAACCCGATCTTAACAATCACACTATACTCAAACTTAGACCTCGTATACTTGCAAGTGTAAGTAGCGGCGTGTTATTCCTGCGCTACCAAGTTTTTGGCGCCATTGCCGGGGAATGAACCCGGGTCACCCGCGTGATAGGCGGGAATACTCACCACTATAAATACGTTGTTTGGATGATTTTGGTGTTTTGTTTATGATTTTTCTTCGTAGTTTGATTGTATTTATCGTATTGTTTGTTTATTATGCTTGGATTGATAAATGGAAAATACAGGATTTTGACAAAACTCCGGATTCGGATTAAGGTAAACAAACGCCATGATTCTATAACCCGATCCGGGTTTGAATCGTGGACAATCGATGACGTGGGGCAAGATATACGCTACCTAGGGTCGTTAAGACATTGAGGGGGACCTCTTCGTTGACTCGAAGTTGCGTTATATCCCTCGTCTTACACTCGGAAGAGGTAGCGAGGGAGTTTTATGGAGATTGTCGATAGGGTAAATACAACGCGACGATCCAATAACCTGGGAGGGAGTTGGATTGTGTGCAATCAATGACGTTGGGCTAGACTCACGTGATCTAGGGTCGTTAAGACGTTGAGGGGGACTTCTTCGTTGACTCGAAGTCATGTATTCTCCCGTCTTACACTCGGAAGAGGTGGTGGTGGAGTTTACGTACCGAGGTTGTTAAATAGGTCGAACAACGTAAACGCGAATAAATCGGAATCGAACACGTATTTGTAAACACGTTAATCCCTATGCAATTCTTCACCCTAAAACATGTTAACATAATAGTGTAGTTAATTTAGGTTATACTAGTATTAGTTTAATTAATTAAATACATTTGTTTTTCGCCTAGATAAACTTAGGTCACGACAAATGCGGTATTCGATAGTAACGACTATAATCCCTGTGGATACGATAACCCGATCTTAACGATCACACTATACTAAAACTTAGACCTTGTATACTTGTGAGTATAAGTAGCGGCGTGTCATTTCCCGCACTACCAAGTTTTTGGCGCCGTTGCCAGGGATTGTTTTGATGTTATTGTCGGAGAAATGCGGTAATGGCTCTGGACTTAAGTTTTAGATAGGAAAAGCAAGTGTTTCGTATTTCGGGGATTGGCGAAGTTGTTATTATTGATATTGTGTGTAAATGACTTAATTTTATTTTAGGCATTTCTTTGTATATAATTTTTCTTTGTAGTTTTGTTTTTTTGTTTCTTATGCAAGGTACTTGACGATGTTAGATTGACGGGTATTGATACATCCCTTTCGACGGGATTCCAAGCCATTTATTGTGCTTGGCCAAGCACATAAGGCGGTGAGGCATTTCATTGAAACGTTGAGCCGATCAAATCAAAACCTCGCCAATCTTGAGGGCATTCTGAATGTCGGGCCGAGGACATTAAACCACACGCTTCTTGGGAGGCAACTCAAGCAATTAGTTTTGAACCATCACATCCGACTTGATTCAGAGGCGAGATCCTCTCGCTTTCCAGGTAAGTGTTCTAAACACCCTTCGTCAGTATTCTTTAAATTTTATATGTTGAGATTGATGATTGGGATCGCTGAGGACACTGTCCATTTTGAGTTTGTAAGTGATGTGTAGTATTTAGTATTGTTAGTTTATGTGTTATTGTTTTCCGTATTGCATGTGTGTTTAGGTTAGAATGTGTTTATGTTTTTGTGTTTTTATTTATATGTTAAGTTTTGCATTCATCTGGGCCATTACCCGATGATGACAATTACCCCTAGTTGTTTTCGAAGTCAAGGGTAATACCCATGTATGTGTGATTCTGTGTGCTTGACTATGCTTTTTGGTAAAAATTATTGTAGATCCTAATTTGCACGGGCACATAGACTCAATGTATTTTTATTCAATTGATTTGAGGACGATTATCGATTAACCAAATTCATGACACATTAAAGATTCTAGAACTTGATTGAGGGGAAGCTTGAGGTGAAATCCTAGGCGAGGTAGTTCAGGAGACGTGATTTAGGCATTCTCTTTATCGCTTGAGCCTTTTTAAGCCTACCTTGTTACATGTTTATCCCTCGTCACCCTGTCGAAACCTAAATGCATATTCAATTCAGAACACATAAACCAATACCACGGCCAATTGAATTCCTTCCAGTCCTTTATCGCTAAACCAAAGGCACATTTGAGTGAATCAAGTTAGCCGTTGCAAAGGCTTCTTGATGTGAGCGATTGGGTTTTGGGCGAACTTCTAATTAGTTCGGTATTTGAGTACTCACTTGTCAGTTTTTCCTTTGTATTTCACACATCCCTTCAATTGTAACAATCAAATAAGTTTGGGGGTGTGTTCGTTGAAAAGAAAAGAAAAAAAAAATAGAAAAGAAAAAAAAATGAAAAAATAATAAAAAATCAAATGTAAATACGATTTTTTTAATTTCTGTTTCTTTTGACAAGTGAGTACGTTGGTCTTAAATGCATGTTCAAGATTGTTTCCAATCTTTCTATGGGGGTTCAAGAGTGAATGTGCAAAGCATTGAGCCTTGGGTAACGTTAAGTTAACAACGTTAACCCGTTTTGTATTCCAAATTACCCTTGGCCACATATACCTAAACCGAACCAAGTCCTAATGATCTTCATGAACTACTAAACCTACATTAGTGGAGAGTGGACCCCAATCAAGCCTATGGAAATCCTAGTCCTTTAAGGTCTAAGTCATGAATTTCGTTGGTGGATGATCCAATCCGATCGTTGTATAGTTATATTATTGAGTCTTGCACTGACACGTTTACAGGATCTAGAATAGCGTTTACCATTATTGCACGTTGAAAATCTAGAACATTACATGATGTGTGTTACCGCCTGAACTCGAAATAATTGGCGGTTGTTGAGGGAACAATAACTTGGCCGTTAGAGGAATTTAAAACTCGTATGTTGTTATGTCTAGATTGTTTTTAGGTTGTTTGTTATTTATTTCAGTTTGTTGCTTTTGTATTTTTGTCATTTTAGTGTGTGTGTTTGGCTCGAGGACTAGCCAAATTTTGAGTTTGGGGGTATTGATAGGTGTGAAAAACCTATCTATTTTCAATCCAAATTTGTTAGTTTTCGATTATGTTTATAGTTATTTTTATTATGTTTTAATTAGTTTTCATACTTTTTGTATAACTTAGGTGTGTGAGGCAAAAAGATAGGAAACTGGAGCTAAAACGATAAGATCAAACCAAAGCGGTTCGAAGTTACGGTAGATAAACAAGCTCGGAGGTTAAAAGATGAAACAGGCCCACCGCTTAGGCATCCAGACCACCGCCTAAGCGGTGAAAATGCAGAGAAGAGCAAAATGTTACTGACGGACGACCGCTTAAGCAAAGATTCTATTGCCTAAGCGGAAATCCAGTAGAGGACGTAGATGGGCTACTGACAGTAGCTCGCCTAGGCGGAAATTCTACCGCCTAGGCGAAAATCCAACAGAATGTTCTCCAAGTCCACCGCCTACTTCACCGCCTAGGCGATCAGACCGAACTGACCTAACTCCGCCTAGGCGCAATTTCCACCGCCTAGGCGGATTTGTCCTGCACAGTTTTGAGATATTTTTTAGATATTTTTGCTATAAATATCCCCTCTCCTCCCCCTTGGTCGGTAATCACTCTGCCCCCCATGGCTTTTTGAGCCCCTTAGGCTATATCTAAGGGTATAGTTAGGGATTTTAGTGGTGGAGCTCGCATCCTGAAGTGGAGAAGACGGCGAATTGATCATTGAGCGTTCTTAGCGGTTTATCTTTGGACGAGGCTAAGTTCTTCGATCGTTTTTCCTTATTTCTTTATCTTAGGAGTATCTGAGCATATTTAGCTCATTATTTCATTATATATGCTTCTATGGCCCCGAGTTAAATATGGATTGTAGTAGGGATTAACATATAACTTATAAATACGTTGTTTGGATGATTTTGGTGTTTTGTTTATGATTGTTCTTTGTAGTTTGATTGTATTTATCGTCTTGTTTGTTTATTATGCTTGGATTGATAAATGGAAAATACAGGATTTTGACAAAACCCTGGATTCGGATTAAGGTAAACAAACGCCATGATTCTATAATCCGATCGGTGATGAGAACCAACGTGCACCAACAAAGGATCTGCTGCATGTTCCAATTGGGCCTATTACGAGGGCAAGATCCAAGAAGATCAAAGAAGCACTTAATGGGCTAATTCAAGATATATGGGCTGAATCTAAAGTCATAATGCCCAAGTTAGGCCCAAATGGCAATCAAGGCCTAATCCATCTCATAAAGGCATGCAAATGGGCTTAGTCATGAACTTAAATGGGCCAAAACATGAGACCCACGAAATTCTACTTATTTATTTTAGTTTATATCATTTTGTAAGACATTAATGCCAATTAGTATTTTTATTTTCTAGTATTGATCTTGTAATAAGTTTGAAAGGCATCTAGGACTTTTGTTCTTGTAGCCTCCCCCTAGGTGTGAAAGGCCACCCACTATCTATAGTAGGGTGTGCTAAAGTTGAAGACTTCTTGTGTGAAAAGGACAACCCTAGGTGTGAAAGACCGCCCCCTATCTAAGGTAGGGTGTGCTTGACCACCCACTAGCCTAGGCTCTCCTTTGTGTTGGTTGCCTATTTAAGAGAGTTGTATTCCATGGGAAAAACACATTACTTGAATAATATATCAGATTGAGAGATTTTTCTCTTGAGTTCTTCATAGAACTTTTCTTTGAACTTATCAAGAATTTCTTGTGGCGTTCAAACTCTATAACTTCGGTTCGTGATTCCATTATAATCTTTGGGTCGAGGTTTGTTATTTTATACCTTTGGTTCGCGTTTCATTCATAAACGTTGGGTCAAGGTTTCTATCAAACATTCTGTATTTTTGTGTTCTTCCTTTCTTTCTTTTCATTA